>JAQMRL010000008.1:63423040-63848040 GCA_035578175.1 Catonia carolina | reverse complement strand
ACACGAAATGAGCGCCCCCGCAAGTACGAAGTTATCCATCTCAGCAGCTGCCCAGTAACCCCGTATCCCCTAAGTTTAGAAACTATAATTTGATGAGGAACCTTGTCAAAAGCTTTGCGGAAATCGAAGTAGATAGTATCGACCTGCCCTTGGTTATGTACAATAGGCGCAACGAAGTTAAGCATATCAACTAAATTGGTGGTAGTCGACCTACCACTCATAAAGCCATGTTGCTGTTGAATGATAGATGCCTTGAGGGACTTGAACAGATAGTCGTGCATTATTATCTCAAAAATTTTAGGCAGAACCCCCAAAACTGATATTGGACGATAGTTTCCTATGTCGTGCGGATCACCCTTTTTTGGTATGGGCGTAACAATAGCCATCTTCCAAGACTGCGGGAACACACCCGTCTCAAGACTGTAGTTAAAAACCCAACAAATTACAGGCGAAAGAAGCTCACTAACACCCTTTATCACAATCGGAGACAAGCCATCGGCACCAACTGCAGCTCTTGCATTCAACTTCCCAATAGCACGCTGAACGTCATCTACAGATACTATTGGTACATTTATAGTTGCATCACCATCATGATGTTTCGTTCCAACATCACTATCCAACTTCATCCGCCCAGTCGACGTCTGGTAAACAGAGTGAAAGTACTCCCCAAATCGCTCGGCCAGGGGTCCGGCCTCAGTTATTAATTCGTCCCCGATCTTGATTGGTCTCACATACTTCGCATCAGTCATGAAGGATTTAACATACTTGAAAAATCCAGACGGTTTATGACGTAGTTCATCCTCGGCTCTATGGGCACGAGCAACCCGATCTCTAGCCAACAGTACTTTTGCTCTCTTCCTGAGATCGGCAAATATACGATAATGCTCCCCCTTGGATGTCTTCTTAAATTTCTTGTGCCATTTCTTCTTGGTCTTGAGACAAACAACCAATTCCCTTGAGAACCAAGCGGGAAACCCACCACTCCTACGGGTTGAGCACGGTACGAAGGCCTCCACCGCACCGCTCAACACTCCTGTCAGCCTCTCCGCCGCCTCAGAAGAATCAGACGCGCCATACACCGGACCCCAGTCAGTATTTTTGACAGCATGGTACAGACCCAGGAAATCAGCCCTCCGGTAATCACGACAAATGTTGGGCCTGCGCAGTTCCAGGCTCAAAACATCAGGCACAGTGATAAGAAGCGGGTCATGCGGGTCATCCGGGCGAACCAGGCAGTCAGTCACAGCAGCTACTTCAATCGAGCAATTGGCCATAGCTAAATCGAGGACCGATTTGCCACGCACTGGGACGACATGGTTGTACTGATGCAGGTTCATATCATCAAGGAAACTGAACATAATATTCGCCTTCTTCTTGGCCGCACAGTGAATATTATGAGAAAGACATCTGCTTCTCCAGTCGACATTTGGTATATTAAAATCTCCCAGAATTACTACTCTATGGACACCCATATCCAGCTTCTCCATCAATCCATTAAAATACTCACTCATACGCGGGGGAGGAAAATCAGGACAAAAATAATGGTTCCCCACCAGAATCCGGTCACTCGAATCCAACCTGAGTTCAACCCATACACATTCGTCAAACAGCTCAAGATCAGTTCGCCTCACACATCTAACATCAGCGCGCACCGCAATGAACGCGCCTCCGCCAGAAGTCTTATGAGAAGATCGCAGATCCCTGTCGGCCCTGAACACCACAAAAGTCTCAGGGAAGTAGTCACAAGTCAAATTTACGTCACAAAAATTCGATTCAGTTACCGCAACTACGGGATAATCAATGCTTGATATGGAAGCCAAGAATTCATCGGCCTTAGTGCGAAGACCCCTGACGTTTTGATAGAGAATCTTGATTTCATTCGTTTGAGCCATCCTCAAAGGTACCTTCACTCTCCTCCGTGAGCCCCGAAACCACTAAACTACCATGATGACCAACAGAATTAACAATCAAAACGTGGAATTAGTTAGAAGTTTCAAATACCTGGGTGAAACAATAACGCACAACATTAAAGAAAAAATTAACTGGAAGGAAAGAACAAATAAATTAATCAAATCCGCCATAACCACTAGGAATATTTACAATAAGAAATGTATGTCCATCAACACAAAATTAAGACACTACAATACCGTGATACTTCCTGAAGTCCTGTATGCGAGTGAAACCCTGTTTGGTCCAACAAGAATAGGCGAAAAGGACAAGATCGAGAAAGTGGAGAGGCAAATAGCAAGAAGGTGTATTGGAAAATGGTCCCTTCAAGATGGTAGTTTCTATATTGTACCAAACAAGGAAGTATATGAAACAATTGAGCCTTTAACCAGTATCATCAGGAAAAAAAGGATATCCTTCCTGGGACATATATTGAGAATGGAGGATACAAGATTACTAAGAAGGATGACTGAGTTTTTCTGGCAAAAGAAGATGACACCAAACTGGATAAAGGAAGTCAAAAAGGATATGGAGGAACTAAACATCACAATAGCTGACCTCAAAACTAAGTCAGGGAGCTACAGGACATACAAACAGCGATCGGTTAAATTTAGGGAACAGATGAGGGTCAGGAAGGCCATGGTGATTTCGGACGCTGAGAGACTGAGAAGATCTGAAACATTGAAGAATTATTGGCGAAGAAGAGGAGAAGTACGGGAGCGACAACTGCGGGGGTGTTTTGGTGGAACATCTGAAAGAGCTAGACGTTGAAAGATTGAACTTAAGTGGTCCTTTGTAGCCGTAAAATAAAAAAAAAAAAAAAAAAAAAAAAAAAAAAAATAGGATAATTGATTTCTTTATGTTATTGGGTTAATATGAATTTAATTATTGAGAAATTTAACAGAGATTAATTAAACATTAAATTGAAATATTAAGTTAATAAGATATAAATATTAATTAGTTAATTATGATACAGATCACTTGAATTAAATTAAAAGTGAGCATAATGGCAATAAATAATTCAATTATTGAAATTTCAGCAGTTAAGTGCAAAGAATTGCTTTTTCAACTCAATTAAACATGCGCTAATAAAACTAATAGGTTTTATTTATTTCAGACCGGCAACAGTTAAATAGAGCTACAAATTGCACACCAGTTAATACATATAAACTCCCCTTTAATTGTTATTTTATCATTGTACATTATTATTATCATTATTAACCCTGTCAGTGTAATAAAATGTAATAACGATGATAAATGATTTTTCTTCTTCAATGGAGTGCCAAATTTACTGAAGATTGGTAACAAAAAGTCTGGTAAATCGCCTTCTTTATTGAACTACCCTCTACAGAGTGTGCGTATTCATTGATAACTAAACAATAAAATATGAAAAGATTCTTGTGTGAAACACTCATACGACTTTCTCTGCCAATTCAAATAATTAAAAATATATATAATGAGTAAAAAATGTAACATTAAAAACATTACCTAATTTTAATCATAAATGAATGACGCAAAATGAAAATCAACCTCTGTAGAACTTAAAAAAAAACCGAAAATCACTAATTTCCGCTAATTAGGTTCTATAGAAAAAAAAATTTGAAATAAAAGTAGTAGGTTTTTAATTTTCTATGACTTTGATTATACCCTTTTGTCATAAAAAACATACTGAGGTCACTATCTTAAAATTCCCATTTTGTTATCGATTTTATTAAGCAAAATACAAAAAAATATATATTGACACTAAACTAAAGATTGTAGACAAAAGTTTGAAAAATAAGTAACTAAAATTCATAATACGGCCGCATCTTAAAATAACAATTTTTTACCACAAAAGCAAAGCACCAAGAATTTCGATAGACGTGGCGCTTACTTCATCTCGTAGAGCACAAAATGTAGTGAATAAGGCTATTTAAAAAATAATCGTAGGAGCCGTTTTTGAGAAAATAGAAAAAATCGCAATAATAAACTATTACTACCGGTTGACTGATTTTGAAGAAAATATTTTTGACCAATCGTTAAAATCATGTTTTATTGGGTTCAGGGAGCCTGAGAACGCGTATTTTAGGTAGAAAATCGATTTCGAAAAATCGTCATAAAAATAATATGTTCCTTCTCTATATATTCATATAGGGCAAGATAAAGTGAAAATTAAATGATTCATCAATTTCACTAAACAATTCTTCAGACCCGAGTTAAAATTAAATCTGGAACATTAGCTATGTTCACACTAGTGCGATGTCGCATGGTAGCATGCGACATCGCATGCGCTTAGGGGCATGCCATTTCACCTGGTTGCACTCGTTTGAAATGCTTTATCTTAAAAAAAATATAACGAATATTTTTGAACACTACACCGAATTAAAGCCTGGTTCTTTCCTGCGTTGATTGGTTTGATTTAGATTGTTTTATTTAGAAATTAATCGGAGATAACTCCAGCAATTTACGCAAAAACGTACTCAGTTTTTAGCCGGTTTTCCGTTAATGTGGTTTTTAAACGTCCGTTACTCCGTCCAGGCTTTTCATAAAAAAACGGCGTTTAAGTACGTTTAAGATCAGAGTTTTCTCTATACGAACATTTAAAAATAGAAGTCTGATATTCAATTTTAAAATGCCGGTCATTTTTTTTTTTAAAAGTGTATTTTGGCTTTACGTAAAGATAGGGAAATGATTTTTGGACTGAACCATGCATTTTTACTGCAGTATTGTGCTACGTATCGTATTTTGCATTTGTAATTAGAAATAGATATGTGTGGTGTAAATAGAAAATTCTATTAGTCTCTAAATTTCTTGAGAGGAAACTGAGCTATATACCGGTATCCGCTCCGAGTATAGCGTTTAGAAAAACAAACTTCTGTGTTTTTCCTGCTGCAACTCATTCCGTAGCTCATTTGGAATAATTTAACGATGTTTTTATTAAAATAATAAACGTTTTGCTTGACATAATACTGTTGTGAAAATGCATGGTAATCATTTACCTACCTTTACGTGGAGCCAAAAAAAGCACTTTTTTAGAAAATGGCCGGCATATTAAAACGGAACATGAGATTTAACTTTTAAAATATTCATATTATAGAAAAAAATTCTGATCTTGAACTTACTTAAACGCCGATTTTTATGACAAGCCTGGACGGAGTAACGGACGTTTAAAAACCACATTAACGGAAAACCGGCCAAAAACTGAGTGCGTTTTTGCGTAAATTGCTGGAGTTATCTCCGATTAATTTCTAAATAAAGCAATCAAAATCAAACCAATCAATGCAGGAAAAACAGGCTTTAATTTAGTGTAGTGTTCAAAAATATTCGTTATGATTTTTTTTTGTGATAAAGCTCTTCAAACGAGTGCGGGAAGGTGGTATACCTCTAAGCGCATGCGATGTAGCATGCGACGTCGCATGTCGAATCGCAAGTTGAAAAAAAAGCGCACGAGTGTGGACATACCTTCACCTTTATGACCAAGTGTGTTTCTAATTCAACCACCAAGGCAACACTACTTTGTGAATTATAAATAATAAAATATTATCACCAAAATAACAAAAAAGTAGAAAACATAATAAAGTATTTTTTGTATTATTTGTATTTTTATATATTTTCTTGTATTATTTATATTTTTTAATTATATTTTTTGTATTTACTCGTATGATTGTTTTTTTTGTCAGCCGCAGGCTAGTAATATTACTGATGGAACCTCTAAACCGGCATTGCCTTGGAGGCCCTATTTTTCCTTGTTGTGGAATTAGTTTGTGGTCGTTTTTTATTTTTTATTTAGAATTAAGTATGATCGTTTTATTGTTTGCAGTAAGAATGTCTTTTATATTTTTATGTTCTATGTTATACTATCTGTCTGCAACATGGGAAATAAATTTTCTTATTCTTATTCTTAATTAAAGTATACTTACAAGAACATGAAGACAATATGTACAAATGAAACCAATAATGAATGTAGCGACTGTACCTACAACTAGACCTGAATTACAAAATGCATTTGGCATGGCTAAAATACCAGTGCCTAAACTTCCTTTTAGAATATGAATTAACGTTTCTGTGTCACTGAAACAGAAAAATTACCTTGTTACCAATATTAACAAAAATAAACTAATAAAGTCACAGTAAAGTTGCATACAGAAACCTCCAGTAATTACCAAACAGTAACATTTTGGAAATAACAGTCATACTAGGCGTAAGTTAAGTAATAGGAAGTACTTAAATTCTACATTGGATCTGTAGTCCTTTACTTATAAAACCACTAGTAAAACCAGTTGACTATCTCTTACCATTGGTAGGATCATTTAAAAGTAGAGGACGAACAAATTTTTGTTCACTGTATTGGTTTATCAATTTGATACCAATTCCATAATAAATTTTGAAGGTCCTAACTATTTCCATTAAAGAAAAATTACCTAATTTTTCATTAGAAAACAGAGGTCCAATTGATGGTAATTAGTACTCCTGACCATACTGGATCTCATAACTCAGACTATGTGATGATTGAAGTAAGGTGTTAAAAGTAAGCGAAAAAAGTAAACGCTTTTCAGAAGACTTAGTACACTGATAAAAAGATGCTTTTTTTAACCCAGTGATAAAAACGGGGGTATCAATTTTCTCTTTATTTTAACTAAATAAGAACTCAAGGGATTCAAAACAGGCTAAAGGGATAAACAACATAACTTTTTTTCCTTTCTAATTTAGTTCATTTTTTTCTAGGAATTGGTTCTAGTACTACTGAAGATCCTGAAGTATATTGCAGTAAAGAAATTTGACAAAAAATATCTACCATTTTTCTCGTAATATTGGAATGCTGTGAGTAGGCTAAAATACAATATAAATTTCTTTCAAATGCTTTGAAATCTGTAGGTGAACAAATTTTTTGTAGTAAAAAGCTAGTTTTTAAGATAAATTCATCACATAACGTGAATAAGTTCTATTTATTACAGATATCGCTTATTGACCACCCAAACGAGGTTTAATTACAAGACAATTGGGCGACGTAGTAATAAACCCAGGAGAGACAAGTTTTAAAACTTTGTTCATAATTTTAAAAGGATTGATAGGTTAAAATTTAATCTGTTTCATCTCATACTGAGTTTGAGATCGGAACAGGAAGCTTACGCATTTCTTTTATTATTTGTGTTCTATATAAATCACAAGAAGACCAATTCCGTTTTAGTTGTGGATTGCTTTTGATTTTATTTTATTTTCCAACGCATAAATTAATTTATTTGAAGCATCACAACAATGGAGAGATCATTTTGTTAATTTTATGTCCAGGATTATGGATTTCTTTTTGGTTGCCTGTGCGTTTTTTTTTTGGCTTTGCTTTCCAAGATAAACCTGTTTCTTCTGCATTGGACATTATTCCTAGAAATTCATCCGGCTGTCCTGATTTTATCTTAGTTACGTAGACCTATTAATAAATTCTCAAAAAAATTTACTGTAGTCTATATCTTAATCCAAATCATAAATGTTCCAAATTAGCGAGGTTTTTACTTACGTAAAACTAGAAGCAAATATACTGTATAAACTTACGTAGTTGGATTTTCAAGTTCTCTATGCAAATGAGGATCATAAGGTGGCCCCGGTGAACCAGCTTCTTCGGTATAATTCCCTACGTTCATTGTAAATGAACTTTTCTCTTTGTCACTCCCTCTGTAAAAAGATTTTAACTTAATCAATTTTTAGGAATATTATTGTGCAGTTGGAAATATTAAATTAATGTAAAATATCAATATGGGTACAAAATATCTATATAATACTTTTTCAAAACATTTAATTAAAAAAATACGAGGTTATAGAAAACCCAGGGGAACTTCTATACTTACCAAAAATAAAAAAATGGAATTACTACAGCCGAAATTGTAAGAAATATACAGGTTTTGAAATTCGAAAAATCTTTATTGAGACTTAAAGAGGAGTTTCCAAAATAGCCAATATTTTTATTGCTGTATATATCAAATGGAAACAATAATTCCTCAAAAACGTGGCATAATATTGTCAAAACTTTATCGCAGAAGCTTTCTAAAAAACAAAATTCTCATTGTCGTACCAAATAATTCCAGAAAAACTGACTAAATTTATAAGAATAGTGTAGCTGAATAAATAAATAAAAAATATTCCCCAATTCTAAATTACCTAATATTAAGTGCCAAATATTTAGTTTAAAGTAAAAAAAATATTCAATTTGGTAACCAAGTACTATTTCTACAAAAAGTTTATTAGGCTTGTAACTCCTGTTATTTTTATGACTGTGTCCAACCACCCAGCAGTTACGCTTCGTTATTTGCACGAATATAAATGTTATTTATAAACACTTATTTAGTCAAAAGGATAATTATTATTGTGTGACTGAGTTTGGTAAAAGTTATTTTAAACGCGTTTAATTTTAAAATGGTTTTAATTTTTAATATGGGGCAGCCCACTCAATGAGCAGGGTTGAAATTTAATATTTTTTTTGAAAAACGTTAATATTAAAATTTATTGTATTTAACCACTTCATGAAATCAGATAGTTGGTTTTGCCAGCTCAAATCTAAAGTGTGTGCACCCCTAAGCTTTCACGATCCTCAACTCAATCATAACAGTTTTGGGTGCACAGACTTTTTTCAATGAGTTTGGATAAAATATACCAACTTTAAATCTGGTTTATAATTATTTTTAATATTTTATGTAATGTGGACCCCTAGGCTGCACCCTACTCTGAAATTCCCCCTTGGATAACAACATTGTATTAATAACAACTTACTAACGGAACATCTCTACGAAACACATTAAAGAAAAATATCTCAAAATTCAAATATTTTGAAAACGGAAATGTTCTCTTATTACTTGTAACATATTCAACATCTTCGACATAACCTCCATCCTTAATTAGCCTAGATAGTTAAAATTCATTAGATGCACATTCTTGAAGTAACTACTGTAACATTTTACGTTACAGTTGATTAGAATTTACAGTTGTATAAACTGCCAAAGTTAAATTGGCGACTAAATTTTCAAAAATACTTTAATTATTTTCAGTAAACTATGTAATAACGTTCAGATATTTCAGCCCATATCGAAGAAAAACTGACACATTCTGCTAAATATTTAGTTTGGTCATAAATACAACTTTTAATGTCACTAATATAAAGTTGTTATTAACATGATTCATACATTTTTGTAGCCACTAGCTACATCAAAAATTATCTTCATTTTTTCTCGTACAGGGCCGATTTTACTATAAATTGTTTTTAATTTATAACAAATTTATCTGTTGATATTAAGTTAAATTTTTACTAATTAAATTTTTTCATAAGCTATGAAAAACTTACTCAGAGTCACTGCAGCTATGAAAATAGAAAATGAACAAGAATTACAAAATGTTTGATAAGTATAATACAACTTAATGATAAACTCACTAGGTATCTAACAAACTTTGTAATACTATAAAGTTTAAAAAAAAACCTAATCAAAGTTTCTCAAAGATTGAATCGATTTGTATAATATAATAATATATAAATAACAATAATTAAAATGTAATGTGATTAAAAATACTGCCCTATTCCATCCGAAATGAGATTTTAAAAGTTCCAGTCGAAGCAGGAAAATTAAAAAGTTTTCGATTGAATTGGATGTAAAATTTATTACTTTTTCTGTGAGTTGTTTACAGTTTAAAGTTTGCCGTTTCTCTCATCTCAGACGCCACTTTCCTCTATCACACTCATCCTCTGCCAATCCTCTCTTGTCGATAGACCCCATGACACCATCAACCCACCTCCTTTGTTTCTCTTCTTTGTTTATCCCATGAAACTCAACTGAATACTCTTAACAGACCACCTATTTTCTCCTCAATTCTCATACAACTCCCAAACTAAAAGTAAGCGGGTCAAACAAGATGATAAGGAAATATAAAAGTATATTAAAATTTATTTGAACAACACCAATAAACCTTTGAAAACGTACGAACGAATTTTTAATATTAAAATACAAAACTTCCTTCAAAAATATGTATGAACTCTTTGTAACTGGCTTTAAAGAGAACCGTGAAAATAATCTTAGCACTTGATTATATTTTAAGGCGGAAAAATGGTTTTGTTCTAAAACCTAGGTGTTACTTTATTTCCTTACATAGGCTACATTCACTCTTGATATAAATTTAATTGCGCTTAGATATGCATCTACGAGGTCTGTTCAGAAAATAACGGGAATTTTTAAATTTTGCAGGTTGGAGAGTCCGATTGTCAAGATTGTTTTTTATTACGTTGGTATACATGCCCCTGAATTATGATAAAATTTTCAGCTGAAATTCATTGTTTACTTTGTCTGTGGCAGCCGCTAAGGTTAGACGTGTTTTTATGAGTTCGGCGATTTTCGAATGTTAATAAAAATGGATCAAAGAATTTGTATCAAATTTTGCGTAAAAAATGAAATAAAGTGTGTGGAATGTTAACAAAGGCCTACGGTGAGTCTGCTATGAGTAAAACAAGGGTTTACAAGTGGTATAAGCGTTTCCAAGATGGCCGTGAAGACGTTGAAGATGACGAACGCCCCAACACATAAACAACCGATGAAAACGTGGAAAAAGTGAAAGAAATGGTTACGGTCGATCGTATCAGAGAAGTCAGTGATGATGTTGGAACATTGATTGGTTCATGCCATGAACTTTTTTTGAATGTTTTGGGTATAAAACGCGTGGCAGCAAAATTTGTTCCAAAATAGTTGAATTTTGAACAAAAACAGCGGCGAATGGAAGTTTCTCAGGAGTCACTAAATGAAGTCAACGACGATGCAGAATTACTGAATCGTGTTATAACAGGTAATGAAACATGGGTTTATGGATATGACGTCGAAACTAAGGCTCAATCATCCCAATGGAGGCATTCTGGAACGCCAGGACTGAAAAATGCTCGACAAGTGCGGTCGAACGTGAAAGTTATGCTCACTATGTTCTTCGATTTTAATTGCTTAGTGCGTCATGAATTCTTGCCACGAGATCAAACGGTCAATAAGGAGTACTACCTACAAGTTCAACGCCGTTTGCTTGAAGCAATCCGAAAAAACGCCCGGATTTGTAGCAAAACAATTCATGGCTTTTGCAACACGATAATACATCTGTTCACACTTCATTGCTTGTTCGTGAATTTTTGGCCAAAAATAATACTATAACGCTGCCCCAGCCTCCATATTTGCCAGACATGGCTCTGTGTAACTTTTTACTAATTTCCACAAATAAAGAGAACCTTAAAGGGTCAAACAAACGAAAATCGCCGAGTTCATAAAAACACGTCTATCCTTAGAGGCTGCCACTGACAAAGTAAACAATGAATACAGCTGAAAATTTTATCATACTTCAGGGGCATGTATACCAATATAATAAAAAAAATCTTGACAATCGGACTCTCCAAACCCGCGAAATTAAAAAATTTCCGTTATTTTCTGAACTGACTTTGTAAGTGTACATTCAGGCTGCATAATTGAAATGTAACAGGAGTCTTAAGACAAGCTCATTAAAAATGATATTACGATAAATAATTTTGTTAACAAGTGCAGTTTGTTATTTAGATTAAGATAAATCAAGGAAAATTCAAGTTGTATAAAATATACACAATATAGGCCTACTGGGTGTAAATATGATGTATGTAAAAGTAAACAAATATTATTAAAAAATCAAAAGCTTGTTGGAATTTTAAGTATAGGAGTGAATGTATTTAGGTAAAAATATAATTATTATATTAATGTAACCACCAAATTTATTGTAATTATATAATGATTTTTATTAATGACTGTGTACTTACTTTTGCTGATTTGAAAAATTCGATAACCCAATGTCATCTTTGACAACCATATTGCCAGTCTTGCGTTATTTCTGCAACAAAAATTTCAATTAGAAAAAGACAGAAGTATTTTGTTTCGATTTGTATATGAATTATATTAGTGTTTTGATTTCCTTTGAAGATTATACGCATTTGAAAATTTGGAACAGAATTAAATTGCTTTACAATCGTAAAGCCAATTTAAAGAGTGTAAACTACTACAAAAATTTAAATAACCCAAGAAAAAGGTCTAAAATTGAAGAATATTTAAGTTAAATTAATGGTTCAATAGAAGCAAATACAATAATAGTATTGCTCGTCTGCAGAATTTTCAGTTTAGGTTTTTGTGACTTACAACGAGCTCTCCTTGGTATGTACGAGGGGAATCCAAAAAATAAGTTTCCCTAAGTTTTATTTCGAAGTACGAGAGAAGCGGGTAGTTTCCGCGCGCAGGGAATTTTAGTTCAGGTGTAATTGGAGTGCTTGCACTCGGTCTGGTGGCTGTAAACCGATCAGGCATTAGTAGTGAATTACAAAAAAATAGGAGGTTCCTCTTCGTTCTGCCACGAGTTGTGAGAACCGTTTTTTGACAGCAAAAAATAAATCGGCTGTGGAAATTCATTGACAGTTGTGCAGTGTTTATGATGACGATGTCTTGTCTGTCCAAATGGTTCGTCGCTGGCGAACAATATTTATTGAAGCCAGAGAAAATGTTCACGATGCTCAGCGTACCAGCCGACCAGCAACTTCTCACCAAGCCGACGCCATTGCTGCGGGTCACACTCGACGAAATCTTGACTCAACTGCCACCAAATATTGAAATTAGCCGGTCCTCTCTTCACAACATCATGGTTGAAGACCGTCAGCTTTCAAAAGTGTGTGGAAGGTGGGTGCCGCGTTTATTGCCTGACGCTCATAAGTAGTGTCGCTTGACAGCTGCACAATCTTTTCTGAAATTGTTTGAAGATGAAGGTGACGCCCTCTTATCAAGAATAAGTGCTTTGGTCGACAGTTAAAAAAACATATCGGCAGTCGATGCTTCACTTATGATGACGATGTGAACGAAGACTTAAAAGTACCATACAAACGAGACGCCACAAAAAGTTTTTTTCAGAAATTTAACCAAAAGTTAGGCAGAAATAAAACTTTTTAGTTCGCGAAATGTATGCAGGCACTGACCTCTGGCCAATCCTCGACAACCAAAGAAAGCGTTGAATAGAGACCTTCTAAGGCTTTAGATGCACTCATTAATCAATATAATCAAATTAATATCAGAAGCTCACGAAACTTAGTATTTTTTTATTTTATTACCGGAAGTAACACTAGTGAAAGATCTGCTTCTTCAAATCGTTCGTGTCATTTGCTCATCGTCATTCATCATCACATTTGTCACTGTATTTTATTATTCAAGTAAACTAATAAAGAGAAAACCCGATTGAAGAGAACACAAATATGTTAAATATATAACTATGTTGTCTATATAGGAGAACAACATTATATAAAATTGATGGTGAAAAGGAAGTAAGTTTTCGTCTTGTTTAATGACGACAAGGCAAATTACATTAGTTTTGAATGAAGTAAAATAATCGCAAACATTAAACTGATATAATATAAATACTGTACTGTATATTTATTAGCATACTGGAATGCTGGTTGGTCCCGGGATCAATTCCCGATAGGGTTTGGCCATTTATTTAAATTAACTTGTCAAAACCTGCTGTCCGTGACCAAAAATTGGATAGTGACGAATCTATTGATACGACTTTAAATAAATAAAAAATGTATAAAACGTGAGAAGAGGATTTTACTAACGGTTAAAGAATTAAATAAAGAAATTATTTATCAACATGATTTTGTTGTTTTATTATTATTGTATCTTATTGTATTTTGGTATATAATTCTTACAGCTACTCGGGTAAATCTAAGATTCTTCTGAGGAAGTTACCGACAACTATTCTTATATATTGTAAAATAACAGTACTTCATTATGGTTTACTTTTATGCATTCATTATTTTGAAAAAGTATTTATTAGCAATCAATTTATGAAAACAAATATTGATACTTTTAGCTAAAAAATTGAAGTTCATGAAAATATCGTTAACGCTTTATAAATCTATTAAAATATTCATAAAATTAGTTAAGAAATCAAAATGACAATAATTGAAAGACTGATGAGAAAATAAAGATATTTTTGTCATGTGATTAGGTGTCAAAAGCACGAGATGCTAAGGTTGATTTATGAAAGAAAAATAAAATGAAAGGGAACTGAAGGCAGACGCAAAATTTCTTGGCTTAGGAACTTAACAGTTTGGCTTAACTTCAGGTCGATTATTTAGGGTTGCTGTGAATAAATTGTAGATTACGATGATCACCTCTAACCTCTGATAAGAGGAATGGTAAATAAAAAAGAAGAATCAAGAATTTAAAACTTTTCTGATATTTTTGAAGGTATTGCAATTTAGAATGATCGCGATATACCGAAAAATTGGCTAATATTATCAGTATAATATAAAATTATGCTGATCAAATCAGATATGTTTTCAAAAAGTTGAAAATAATTCACTTTCAATGATAATGAAAAATATATGTACTTTACGTACTCTCAAAATAATTTCAAGTTCATTTTTATAATATATTTGAAACTAGACAAGGAAATTGTCTTTAAAGTTTGGAAATTTTTTATTATTTTTATTTGTCAGAAAAAATAGGGTGGATTGTAAAAATATCAGCTGGTCAAAATTATATTGCTTTAGTTTTTTAAACTGTTCAGTAAAAGTATTCCAAATTTCAGTTCTTTCGATGATCGAAAAAAAAAATGGGATGAGTCAGTGAGTCATTGAATGAATGAATGAGGCCAATTGTATTTATGTTGTTGTTGTTTAGGTCAACAGCCAAAAGGCTGGATTGAACCTCTAGAGGTTTTACTGAGAAAAAACGAGGAGTGAGGTGTTTTACTATGCCTTCCTCACTCAGTTGAAAAGTATGCTTACCAGCATACGAAAAGCACCCTGCAAATGACACCTTCACTTCATTCACCACAGGGTCTGGCTGTATAGTGAAATTCATTACTCTCAGAGGTGATAACTCTGAGTATTACATCTCTACCTCTTCTATTCTTAAATAGTTCAGTCATATAATTGGCTGACTACGTGATAAGAAACAGAATTACTTTTTGTAGCCCTGGAACTAGCAGATCGATAGCAATTAATTTAACACTCCACCTGCTCGTCATGGACATTTTATTTATGTATATAGATTATAAAAAAATACACTAAGATATGTTTAAAGATAATCAAAAGTTTAAAAATGAATGGTGAAAATTAATAACACGGTAATTCATATTTAAATTATTATTTTGTCTCTAATTTTTTAACATTCTATATTAAAGAATTCATGAGAAATATCACTATTAAAGGCTTTCCAGTAGATTAAGTACATGCTTAATTTTGGTGTGAGAAAACTGCGGTCATAAGGGTGTACCATACCGAAATTCTCTAAATCTTCTCTCCTTAATACACGTGTTGGTGTTATTTGCACAGGCATACTGGTCTATCGATCCAACCTGTACTAGGAGCTATAATTGCGGCTACCACAAACTAACTCAGTTTTGTAACAAAATTTTATTTACGATTGTTTATAACGTTCATAATAAAATAAAATTAAACTAAAAGTTTAAGGCGTTTGCACAATTTTTGTGTGTATTAGCAAGTAGATATAAAAAAATGCAATTAAATGTACTTTTATTGTAATTTAATCAAATTGAAATAAAAAGACAAATGCAATGTATCTACGTGAAACCTATCAGTTTTAGTTTAATTCCTTTTGAAATCTAATTAAATGATAACAGTATAATCGAAAACTAAATAATTGTGATACCTGATAATAGGTTATTAGATTATTAAATTCAAGAACAATCCAAAAGAAAACTGATAAGAAAATTTATTTGACTTTATTGAACAGTCTTACCATTATCACTCCAATGGTTGTACCAAGCGTTAGAGAATAAAAAGAAGTATTCAAACATAATATATTTCGTTATTCAGTGATTTACGCTGATGACAAAGTTATGAGATTATTTAGGATGGTGAAGATAATTTACAACGGGCCTTTTTTAGGTTTTGTTATGGTTGTCGTCAGTTTTATTTAAGAATTTTAATTACAAAAACAAGAGTGAGGACTCTCAGCGGGAAATACCCAGTCAGGACAAAGTTGATGGAGTAATTCTGGAGCAGGTAAGTCATTTTCTCTATTTGGAACGTGATGTTGCATATGAAGATTTCAATGAAGTAAAAAACAAAAAACACAAAGATTTAATAGAATTTGTGGCAGAAAACGCAGTCATTTAAAAGAAAAGGTCCGAACTGACACTGATGAAATTCTGTAAGACAGTGAATGTCCAGACATTGACGTATGGTAGTAAGGCCTAGTTATGAAAGAACAAATATGAGAATTACATCCAGTTGTGCTTTTTAAGAAGCATTAAAAGCTGTAAAAGAACATCGGTTCAGCAATAAGGAAATACGGAAGGAATCAAGTGTTGGTATTTTTAAAGAGCCACTTATGAAATACCGCTGTAAATGGACCAATCATCTTCAAAAAATGTCTCCTCATAGAACTCCTAGACTGGTCAAAAGTTACAGATCAATTGGAAGACGTCATCCAAGGCAACCAGTGGCTAGACGGGTATCGAAACACATCCTGGGACCTAATCCTTAATTAGAAGAAGAATTTTTCGTGTAAAACTTGAATCTTTTTCGATTATTTTTGCATTAAACTCAAAACAGTACGGGAATCCTAACAAAAAAATCTGTACCTGAAAAGAAAAAAGTGTTAATTTTGGTGATTTTTCAGAAGAGCCAATATTATTTTTTCATTATTGTAACAAAATTTCAGTAGGTGTTGAAAAACTTGAAATTTACCCAGTTTCTACAGAAAATTTTTCTAATCTACTTATCAATTCATTATTTTATAACGTTGTCAACTTCTGTATTCTTTCCTACCCAAACAGGACTTAAAACCTTAACAGCTTTCTGTGTTTTGCCACTTTTTTACGTTCTACATTAGTATTAACTTCAATGTACAATAAGTTGATTTTATAAAAAAAAACTTAAATTTTTTAAATTTAGTAGCCTACTGTTGAGTAACAGACGAATAAAACACCAAATTCAACAAAAATTTAAGCAAAATTTACTTGACTATCAGTAAAACACATTCAATAACGATTTTACAACAAATCTTGTACATCAACTACAAAATTGGAGCATTAGAGAGAGCATTTCTTTCTGATTTTAAAGGCAATTTAACCTCAATTTTGCTAAATTACAGTTAACACTCTTTACCCCTTTGATACAGAAATATAATTAATTAAGGATTGTTTTGGGACTCATTAAAAGAACAATCTTAACCTCATACACACTTTGTAAAACTGTGCACGAAATTGTAAACTACTCGTATAGGCCAATCATCAATTATTTTAAAATTTATTTTATAAAACTTTTATCGGTACAATAGCCATTCAAAAGAAAGACTTCAGGCTGTAGAGGTCATACGATAATTTCAAATATTAGTCTAATATTAAATAGGAAATGAACAAACGAGGAAACATATTTTAGAATACATACTAGCCTGTTTTCTTAAAAAATCTCCCTGTTGAAAAACAGAAAAATACTGCTAATTTTCTTCAGCATTTTGATCAAATGGACTGTGACACATAAATCAAAATAATACTAAAAAACTGTACAACTTGAACACTCTTTCAAGACAATATCGAACGATTAAAATATATTGAATCAATGATAAAAAAAAAAATAGCAATATGTCAAAACTTCAAGGGTTTTAAGAGGAAAATAAATCACAAGGAAACTCTAAAAACGATAACGGAAGAACTAGGAAGGCAGTAAAAGAAAGAAGTACCGCTGTGGTATAAAGACCGGAAGGTAGCTGTTTCATTCAGTATTCCGGTGGTCAAAATAGGAAAGAAAAATAAATATCTCTTGAGATTCTTTTTTCCACATACACATACACCTTCCTATCCTAACTTTGAATAAACTGAAGGTGTTAAACATAGCAAATATTATCACATTTAATTTTGAATATTCAAAGTAGGTATATTTATCAATTTTAATCCCTATAAGATCTCTTGTAAACAATTTCAATCAAATTTTTGCAAAAGCACTACAATGCGGCTGCCCGCCAAACACACGGTTACCAGGCGGTAAACCACTGCGGTTGACTGCAATGTGTGAGATTACACATTGAATGAACCGATTTTGATAGAGTTTTTAAAATGTATTAATAAAACTAGAAAGAAATACAACAGGGTTTATTCGAACGAGGACAGGTGCCAAAGGTCGGAACGCCTCTAAAAGATGTGAGCTAAAAGGAAAGAAGCGACAATAAAACAACTTACACTCTTCGGGAATTAGAAGAACCGATTACAGAATAAACTGGCCCAGAAATTGGACTAAAGTAATTCTTTGAGGTCGTAAAAGTTAAAAAAAAAAACAGAACAAATTATATTACCTGAAAACCTAACAGACAAAGTATGAATGGAAAAGTGATGAGGTCTTGACTGTTCCTGCCTCATATCAATCTCAACCAACAGTCTCCATGTTAAGACAACACGTTTTAAGAGTAAAGTTACTTATTTAATTAAATTTTTCACGTTTGTATAATAGCGAAATGTGTGCTTTTGTAGGGAGAAGGAAACAAAATGGAAGCTGTGGAGATGCGTTTTCTATGAAGAGTGTAGAGTTATACACTGAATTAAAAATTTCTATATTGTATAAGGAAAGAGATTCAGACAATAAGTGTAAATGGGAGAATCTGTTCCAATCGCAACAAACGGATGGAGCACCTTCAACGAATGAAATGGAGATAGCGAAACAAAACAGGTTCTAGGATATAGTTCTGAGGGAAGAAAAATCATGGGAAGACCACTACACAACATTGGGAGCAATTTATTGTGATTACAGCTTTCCAGTGAAACATAAAACATTTTGATTCAGCAAGAGGCAGGATGGTCTATGGTGTGAAGAGAAGAAGAAGAAACATTTTGTACTTCAAAACAAAATTAAAGCATGTCATAAAAAGTACAGTCTCTAAAACTGTGCTAGAATTCCTTTGCACTAGTAGTATACAAAACTTACCACTATTACCGTACGTGAAACACTTAAAAAACTGTTTAAATACCAAACGAAAATTTATAAAACCTTCCTCTCATATGCCTTAATAACAACTCAGGTTAAAAATACTATATTTAAAATTAGAAATTAGAAATTTTCATTATATTTTGTTAAATGAATTTTTTTCGTAGTAATCACTTTAAGGCTGTAATTTTGTAAAAACCGAATTTTCGATAAAAATAAATCCACTGAGAATTTTAAAAATAAATTAGTACCACAGTTAATTTGTTAATGACTCCGGAAAATGTTGTAACTGAACAAAATTCAATCAAAATTGTTAAAGGAGTTTCTAACACAAAAACAGGAAGTTTTATAAATTTTAATATGAGTTAAGTATTCTTAATTTTACATGACTGACTAAAGAACAAAAATAAAATAAAATTCCAGATTATAGCCCAGTCTTACAAATCTATTTAGAGGCTAAATGTATTACAGTGTACAAGGACGCGAACCTGAATATTTGTGCTTGAAAACAATGGGGTGGTCCATTGAAACCCCTCTTTTCAATATGTAGATCAAATAACAAATTTTATTTCACATGATTAAAAACATCCTTTGCTATTTTTACAATATATATTTATCAAAAAATAAAAAAATATGTATTACTAAAATGAAATTCTTCATGGAGTAAAATTTTAAAAAATCATTAATTTTCAAATAAAGAATAATTTAATACAATGCACATACTTTCTACAATTAAAAAATTGAATGTAATTTACTCTGATTAAAGAATCTACAGATTTGAAGGCGTTGAGTTAAATAAAGAAAACGGATGATGATTTAGTTTAATAAAATATGATAATTTAGCTTTCACAAGTTATTTAAATTTACGCAACATTCTTCAGACAATTAATTTAAATTTATATAACCTAATGACAATGACCTTGATCTCAAACAGAGGTTGAATGGGACTAAACATTCTTTATTGTAACTTAAAATATAAATTCTATTGTTAACCTACGTCTGACAATGGTTCACCCGAAATAATAGAAAAATATACCAAACTGAATAGCAAATAAAATTTCCCGTTAAAAGGTTACAGTTTTCCATTGAAAATCAAACAAAAACCAGTTTTTTATTTTATTGAAAAATATGCTAAATCCCCTGTTGGTTTATTATAATAGGGTTTCTTCCCCCAACAAAAACAACCCTAAATTAGGAAATCCCCTCCATACTCAAAAATATATATTTTTTACATTCATGTCCAGTAAGTATTTTGCGATGTATTTCTTATAACGTTAAACATTTCTATAACACCGTCTCATTGATTTTTGAAAACGGTTCTACATTATTGGCTTAGTAAAACGCGTCATAGCTATTCAAAAGTTATAATTTTATTTACAATGGATGTTACCGTTAAAAAAACCTCAAGAACATATTTTGAAATTAATGTTTTTCATTAATTAAAAATAACCAAGGGCAACAATAACCTAACAAAAATATTGAATTTTCTTAATTTTTTTAAAATGTATAAGAACACAAAATTTAATGAAAGTTTTAAATGTGCATTTCACTGATAAATTTGCATAATCTCCAGAACGAAACTGAATGTTAAAATAACAAGCTCTAAAATAAAAAATAATGAGCGTTAAAATAATAAGTTATTTTTTTCTTATCAGGTAGACTAACGTTCTAGTTTTAAAAACAACCCAATTCGATCATTACTTTTCCGTATATTTTCTGCGTAGATTTGAATAGAAATGTTTGTGTTTGTTAGCTGGACATCATTTAATCGTTAATCAAACCGTTGTTACTTAACAATTTTCGACCAGCTGTCTGACTGGGCTGGCCTAGAGGCCTAACAGGAACTTGAACACGTGAACTTAAATAAAGCACGTTGACCTACATTCTTTCCAGAAAAGAATACAATTCATGAATGTTAAAATAATTAATTTTGTGGAATCAATAGTAATCCAATAGAAGTTAAATTTTGCTAAGTTCAAATCATTATCAGATTATCAAGAATTATTTTCAAAATTGGTACGTTGATAATCTGTTATTTACCAAAAATTATAATTTCATGAATAAGAATGTCAAATTAAGAATTAGAAACAATAAGAATAAAACATCATATTTTGTAGAAAAGAGAAACGAACTATTAAAATATGAACAGTAAAAACTTATTCAGTAATAGAAGTGTTTTTTTTTGTATGAAAATAAAGTATTTTCGTATTTTTCTAAAACTCGTTGACTCATGCACCGCTGCCCTTCATGAGGTTTTTTTAATTTTGGTTAATAGATTACTTTAACAGTTGCTGCAATTTTGGCAATGATTGTTATCTTCATAAATTTACATAGGTATTACACATTGCATAGTTTATTAAAAAAACCACAAGACAAAGTTAAAAGAAATATGGTAAACAATTAAGTTATATCATCTGCTAAATAAGTAATGATTTAAAAATATTTATTAAATTATTTAAGGAAATATAATAAATATTTTTAAATATATACGATTTTAATTAACGAGCAATATGAATTCATATTAGATGCATGATTTTATACGATTTAAACAGCAAGTTTGCAAACAATTTTAATAAATGAAAACCAAACATACCACCCTTGATTTTTTAATAAAATGTATTATTCTATAATAATAATATGTATCGTTTATTGAAAAACTGGATGTTTAATAAATGGATTCTTAATCAAAACTCATAAAATTACAGTAAATGAAGATACTAAAATTTTGCAATTTTTAAGGGAAAACATGTTAAAATTTAGTGATATATGTGTAAGTATTTTTATATATTGTTATATAAAAAAAGAGAGTCTTGATACAAACAAAACATACGTACGTTTCTTTTAAAAAAATGCTGAAAAGACACAATATTTACAAAACTGTCGCACTTTTCCTCAGTTGTTGAAGACAAATAAGTAAATAAAAAAAGAAACCGAAGTTATCACAATAAAAAATAGTTTTCTAAACACAAACACAGAATGAAAAGACGCGACAAACAAATGAAGATGTAAACATATAGATCGAATGAGATGCACTACATCACATTTGCAGCATCCTACTGTTGTTAGAAGAATCGTATTTGTGGTCCAACAGTAGGGGGCAAACTATAATAGAAACGAACGTCGGACGTCATAGCACGCTGTACCTCGTGAATGGGGACTTACTAACGTATATACTCGTTTACGCATGCACCGCTCAAAGATTTTCCAATACAGTGGCGCCTGCGTGCCCTTTTCCTTCAGACCTAAAACATCATCATTCTATGTATCCCTTCTATACCAATATTTTTATTGTAGGTCATAGCCCTTCGGTAGCCTAGATTCATGTTTCCAGACTATTGCGTCGATCAACGGTACAGAAATAATTAGTAAATTGGACTTATTAAGCCGTATTCAAGTTATTAATTCTTTACGGATTTTATAGAAAAAATATCAGATATTCTGAGCTAAGATTTATTTTCCACAATAATTATTTATTTTAAAAATGCATATAAAACGTTTTGCCCATAACGGGGCTGGTGGAGTGTTAAATTAATTGCTTTCGATCTGCTGATTCAGGGCTACAAAAAATAGTTCTGTTTCTTATCACGTAGTCAGCCAATTATATGACTGAACTATTTAAGAACAGAAGAGGTAGAGGTGTAAAAGACACTAGTCAGAGTTATCTCCTCTGAGAGTAATGAATTTCACTATACAGCCGGACACTGTGGTGAATGAAGTGAAAGTCTCATTTGGAGAGTGGAAAGTCGGAGCTTTTCGGAAGGCCTGGCATGCTGATAAACATACTCTTTCAACTTAGTGAGGAAGGCAATAGTAAACACCTCACTTCTCATTTTTACTTAGTAAAACCTCTAGAGGTTCAAACTAGCCTTTCGGCTGTTGACCTAAACAACAACAACATATAAAAAGTAATAACTTTTAAATACTGTGAAATCTTTCTATCACTCTAACTTTTGACAAACTCTGAAAAATAAACACACGAATATTAAAAACACCCATTAATTTCACACCAAGTTCACTATAAATGATGGAAAATCTTTAATAATGTATTCTAAAAGCAAAACAAGTCAATAAACGACAAAATGAGAAAAAGGTAACATGAATTTTAAACTCAGTACATTCGAATTCGGTAAACATTATAAACTCGGACCTACGGTTATGGTATAAATAAAAGCCAAAAGCTTAGAAATATGTTCAATGCTTGTTACACCAGTCAGTACCACTGGCTTCAACAACCAGGTGCCTTTGCATCTGATTGGAGAAATATCACATCATAAGTTTCTGGCTCCTGTCTGTCGATCAACGTGCTAGGCTTACCTTAGTTAATTTTGTGGCCTTGCTAAGTAAAGTCTAAAGCATAATATTGTGCGGTTGGTTTTTAAATAAACCTTTTTTGGTTACCTCTGTAGAATACCAAGGCTCACTTATAAGTTCTTAAGAGTTCGCCCTATACCTTAAAATGTAATTTTAAGTACATTTAAATATACAGTAGGTCATCGATTTACCGTGGTAAAATCTGGTTGAATACCGACGTTAAATCCGAACATTCAAAAAGGGGTTTGAGGGGAATTGTGTATTCATTTATGTATAGTGATCTTATGTCCTTCATTAGGACTTACAGTGTGACATTAATCGTAATATTATAGACGTCTTATTAAATGCAGGCGGAAATATTATGAATAAACCATTGTCCATTGTCAATAATTTTAATTAATATTTTGTGGAATTGGAAGGCATTTTTGTTAATTCTCAAACAATAGTATTAACTTGAAACGTGACGTAAGGGGGGGGGCAACATTTTTCTTTTCTCAAATGAGAGACGTTAAATCCGAACCACGGTAAATCGAGGACCTACTGTATCTGAAACTATTTGAGATAATTCCATGAATATCAGTTTAATTAGATATTTACATGAGTTCCTATCTTTCAAACTATTTTTTTTTTAATTTTTACTTTATAAGTTTATAAAAACTTTTAAAATAGAGCCTGTCTGCCCAGCTGAAGAATGAATATCAAAATGTATTTCCTTCACCCGTTCCCAATAAATTTAAACAATTATATATTAAAAGTTAGCTATATTATGCCCTGAACATTTTAAATAGAAGTCTAAAACAATAACTGAGATATGTAGTAGGCCTAACTGAAGTTAAAAAAATAGAAGTTTTTGGAAAACGAGCAGTAAAGTTTAAACGGAAAAAATAAATCAAATATTTTATTCAAAAGAACAAAAAAATATAAGCTGTAGATTTTTCGGTTAAAAGCACAGAATCAGATTAACCAACAAATATAATAAAAAATAAAATATTCCTGAACGAGAAATAAAATACTTGCCAGGTACTAGTAATATACCGGGTGAGCATAAAGTCTTGCCCTGATTATAAAAATTTATTGCAGAATAACTGTTTGACATAATAATTTAAATTTGATGCTGTTACATAGGTTAGTGTTAATAGTTTTTTTTAAGATTACTTACATTAGTAAACTTCAACGTGTGCCCCCTTGGTAGCTCGGAGAATGTCGAAGCGGTATTCCAGTTCCCGCCAGGTGTTTTGTAACATGTGTTCTGTCACAGTACTCGCAGCAGCTTGTATCCTAGCCTTCATTTCGTCAACGTCAGCAACTGGTGTGGCGAAGACTCTATCCTTGATATAGCCCCAGAAAAAAAAGTCAAGGGGAGTAATGTCTGGAGAGCGGGGTGGCCAGGGTGTTGGACCATCCCTTCCAATCCACCGATCCGGAAATGTTTCATCCAGGAAATTACGCACTATCAAAGCCCAGTGGGGCGGTGCCCCATCTTGCTGGAAAATTATCCATGGTTGATATTCTTCTAACTGTGGTGCAATGAACTGTTGCAAAACATCTAAGTAAATGTTAGCGTTAATGGTGTTTTCCGTGAAGAAAAACGGCCCGAAAACCTTATTATGCATGAGGCCGCACCAAACATTCACATTTTTGCTGTCTCGCTGTAACTGTACAGTAGCATGTGGATTCTCTGATCCCCATATACGGACATTATGCCTATTTACCATTCCACTGACATGAAAGGTGGATTCATCGGTAAAGCATATGCGATTTAAGTAATCGTTAGCGCCGTCAATCCTGTTGAGAATCTCAGTTGCGAATTCTGCACGTCTCAGCAAATTATTCGGTTGCAAGGCCTGCACGATTTGCACTAAGCATGCAACCTAAGCCTTTTATGAAGAATTTTCACCACACTTGCTTGCGGTATTTGAAGTTCACGTGATGCTTGACGAGTTGATTTAGACGGACTCCGTTGAAACGATTCCCGAACAAGATCAACAGTTGCTTCACTCACACTAGGCCTGCCACTTCTAGGAAGATCTTCAACGCTGCCTGTTTCTTTAAACCTTTCATACCATCGCTTTATTGATTTAACATCAGGAGGGCTGCGTCCATAAAAAGCCCGAAAATTACGCTGAACACTGATGGGCGATTTCGTTTCGTGAAACCAAAGCACACATTGTGCTTTCTCCTGCTTCAACGCCATTTCGCCAGCAACTAACGTGAACTAACAGACCATGTCATTGTTGAGGAGCACTAGCGCCATCTATTGGTCACAAAATCTACTAACAATAACCTATGTAACAGCGCCAGATTTAAATTATTACGTCAAACGATTATTCTGTAATAAAATTTTATAATCAGGGTAAGACTTTATGCTCACCCGGTATATCAGAAAGTGTATATATAAATGGGAAAAATTAAGAAGATCGTTACAACGTAGGAATTTATTCATTTTTTATACTTAGAATTTTCGCTAACCCAACTTGCTTTTAAAAAAAATAAAACTAACAAACCAGTACAAACGTCGTTAATGTATGGAAATTTAGTCGAAGTAGCCTACCGTAGCTGTAATACACTATAGTACAGTACTTTTTAATTTTACGCTATCTCAGAAATCGTGTGAGTAGTTGTTAACATCAGGTTTTTTTAATTGAAGGACAAAAAACAAATACAGTATAGTAAAAAACTGCAGCAAATAAATGAACATATTAGCTATGTTGTACATTTTTAAATACAGTACTGTATACAGCGATAAAGAGTCTTTGACAGAGAAAAGATCAATACTTTTAAGGTTTTAAACAAATGAGTTTAGTACAAATCTCACAAGCACCAAAAACACTGTGAAATGAAAGTATACTTTGATTCTACCAAAATAGTTTTAATACCATGTGAGGAAAAATCTTTATACATTGTGTGTTTCGATAGAACCAAAACAATTGTATCAGATCTTTAAGAGGTATAAACTAATAAACTACGAGGTGTGGCAATTAAATAACGAGACTGACGTTGTAAAAGATTTCATTTTTATTTTATACATAATCAATTATTGTCACCTTCAATATACACTCCTTATCTATCCCTCCAACGCTCCATGCGAATTTTCCATTGTTGGAAACAGCGCTGGAAGTCATCTTCTGTCAGCTCCTTCAGGACACGTGCCGCTTTCTCTTTTACAGCTTCCACAGACTCAAATCTTGTCCCTTTTAATGCAGATTTCACCATAGGGAACAGGTAGAAGATAATAACATGTAATGAAACGTGGTTTTTTTACTTATGATCCGGAAACGAAGCGCCAATCCATGCACTGGAAGAGCCGCACTCCACCGAGAGCCAAAAAAGCTCGAATGAGCAAGTCAAAATTTAAACCAATGATGATTGTTTTTTTTTTAAATCCATTGGATTGTGTACCTTCACTGGGTTTCTAAAGGTCGAACAATTAATCAATACGTATTACTTCGAATTTAAGACGCCCTCGAATTTAAGACGCACCGATGTTTTAGGAAATGATTTTGTGAAAAAATAAAAACATCGAATTTAAGACGCGTCATGATTACCAGGTATTTAAAAAACGATTTTTTAGTAGAAATAAAAATACTCAATAGAAAAAGTAAAAACCCGTATATTATAATATAGTAGTACCGTAATTCAGTTAACATTAAATACCATTTGTGTTCACTAAAAAGTACATACCTGACACAGTAACATTTCACAAAAACCATATTTGTATAAAATATAATGTATATAGTTGCCCATAACGGAAAGGTGGATTGTGAAATTATTTACACTCAATCTGTTCGTTGCAAGGCTAAAATAAATAGTTCTATTTCTTATCACATGGTCAGCCAATTAACCGACTGAATCATTTAAGAACAGAAGAGGTAGAGGTGTAAGAGACACTAGTCAGAGTTACCTTTTCTGAAAGTAATGAATTTCATTATACAGCCAGACCCTGTGGTGAATGAAGAGAAGGTGTCATTTGCAGAATGGAAAATATGTGCTTTTCAGAGGGCCCGGCATCCTGATAAGCGTACTTTTCCACTCAGTGAGGAAGCCAATGGTAAACCACCTTACTTCTCGTTTTACTTAGTAAAACCTCTACGGGTTCAAATCTGCCTTTTGGCTGATGACCTAAACAACAACAATATATATAGACTATTTACACGATTTTTCATTCAATATTTTTATGGCTACATAAGTAGTCTGTTTCATTAGCTTCCTAATTACGTTTTTTCGTTTTACGTTCTCGAATGGTCGTCAATTACATCGGAGTCGGATGTTGAATCGGATTTTTTGCGTCACTGTGATTCCAAAGAACATCATCTTTAGTCATCCAATGCATTTGACAAACAGCACTTCAAAAAGGATTTAATGATAATACCCGGTGGCAAATCTTTTCAAACTTTTGAAATCCATTCTATTATCGGAGATGCAGAAGCTCGTTTAATTTTGCCGGTTGTTGTAAGGGGATGGTCACACTTGCGTCAATTGAAATACACGGGAACTGTAGACAATATTGTCTCCATATTGTATTCTCAAAGGTACTTGTACGCTAATACAATTCAACAGGTCAATTTACATGTACCTCGAATTTAAGACGCACCTATTATTTTAGCCCTTTAATTGCGTTAAAAATGTGCGTCTTAAATTCGAAGTAATACGTATTACTACCTTGAGGTACTTTCTGAACTACGTCAAAGAGTAAGGAAAAACGCCCCGAAATGTGGAAGGACAAATCATGGGTTCTCCACCAAGACAATACGCCAGCTCATTCCGCGTTATCTGTCAAGAGGTTCGTAGCCAAGTACAACATCTCAGTGTTAGAACATCCACCTTATTCACCAGATTTAACTCCATGTGTTCTACCTGTTCCATAAGGTGAAATCTGCATTAAAAGGAACAAGATTTGAGTCTGTGGAAGCTGTAAAAGAGAAAGCCGCACGTGTCCTGAAGGAGCTGACAGAAGATGACTTCCAGCACTGTTTCCAACAATGTAAAATTCGCATGGAGCGTTGTAGGGGTAGAGAAGGAGTATATATTGAAGGTGACAATTATATATAAAATAAAAATAAATTTTTTTACAACGTCAGTCTCGTTATTTAATAGCCACGCCTCGTAGATTTCTTATTCTATTTTTTATAATAAAAACCATTAAAAACCACCGAAACAGTCAACAAATTAGTAAGAACACTTACCCATAAGTACTTTCGTGCCTTTACCACATCGTCAGCTCATCACAACACTTTAAATTACACAATTACTTTTACAATAATTACAGTTACATCTTACAATTATGTTACAATTACAGTTATAGAAAAATGTAATTGTAAATTATCATAAAATAAAGAGGTTATATCTCTGACAAAATAAATATAATTATGTAATTTTTAGTGTTGTAATGAGCTGACGATGTGGTAAAGCCACGAAAGTACTTCTAACTAATTCAGGTCAGTGTTCTAATTCTTTGACAGTTTCTGGTGATTTTTAATAATGGTTTTGTTTATAAAAAATAAAATAAGAAATTAAATAAACAGTGGATGTACGCTACAATGCTTAACAAATTAATAAAATAGATTACCTGTACTAAATCGATGATGAATTATAGGTGATCATTTATTAGAGAGTGAAGAATTACGAAAGTTTTACTGTACTTTAATTTAATTACATTAAAGTAAAGATTGCCTATAAATAAAAAAAAAAACTACGTAGCTACGTTTTTTACTGAAAATGCTAAAACACTATGTTTAAAAAACTGTCGCACTTTTCCTGAATTCTTGAAAAAAAAGTAGATTAACAAATTCGTTTACTGTCTTTATTCAGAAGCAACTACAACTGTTACCATTATACGAGATTGACATAAAATCACCTCACACGACAAAAAAAAATTTTACTGAATCACATCCATCTTTAACTGTATTAGTGAAATCCATAAGTGTTGTAAATAAACAACCAATGAATATGATAGGTGAAGAAATGAATGATATGACATGAGTAGACTTTTACAATGAAAAATATCTTCAGATATTTTTCTATAAATCATGTACTCGATGGATTTCTAAACGGCCAACATTAAATAATGCAATAAAAATTCTATTTATGGTATTTTTGCTTTTTATTACATTGAAAAAGTGAATTCAATAAAATTTTATAGCCTATTATTGTATCAGATCAATACCAACGCGACTAATACCTGTGCTTAATTTGCTACGTTTGCTGTTATGTAATGTAAAGTTTATAATGACAATTATTATATTTAACTGTTTGGAGAAAAAATTATTTTTTTAAAGAAATTATATTCTAATTAAATATATCCATCTTTTCTGTCTTTATTCACAACTAACTAGAAATGTAAATTAATATAATTGGCACTACTTACATTAGTGGAAGTGTGTATATCATTTTTTTGTCTTGATTTTGAGGAAACCATCCAGTGGTAAACCCTCGTCAGTGTTTAGAATTTGAACAAATAAGTTTAGTAGAAATCAATGAAGTTGTCACCGCCACCCCTTCTAATTAATCATTTACTGTGTTGCCGGCTTCAATACCGCTTCCGGCCTTTGTCGGCGCGGTAGGCCTTTTGACGGCATAGCGACAAACCTTTCGGCTCCCCACCGACAGAGGCCTTTGTCATCAAGACCAAGCCAGTCGCCGCTCTCTACCACAGCGCTCTCGGCGACTATATAAAGAGCGCTGCATTGAGCCTAACGATTCAATTCCAATCAAGACACCGAGGGATTCACTTCCACCAGACAGCAGACGAGACGTCCACCACGGTATACGGCTGCCGGACTCCAGCGAAGACTAATCAACGACCCCGCAATACAGAAGATGATGCTTCCGCTCGCCGACCCATCACCGTAAGCCGTCGACCGGACCGTCATGCCCGCTGACGCGAGCGATGCCCACAGCGGTCCCTCGACCGAGCCTTACGCTCCCCGGACCCGACGAAGCAGCCATCGACGCGCTACTGCGAGGGAAGAAGATGATGTCTCCACTGGACGACGACACGCCGTGTCGCCCAGCTCATCGACCGCCACGACGACTACGACCGACGCCTCTCCAAGACGACCACCGCTTAAACGGCCCTTTTCAGGGCCACCAAACAAATAAGGTTTGCCACTTAATGTTGCCATCCGGTGACAAAGTAAAATATTAATTAAAAAAAGATTGTTGTTGTTGTTTAGATCAACAGCCGAAAGACTGGTTTGAACCTCTATAGGTTTTACTAAGTAAAAACGAGGAGTGAGTTGGTTTACTATTACCTTCCTCACTGAGTTGAAAGAGTATGCTTATCAGCATGCCAGGCCTTCCAAAAAGCACCCTTTTTCCACCCTACAAATGAGACTTTCACTTCATTCACCACAGGGTCTGGCTGTATAGTGAAATTTATTACTCTGCAAGGAGATAACTCTGACTAGTGTCTTTTACACCTCTACCTCTTCTGTTCTTAAATATTTCAGTCATATAATTGGCTGACTATGCGATAAGAAACATAACTTTTTTTATGGCCCTGGAACCAACAGATCGAGAGCAATTAATTTAACACTCCACCTGCCCGTTATGGGCAAAAAAAGGTTATAAAACCAAATTTTAATGAACATGAAATGACTTAAGTTCTCCTATTGGGACTAAATTGTTTTTAAATCTTTAATTCGTCTCATTCGGAACCTTACGAATGTCAAAATAGAGAAATTTTTCTGCTGAAACATAGAAACGAATAATTTACGCCACCCGAATCTCAGTTAACAATTTATTTGTAAATTCTTTAGAGATTCCAGTATCTGTTTAATATTCTTTGCAGATTTTGTGGTAGGTTTGGTAGTGGTAATGTTCTTATCTCTTGATTTTTGTAATTAATTAGTTTTGAATGAAAATGTGTATAAACTTCTTTAGTAGTTGTGTACGTCTAAGTTGAGGTCTAGATGTATGACAGAATTTCATACAAAATAGGCCTACGGACTACATATGACTGAAAAAGATTTAAAAAAAATTCTGTATCCTGTTCATATTTAATTTTTTTCAGCGACATTGATCCGAATTTTAATCCATTCATTAAACTTGAGAGTTAAAAATTTCTAACTTCTATTCCAAAGAGGGCTTAGGCTCCATCTTGTTGCCAGACGCGCGATTGAAAGTTATAAATTTTTTTATTTTTTTATTCCTAATTTGTGTACTTTACAATCTGTTTAATTTCGAACAATAAGCAACCCCATGACCCAATGAGATGAGGATGATGTGTATGACGTGTAAATGAGGTGTAGTCTTGTACAGACCCAGGCCGACCATTCCTGAGAGAGTATGGTTAATTAAACCCCAACCATCAAAGTACACCAGTAACCACTGTCTAGTATTCAAATCCGTATAAAAGTAACTACCTTTACTAGGATTTGAACCAGGAACCTTCATCTCCGAAAATCAGCTGTTAAACAGCAGATTTTGGGGACGACTTTACCTCTAGACCAACCCGGTGGGTCAATGTTATAAATGGGATTGTTTTGGTTGCCGATTGTAAAAGAAAATCGTTGATGTTTTTGAGAAACTTGCAAAAAGTGAAAATCGCATAAGTTAACTTACCTCTTCCGGTTGACGGATTTTGATGTTCGTGTCGGATTCTCTAGTGGTACTTACCTAAAGTTCCAAGTTTCAACTTTGTATGGTATTCCGTTCTTGAGATATTTTACTCACACTCACATCAAACGCTAAAATCATGTTTTGGTTTTTTGGTTTAGGGGGTTTGAAAACGTATATTTTCGGTGAAAACTCGATTTCGAAAAATTATATAAAAATAATACCTTCCCGTTTATTCATATATCGCAAGATAAAGTAAAAACAGCATAGTTGAACAGCACATGAACTTAAAATTTTCACAGGCGTATCCTGTATTTTAAAAAATAACACGAACTACTGAAAAAACTATTCTGGGATACTTCTAACTGAAAATACAAAATTTATTTGGATTGTTACAAAATGTATGCATCGGCCGGGAATCGAACCCGGGCCGCCCGCGTGGCAGGCGAGCATTCTTCCACTGAACCACCGATGCTTCTTATTAACAAAATAAAAGAAATCTATTAAAAATTATATGTGTACAAAAAATCGTGACAAACGACGACACATGTAAGGAAGGTCACGTGATCTCATTATATTGAGTGGCTTCCCGTTACCAATTTGTTACTGTCAGGCCTGTTCTGCTAATTCGTGGCACATGTTTTGTATCCGTTTACATTGTACTCAAAAAGGCCTTAATCAAATCTAACCTAAACAAATTTTATAAACGATAGATGTATCATTGAAAAAGATACATTTCTTTAAACCTAAGTTCTCAAAAATTTAATATCATTTTCTCCTATAAAATATGGGTATAAAGAGAGATGGAAACTGTTGTTGAGTATTCACCGGAAATGCGCGTTTTCTGGCCCCTGAATCCAAAACCATGTTTTTAGTGATTGGTCTGTGTGTGGGGGGGGATAATCTATATATAATAGCGAGCAGGTCTTTTTCAACACGATTTTAACCACCTAAACCTTCACCGATTTTCCCCGGAGTGGGCTCAAATGAATTGTCTGCTTAAGTAGATATGCATAAAACTAACCAAAATCATATATTTCGATTTATGACTGTAAATAGAAACTCTAAAATAAAGTTAATAATACGAGAAGTTAATAAGAACTAGAATACGGTAAGCGATGCGTCTATGTACCGAATGCAGCACTACCCTACGCATATATGTCTCTCTTTCTCTATCTATCCCTCCCACATCTCGCACTATTTCAGGTTGGAGGGGGCAAGTTCAACGAATTAAAGTATACCAACGCATTTGCAAAGACACATCGCTTTGGACTTTCCAACGTGGATGTTGCTACTTTGAGTAGTGCACAGTGAGTCCTGCTATATTTTGCTTTTGTTTTTAACAGCTCTTTTCAGAGCTATTATAATTTTTCAGATCATTTTATAACCTAAAAATTCAAATTATTCCACGCAACAATAAAAATTGTTTACAGAGAAGTTCTATAAAAACAAATAACACTTTTGTGCGGGTTTTTCCGCACTTGTTCACCTAGCTTTACGGTGAAACTTAACTAAACTTTAACAGTGGGTTTTTACTTGTAATAATTTCTAGACCTTAACTGGGAATCGAGCTCGAAACGTTCCGCTTTGTAGGCTAGCGAGCTAACCGATACGCTACGAAAGCGGCTAGCATTATCTAGTTTCCAAAAATACCAGTCGGTTCTGGAAGTGGACGCCTAGTAAAATTGGTCACTTCTGGAAGTTTTACTGTATTTATATTGAATTATAATAAGTTAATTAATAAACGAAAGAAAGTTTATGATAAAGTAAAGAAATTAAATGGGATTGTATTAAATCTAGTATCCTATAATTGAGCTATTTAATCTACTTATATTCCATTCAAATGTAGGAACTAATAGAATAACAAATTTAGGGGTTAATAACATTATTGTCAGAAAATTTAACTGTATTTTTATATCTCTATTATAAAGCTAAAATGACTCATACTACAAATTTTTGTGTTCTAGTAGAAGTCTGAAGTAAACTATTATTAACTCATCCATTAAGTAATATGGCAGGCGGCCAAAATTAAAATAATTCTCCCTCGTTTTTGGTTATATCAATTTTTATTTATATTTAAATTGCTTTTTACACATCATTTAATATGCAAATTGATAAACATTTTATTTTTTCGGAAAATTATGATCACGTAAAGTTTTTTCTCATTACCTTAAAATTCATATCAATTGTGCAGTGGTTTTTGTTTTTCTAGTAAATTCATTACAAAATGTACAGATTTTTGCAATGAATTTATAAGTGTGTGTACAAGAGAACTGATATGACGAGTTATGGGTTCTGATCCCCGGCTGACAAGGTTGACTTTCCTTTGCTGGGAAATAGAATTATTCAAATTAGATTAAGATTAATGTATATAAATATTAAGTTGTTTGTGTAGAAAATAAGTAAATATACGACTTGCGGCTATTAAATAACGAGACTGACGTTGTAAAAACATTTTATTTTTATTTTATGCATAATCACTAATTGTCACCTTTAATATACACTCCTTCTCTATCCCTACAACGCTCCATACGAATTTTCCATTGTTGGAAATAGTGCTGGAAGTCATCTTCTGTCAGCTCCTTCAGGACACGTGCCGCTCAAAAATGTTTGAAGTGAAGCTCGCAAAAACTTTTGCACAGACACTTTGTACGCGATTGAAAACGACCCAAATTTTTTGAAAACGATAATAACATGCGATGAAACGTGGTTTTTTACTTATGATCCGGAAACGAAGCGCCAATCCATGCTCTGGAAAAGCCGAACTTCACCGAGAGCAAAAAAAACTCGATTGAGCAATTTAAAATTTAAAGCAATGATGATTGTTTTTTTTATATCCATGGGATTGTGTACCTTCAATGGGTTTCTGAAGGTCAAACAATTAATGAATATTACTACCTTGAGGTACTTTCTAAACTACGTCAAAGAGTAAGGAAAAAACGCCCCGAAACGTGGAAGGACAAATCATGGGTTCTCCACCAAGACAATGCGCCAGCTCATTCCGCGTTATCTGTCAAGAGGTTCCTAGCCAAGTACAACATCTCAGTGTTAAAACATCCACCTTATTCACCATATCTTGCACGATGTGACTTCTACCTGTTCTCTAAGGTGAAATCTGCATTAAAAGGTACAAGATTTAAGTCTGTGGAAGCTGTAAAATAGAAAGCGGCACGTGTCCTGAAGGAGCTGACAGAAGGTGACTTCCAGCACTGTTTCCAACGATGGAAGAGCCTTCGAAGTACTACTTTATTAGTGTCATATCATTTGCAAAATTTAGCGATGAATTTCCCATTTTTTATCCCTTAGTTTTCTATCAATTTAGCTCGCTAATTATTGATGAATTAACTACTAATAACAGAGATTATAACAATTTTTTATACTCGTAATATACTTTAAAACCTAAATAAATTGATTCCTTGCTAACATATTTAGCTATTTTCTTCATTAAAACCTAAAAACTTCATTAAAAAAATTGTAAAAGTTAATATTTTCGCCTTTTATTGCAAAAAGGGAACATGACCAACAAAATATTTTTTTAGTGTCCTAATATTAGGACATCAAGATTTAGACTAAAAAATGCCAGCGTCCTATTATTAGGACGTCAGCAGTTTTACCAAAAAATGCCGGCGTCGTCCTGTTATTAGTACGTAGACTAAAAAATTGATAGAACTTTTATTTTCACTCAATTTTTAAAAATCAACGTATGAAAATAATCAGTAAGAAATGCAGATTGAAAAAATATAGTAGATTTGTTTTATGAATGTAATTGATTAAAAAAACTAAAAATTGGATTTTTAAAACTTTTATCACAGTATTTTTATTTTTTACAATACATAAATGATTTTTTGTAATTATTAAATTGTCTTTAAAGCAGTATAAGTGAAATTAAGTAACATAATTTTTAGGGTGGTTTTTTTAAATTAAAAAGGATATTTCCACAAAAATGACTACGTATCATTTTATTTCTAAGTTGTTAGAATTGTGTTCCAAGTTGAATGTCATACAACATCACTTCATTATGAACAAAACAAAAACGTAATAAAGATACTTAAAAAAATAGCCATTTTATGGATAGATATATAAAATGCTACAAATTGCACAAAAGTAGGCTGGCATTTTTCGGTAGGAACTCACAATACGTATTTTCCTCTCACTGTAAGGGTTAAGAAAAACAAAACCATTTCCACAAATATTTATAGCCAAATCATATATTATTTCGATGGTAAATACCCTTTAGATTTTTCTAGGAGTTGCACTTATTCTAGGTAAAAATTTAAACAGTTTTTTACGTCTCCTGAAAAAAAAGTCAATGTTACCTTTTTGCAATTAACGATTCAACTACCTTCTTAAATTTAGAGAAGTTTAGTAAGAAAATTTGTATGGTTAACTAAAAATTTATTATTTTTAAAAATGAAATAGATTACTTTACAGTGTGTTTGTATTATTTAAAGTTAATTTTTCCCATTGTCTTGCAATTATCCATGGTCGTCATTCCACATTCTACCGCGAATAATCATGAATTGAGTGCAAGTTACTCTAGTGTTACACCTACATACATATATGAATGCGGTGTGAGATTTAACTAAAGCATATTATCATCTTACCACAGTAAAGATCTTAGAATAACAAACAGCTAAGACGAAAATAAATTAGTTTTTTATGTGGGTGTGTGGAGAGAACAACAGTAAATTACATGGCGTGTCTATAAGTTTTAAAACTTATGGCGTAGAGGGGTTAAAAGTTGGAGGAAGTTTCTGAAACTGAAATAGGTTACATTGAGTTCACAATACACACATAAAAACGTAGATATAAGGTAGTAATAGAATTTTTTTTAGTAAAACAATTATTCTTTTTATTAGTTGAATTTCTAACACATGTATCCAACTATTAGTCTCTTTAATTATAATTTTTGAAATGTTATTAAAACATTTACATAAATTTCTGTTTAGTAAGTAATTATGTTAAATAAACTATGAAAGTGAGTCCCCTTCAATTTTTAGGGACACTAACCATTGAGATAAAAAATTAATCAACAATGAAATTAAAAATTATGTTTGAAAAAAAAAACGTGAAAGCTTATTAACCCTTTTAATCGCAGCATCCGATAAATCGGACGTTTAAATCTAACACCTAAGCATTCGATCCATCGGATATCGCATTACATTTTATACTTATGTTTTAACAATTGGCGAGAAAACTACAAGCTTTCATTATAAAAATATATGCATAAATCGCGTTGTCAAAAATCTGTTATTTCATTAACAATGAACAATAATCAAGTGTAATGCTACAACGATGATCTCGCCATCTCCGTCAGTAGTAAAGTTAGTTTGTGAGATTCAAAATAGTTCAACATTTTTTCTGATAATATTTAAATATTTTATTTTACTTAATCTTCTTCAGAATTTAATCCTCTTTTTGTGAGTAGATGATTTTCCTGAAATTAATAAATTCTTTTTGATGTATATCAACTCCACGAATCATTAAGCAATACTGAAATAAGTACTACTGTTTTCAAGCATGAAGATAATTAAAAAAATTAAAATACAACAATATCAAAATATTGTTAATAGGAAGATAGATAGAAGTGTTCTGAAAAATATTTTAAAAAGGAGCGGAGTTTTTGGTAAACACTAGTTAAATATACTCGGGATCAAAATTGTTAAATTTTTGAAATTTTACGAAGTATTTCAACTGCTTTAGATGAGGTATGTTCTGATGCTAATTGTGTAAGTGAGAAACATAGATAATACTCTACGATGATAGAATTAAACTGAAGAAAAACTCCTTATGGTTTTCAGTAAACTCTATTGATTAAGATAATAAAGCATCGCAAAGCACTGTGGATAATTACTCTTTCGTAAAAATATAAGATAACTTTTCTTTAATCACTAATGTGTGTACTTTGCAATCTGTTCAATTCAAGAACAATTACCAACCCCCTGACCCAATGAGATGAGAATGATATGTATGTTGTGTAAATGAAATGTAGTCTTGTACAGACCCAGGCCGACCATTCCTGAGAGAGTATGGTTAATTGAACTTCAACCGTCAAAGTACACCGGTAACCTCTGTCTAGTATTAAAATCCGTATAAAAGTACCTTTACTAGGATTTTTTACTAGGATTTGGCGGAGATAACTTAAACCATAAAATATTGTGTCAGTCTTGAAAACGCTTCGACCTGTTTTATTTTCAGCTAAGCTCAGACGTTATTGATTAAGATTAACCTAAAAAGAAAGCACTTTCACTTGAATGAAGTTCAACTAAACTACATTTCAACACGGTTAATAAAAATGGAAAACTTTTAAATATATTCCTACACGCGAAGTTTCAATACAGCGTAATAAGTAAATACCTAAATTTATAAGAGTCATAAAATACCTGGTGCGCCTTGATAGCGAGTAATAGATTGCAAAGTTATCCCAGGTATGATTCCTGTCTAAAGTGTGGAAAATTTTGACAAAGTTTAATCGTCTATCATACCCAAATATATGCCCAAAACGGGCAGGTGGAGTGTTATTTTAATTGCACTTTATCTGTTTGGTCCAGGGCTAGAAAAAATAGTTCTGTTTCTTATCACATAGTCAGCCACTTATATGACTGAACTATTTAAGAACAGAAGAGGTAGAGGTGTAAAAGACACTAGTCAGAGTTATCTCCTCTGAGAGTAATGAGTTTCACTATGCAGCCAGATCCAGTGGTGAATGAAGTGAAGGTGTCATTTGCAGGGTGGAAAGTGAGTGCTTTTCGGAGGGCCTGGCATGCTGATATGCATACTCTTTCGACTCAGTGAGGAAGGCATAGGTAAACCACCTTACTCCTCGTTTTTTACTTAGTAAAACCTCTAGAGCCAGCTTTTCAGCTGTTGACCTAAACAACAACAACAACACCCAAATATAGTTGTCAATAACCCAAATATTCCACGAATTTAGATAAAAAATAAAAAACCTAAATATTAGTTTCATCCGAAAATTTATAATTTTGCTAGAGTAGGCTAGGTACAGATTTTTAACACTAAGAAGCCTAAACTTGTTTGTTGACTTTTTTTTTATTGGATCCACTAGACTCCCCCAAATGGAGTACAAGAACTCATAAGCTATCTTAATAAACTAACGTTAATCAATTTATAATGTTAACCAACCAACCATAAGTGTGCTATCTTATAATATTGAAACAATAGTCAGGATTCACTTGGAAGTTTATTTATTATTTTCTCTTGTCCTGTATAAAAAGGAAAGTATATTATTTTCAGTTGATTTTTCGAAATCGAGTTTTCACCGGAAATACACATCTTCATGTTCTCGAATCTAAAAAACTTTTTCCTAAACTAAATACCTTTTTCAGAAATATTTAATTATAATATTTCAATTCAAAATATTAAATAATAGTTATTTCACAGAAAAATTTTCCCAGACTAAATAGCAAATCAGGTATGAAACAAAATTAGGGCATCATAACCTGCAAGATTAATAATTTTTTAAATGAAAATTTAAATTTTAATTCAGCAGATTTTCAAGCATGGTTACCGGTAGGAGTAAATAAACAAACTTGAGTTTTTAAAAATGTAGCCTATTGAGGAAAACTAAAAAATGTATAAATTGCCATCTTTTTTTTAATAGTGAAAATATTCAGTTCGTCTGCGGACTACACTAAAGTTCATGTTTCGACAGTTTAGGAGAGTCTGGGTTATAGAGTTTAGGGGCATATCTGGCAATTCTTCTACTACTTCCTCAGTTTTTTCTCTACAATTTTATGGCTATGAAAGACCAAGGTGTAGATTAAGAACCGCGTATAAAATACTAGAACGTAGTGGCGCCTCTTGCCTTCAAAAATAGGTGAAGAATTGTAAAACACCGGAAAAACTAGTATACTAATAAGTATCTGCGAGTAACAAAATGTAAAATACACATATAAACAATGTATATGTGTGTATTTTACAATCACAAAACAACTGTGTGACAACGCAAAAACAAAAACAAAACAACTAACGTACACGTACATAGAACATGCAGGTGCAGTAGATTGGTCGACCCGCCTATTCACTTCATTATTCAGAGAAGGGTGGGGAGAGCTAGACATGCATATTTTCCGGTGACTATCCGTTGTCATGACAACCTGCTCGCTCTGGAAGAGAAGCAACGGCCACCCGTCTAACTCTTCACTTGGGAATTTATTACGTAGGCTATATTAAATCCATTAAAAGACCTATTTAAAACATTAAAAAGAGCTCTAAGCAAGAGCTCTAACTTTTTTACACGAGACTTCTTAATTATTTTTTTCATCGCCGATAGGCCTTCGAGGACCAAGAAAATATTATCTCATGTACCTTCCTTCTTTCTTTTCCAGAACTTCTTCATCCTATCCGACTGTTCGGCTGTCCCTTCATCAGTCCATTCTTCCCTGTTAAGATTCCTCCCTTCATTCACAAGAATGAAGAATGGCCGGCTCGTTGGCGTAGTAGTTGGCGCAACTGGCTTCTACGTCGGTGTTCCGGGTTCGATTCCCGGTCAGGTGTGGCATTTTTTCATCACTCATTGTCATATATCATCATCCACCACCGTCTGCATTTTCAGAAATTGCAAAACAGTCAGATGTAAAACAAAAAAAATTCACAAGAACCTTTAAAACTACAAGTCCAAAAATTTAGTTTTTGTATTCTTCTCGATCTAAGGCAGTCTTTCTCTGTAATGTTGAACTTATTGAGTTCTCCTTTCATCTGTTTAACATAGACACTCTAACCCCTGTTGTTCCAGAGTTTATTAAAAATTTGTTTGTTTAATCTTGATTGATTAATTCGGACCATATGTCCAAAGAAATTCTATCGTGTTTTCTTATTGATACTTCCATGTCTTCAATTCTATTGTATATTTCATTTATTGTAAACCAAAAAAATTTATAATTATAACAGAAATTATACTTATTTTGTGAGAAATAAATCTCGATACCATCCACAAAAAAAGGTGAAGTACCTACTTCACCTGAATAGCTGCCGTTGCTAGAACGTAGCTGGGAATCTATATCAAACTTTCGGTATTTTTTTATTTTTATTTAGTTATAATGGAAGAAAAGCTTTAGGATTTGGCAATGAAATATTTTGTAAAAAAGGAACAAGGAATAGGACAAGATATAGTAGGAACACTAAACAATGGCAGTAATAATTTATATTCAGTTGAGGCTGTCAAAATTGACACACCCACAAATAAACGACTGTGATCTAGTCTGTGTGTACATAATATAATAGAATACTTACCACGGGTTACGTAGTGAACGTGATTTTAAATAATTAATTGAAGTTGGAGGTTATGGACGAGGGTAAAAGGGTGTATAGTGAACTAACACTGATTGAAGGACGCGAAACAAAACATTGCAGGGCTACTGTGAAAGTCTGAGCCTATTACATAAATAGCTACATTAAACCATGAGTCCACACAACGACACGAAGGGACCTTCATCATCCATTAATAAAATATCAACTAAACAATCCTAATATTCTTCCCCTCCTCAGCTCTTAGTTACAAAAAAGACACACGTGACAAAATGAGGTAGATTAATGGAGTGAGAGATAACGAGTTGGTGAAAAGGAGTGACAGGGAGGATGTGAAATTGATCAAATTAAAGTACGTAACGTGTGGTTTATTTATAGCTTTAACTCGAACTGACCTCTTATCTGTAGTTAGTAGGGTCATACATTCGCAATCACTAACTTGCGTCAAAGACATTTTCTTCCCCTTCTTCCCGTCTACTCATGCACTTTATGAAAGGAAAAGTAAAATATTTTTTTTTATTAGAATCAGCAAATATCAAATCTATTCCAATCCATCCAGAATGAATAAATATGTTATTGATGTATGAGGTGTGGCTATTAAATAACGAGACTGACGCTCCATGTGAATTTTCCATTTTTCTAATCAGTGCTGGAAGTCATCTTTCATCAGCTCCTTTAGGACACGTGCCGCTGAAAAATATTTGAAATGAAGCTCGCAAAAATGTTTGTACAGTCACTTTGTACGCGATTGAAAATGACCAAAATTTTTTGGAAACGATAATAACATGTGATAAAACGTGGTTTTTTACTTATGATCCGGAAACGAAGCGCCAATCCATGCTCTGGAAGAGCCGAACTTCACCGAGAGCCAAAAAAGCTCGAATGAGCAAGTCAAAAATTTAAAGCAATGATGATTGTTTTTTTTATATCCATGGGATTGTGTACCTTCACTGGGTTTCTGAAGGTCAAACAATTAATCAATATTACTACCTTGAGGTACTTTCTAAACTACGTCAAAGAGTAAGGAAAAAACGCCCCAAAATGTGGAAGGACAAATCATGGGTTCTCCACCAAGAGAATGCGCCAGCTCATTCCGCGTTATCTGTCAAGAGGTTCCTAGCAAAGTACAGTGTCTCCGTGTTAGAACATCCACCTTATTCACCAGTTCTTGCGCCATGTGACTTCTACCTGTTCCGTAAGGTGAAATCTGCATTAAAAGGGACAAGATTTGAGTCTGTGGAAGCTGTAAAAGACAAAGCCGCACGTGTCCTGAAGAAGCTAACAGAAGATGACTTCCAGCACTGTTTCCAACAATGGAGAATTCGCATGGAGCGTTGTAGGGATAGAAAAGGAGTGTATATTGAAGGCGACAATAAGTTATTATGTATAAAATTAAAATTAAATTTTTTACAACGTCAGTCTCGTTATTTAATAGCCACACCTCGTATATCAACTAGTGTGTTAATGATATCATGGACTTAGATAAACACAAATGAGGAAGTCTTAAATTAGATACTTAAACAGCTAGAACACGATAAAAAAGGAAACTGGAGGATTTCAGACATGTTGTGCGTAAAGATAAATACCATATGCTGAAGTTGATTGTACAGGGAAAATTAGTAGGAGAGAGGAGCTTAGGGAGACGAACAACATCTTGGTTAGATGAGGTGTCAAGTGTCTGTTCAACATAAATTAATGAGATAGAAAGGGTGTTCCAAAAAAGTGTTTGCTCAGTGGAAACTAATGAGTTACACCAGAAGATAATGAAGAAAACAAAACATGGGGCAGAAAACTGTTCAATAATTAATTTTACGTACGATTATAAATCTAAATACTTCTGGAAGAAAAGCTTGGTAGCTTTTAAGACCTGATAATCTAATTTTTGCACTTATAATAAGCAGGTGGAGTGTTAAATTATTTTCACTCGATTTGCTAGTTCCAGGGCTACAAAATATAGTTCTGTTTCTTATTACCTGGTCAGCCAATTATATGACTGAACTATTTAAGAACAGAAGAGGTAGAGGTGTAAAAGACACTAAGTTATCGCCTCTGTAAGTAATGAATTTCATTATACAGCCAGACCCTGTAGTGAGTGAAGGTGTCATTTACAGGGTGCAGAGTAGATGTTTTTGGAGGGCATAGCATGCTGATAAGCATAGGCTACTTTTGTACACAGTGAAGAAGGCAAAGTAAACCACCTTACTCCCCGTTTTACTTAGTAAAACCTCTAGAGGTTCAAACCAGCCTTCGGCTGTTGACCTAATCAACAACAACAATCTTATTTTAGGTACAAAAAATTAAAATACTGACTGTATTTTATGATATTGTATATTTTATGTTACAAAATTGCTTATAAATGTAAACAAAGAATATCATTCATTATAGTCATAACTAATTTATCATGTATTAGGTTTTTACATTTTCTGAATTAGAGTTAATTGTATTTTAAATAAATTTCCTGAAATTAGATACCCGACTTCCAAAGAACTGAAAATAACAACAATTGTATCAACTGCGTAGTTGACAATAAATTGAATTGAGAGAATCCCAATCGATATCTTGACATTGGCACTTATAAACATACGACCTGTCGGTAACTGCCTTGGTATATCGCGTGTGTAGAGACCAACCCACCGAAAAGCTTTGCTTGTATCAACCGTTTATCAGTCTGTACAAATTCGATATTTTTTGGCTAACTTTTATTGATACTTTCGTAAAAATGTATTATAATATAAAAAAATTATGCCTGTATCTATAGTACTTTCATATTTCATGTAAATGGAAGTTTGCTATAAAAACGAAAATCTAAAAAGCTTTCCTATTATGGTGTGTCGGTCCTATCCCGAGAAATGGAGCTCGTACCAATAGAAAAAAACTTAAAGCACTTAGTATCTAAGAATGCAAAGTGATGCTAAGTTGATTAGCCATAATAACCTTAGAATCTGAAAGTTTCTTCTTTTACATAGAATCCCACCAGGCTCAAACTCTGTGTCCAGAATCATTCTTATACAGACCTTAACAATACCGGACCTTAACAATACATTCTTAACAATAGGTACCGGATAAATTTTGGTGGTGGAATATTCTCTTTCCCCAGAACAAAAAGGTAAGTCTCTTCAAAATTATGGAGCCAGACAGTCGAAGGTTAAGTGTCTATCTCTAAACTACATCATCTACACAACAGACTACACTTACACAGTCTCGTGTTGTGGAAAAGTTACTCCAGTTGAAAATAAAATTTTCTTAAATTTGGTTCCAGTAGCACTTAGGAAAAATCGCAAGGGTATTTTCTACCTGAGGAAATATTTAAAAAAAGTTTAACTTTCAGTTGTAAATTATGGTTGAACTTTGTCCCAGACAAAATGTAAAGGAATAAACGATGATGAAGGTTTTGTATTCAATATTTTTTTACGGTACCTAAAATAGATAAAAATACTATTTTGTATACGCCTATACGCGGACAGAACTCTTTGTGAAGAAGACTTTTTGCGTGTAAGTACATTTAGTTTAAAATATTGTAGACTATACTTGTACAGCTTAGTTTAGTTCAGTATTAAATCGTAATGTATATTTAACTAAATAAAATAAATAAATAAAAAAATCAATAAATAAAATAAATAAATAAATAAATAATTCAGTTACTCTTGTTTTATATTTCCCAATTTATTTTATTGATTACAAAATTCCTTATTATTCCTTTGGTGTTTCTCAAATCAAAATTATATGATTCCTTAACACTTTAACTTTTCAATTTTATTTTAAACAATTACAGTATAAAACTTGTTTTATAAGATAAATCAGTCTAAGAGAAGCAGAGAAATTTCAGAGAAAGATCCTCCGCAAGATAATGGGTCCGAAGATAGTTGACAAACAATATACAGTCCAGCCTCTCTAAGTTTGCTCCTAATGTAAACAAATAATGACGTCACTGAGCATGCGCATTATATCAAAATGTGTACACGCTAATTAAAAAGTAACAACAAAATACTTTCATAAGTATTAAAATACAAAATACTTTTAAAGATATTTTCTAAATGAAATTGTTAGGCCTACATCATATCATGAGTGATGTTTTTAATACTTTAAGTAGTTATAATTTAAAAAATAGCTAACTTAATAGGAATACGACATCCATAAAGTGGAGGACTCTAGCGTGCACCCTGTAGTAGGTGGCTTTTGTTTGTTGACAGTAGGAGCAAACTTAGAACGGCTGAACTATAGGTTACGAGGTCGAGAAGAACTGTACAAGGAAAATTAAAGATTAATGGAAACGATTAGAAAAAGCTTGTAGCCTATGGAATGGATGACAAGCGGTTGACAAAACAAAATTTAAGACACCAAACAATTCACCTAAGTGTCGGATAAATGGTTCAGAGAACTGAGAAAGGATATTAGGAAACCCGGAATAAACCGAGAAAACCTAATGAACTGAGTCAAAATCAGACAATAGTTACTGACTTTAAGGACTTCTATAAAAAGCTTCAGTGTACGAATGCTGAGAATGTAGGCCGTAAAAAGAACTTCCAGAATAGTGACTTTCTGTTTGTATTTCATAAAAATCTATAAAAACATCGATTTTTTAAGATTACAGCCTAAGTATGCATTTTACGAGGAAAGTGTAATAATTAAATTTATAGGAAATTAAAAAATCTACAACTTTAATTCAGAAATTTTTCTCTACAGAGCCTAGTTTAGCGTGAAAGAGTGATTTTTTTAAGCCACACTGAAGTTGATTTTCATTTTGCATCTTTCACTCATGATTAAAAGGTTATGTTATTTGAGGTTAGTTTTTTATTTCTAATGTTTTATTACTAATGTTAGATTATATTGTTCATTATTTGCATTGGCAAGACAAATTTGTGTGAGTGTTTTACACCAGATTTTTGTTTTTAAAATCAAGTTGGGTCTTTTCTGTTATTCCTCTCCTCCCAGCACAATTTTTCACATTTTGTGTATATTATGTATGTATGTATTTTTGCAGCATTTTTAATGATAAAAACAGGAAAAATATTTTTAAAAAAATCATTTTTATCATTATTTTTCAAGTTAACGTTAAAGTTTTTCCTTTTTCAAGTTAGTCTTAAACTATTAATTGAAAATTATTAAATTATTTAATAATATTTATATTAATTAGTTTAAATTAATTTAATAATAATTTATTTAATGATGTCATGTACTCAATGAGTTTGTTGTTTAGGTCAACAGCCAAAAGGCTGGTATGAACCTCTAGAGGTTTTACTAAGTAAAAACGAGGATTGAGGTGGTTACTATTGCCTTCCTCACTAGTTGAAAGAGTATGCTTATCAGCATGCCAGGCCCTCCGAAAATCACCCACTTTCCTCCCTGCAAATGAAACCTTTACTACATTCACCATAATGTCTGGCTGTATAGTGAAATTCATTACTCTCAGACGAGGTAACTCTGACTAGTGTCTTTTACACCTCTACCTCTTCTGTTCTTAAATAGCTCAGTCATATAATTGTCTGAATATGTGATAAGAAACAGAACTATTTTTTGTAGCCCTGGAACTAACAGATCGAGTGCAAATAATTTAACACTCCATCTGCCCGTTATGGGCTCAATGAATTTATATTTCATTATTACACACAGTAACAATATTGAGAAAACGCAATGTATTTACCCTACCTATATTTAACCTTAACTTGAAGAAAATTAGTGTAGAATTTTTAAAAATATTTTTCCCGTTTTTATCGTTGAAAATTCTGTAAGGTTGCATACGAAATATTCACTAAATGTGAATAATTATGTTGGAGGGGGATTAACAGAAAAGACCCATCAAATTTTCTAGGCTTCATGAATTTCAAACCAAGTATTTCTCAACTCTTTTACTAATAGCATTGAGTATCGGAAAGGCAAGCAGTCAAAATTCTGAGAAAAATTTCATATAACAAAAGTATGAGATGATTAAGAATAGATATATTACAATAAAATCATGACTGTAACAGTGTCAGATTATTCAATGGTTGTTTGATACTTAAAAGTCAATTTAATATCATTTGTGGTTCAGCTTCTATAAATTACGCCAATAGAACTTATGAACTACAATAATAAACAAAAGATTTAATAGATAGTATTGCTGCATTGAAAAACCTCCATTACGTCATAGTGTCATACTAAACGTCACAATACAATAGTTATGTAGTTTTATATAAATAAATAGTGACATAATGTCATAAATGTAATAATATCAGTTTATAAAAAAATAAACCATTCTACAAAACGTTTTAGTAGTTCATTTGTCGAATTTATCGATGAATCAAAAATGTAGAAATGTTGTATTTAAATTTAATATCGTCATGCTGTAGGTCCCTTTTACACGGTCAGTTCAATTCTCATATCAGTTTCCGTTAAATGAAATATCAGTTAAAACTAATGTGTAAACATCAAAACTAAATTTTTGAACTGAAACTGAAATTGAAAGCTGGCTCGATGGGAAAACCATCGAGTCAGTTGCCCATTATCAGTTCGAACGGCCGTGCATACAGAAGATTCAGTTCATTTTTCATTTCTGTCGTATCCTTGTCCGTACCTAATGTCAAATAAAAAATTTTTGACTGATTTTATTGATTATCGCAGTTTCTTGTGTATTTAAAATAAGAAGGACTCAAGTTACCATACCAGAACCATACCAGTTACCACCTGCCAGAAATAAAGATCAGAATTGAAAAGGCCAGGGCAGCATTCCTAAAAATGAGACCTCTTCTATCGGCCCGCGACCTGAGCCTCGAAACCAGGACCCGCCTCTTGAAGTGCTACGTTTTTCCCATCCTCTTGTATGGAGTAGAGACGTGGACACTCACCAAATAATGTGAGACCCGTCTACAAGCGTTTGAAATGTGGACCTACCGGAGGATGCTTCGAATACCGTGGACAGACAGGGTCACAAATATGGAGGTCCTCAGAAGAATGGGGAAAGAGATGGAAATCCTGCAGAGCGTAAAGATAAGAAAACTGACATACCTTGGACACATCATGAGGGGGCCTAAATATGAGATTCTGCATCTCATAATTCAAGGGAAACTCGTTGGTAAACGCTCGGTGGGACGCAGACGTATATCCTGGTTAAGAAACCTGAGAGTAGCGTTTAATTGCTCGTCGCATGACCTGTTCAGAGCAGCAGTGGACAAGGTACGACTGACCATGATGATAGCCAACCTTCGTAATGGAGAAGACACATGAAGAAGAAGAAGTTACCATAATATATTCAAACGAGAAGATGCGTATAATAAGTTGCTAATTAGGTATGAAGAATACGATCCATCAGCTCTCCTTTGGTTTGTTAAGGGGGTCAGACCATTTTCATATCCTGCAATTTTAATTATTACCTGCATTTTATTATTTATCTATTTTATTATTATTAATTCATTACCTGCAATACTAACTTAGGTAGATTTTTTTGTACGAACAGTTAAAGCTACACGGCTGAGCTTAAGCACACCACCTGTCTACAGTAGGTACTTTTTTACAAATTTGTACCAGAGCTTTTTCATTTATCTTTATCCAATGTAAAAATGATTTTTTTCTCAAAGAATGTTCAAATGTCGCCTACATTTTTTTAATGAAAAGATACCAAAAAAATAAAAACTCAAAAATTTTTGATATACTTCTGGAGTAAATACACACCTTAGTACTAAAATGTAGTGTGCGAAATTTTACACTCCTATGTGGGATGACTCCTGAAATAAGTGTACCTAAAGTCAAAAAATACAATATACGGAAAATGCTGATATAGTGAAAGCATAATGCCGCAAAAGAAGCGTCTATTTACTGGTCTACTTACTGGTCTACTGTTTTACTACTGGTTTACTGGTCTATTTACTATTTACTGGAATTAACTTCCAAACAAAAACACACCAATATTTATCTTGCGTTACAACTGATTCCTGTGCGTTCTAGAAAATTATTATTTTTTTGTAAACGCGATCTCCATAATATTAGAACAGTAACGTGATTATATTATTCCAATTTATAATAATGAAAAACGTAAAAAATATCGAAATAAACATTATGTCCCCCACCAACATAAAAACAATTTTTTCTCAACAGAAAAAGCAACCAATGTCGTGTTATATCAATTTAAATAGGGGAAAACGATCTATCAATAAATGGTAAAATTGAAAAATCAATATATTTTATTAAAATCAGTCTGCTTCTCTTAATGGTGATGAGAGCCCAATTAAAATAAGTAGATTGTCCTCCATTACTGAAATGAGAACTGAACTGAACTGACCGTGTAAAAGCGGGGCTTAAGACCACGCCCACCTACTGCATAATCAATCATAATCACTTCAGTGTAGTGGGTGTGTTAGACTACATAGAAAATGGCTGATTTAGCCCAAAAATTTCAAAGACTCTTCAAAAAAAATTTCGAAATTTTCTTGAAAACTTGAAAAGAAAAATATTTTAATGTTTTAAAACCATAATGGAATCGTTGCATGCAAAAAGGGCATCACTCCATTTTTTTCATTTTTCGTTATTTTACGGAAATTGTATCTTCACATGAGTTTTCATCGATTTATACATAAACGGCATCTCTCCATTGCTTATATATATATATATATATATATATATATATATATATATATATATATAATTTTATTAAACATTATTTTCCTTTGTTTGCACCACTACATATATGATAATGAACAGCCAAAACAAAATAAAATAAAATATAAAACTCACCTCACACAAAACATAAAACATTAACACAATAGTGGTCGCAGACCACGTCAATTGTTCAAAACAATAGCTATCCTACATCAAGCACCATTCCGCGCGCGGTTTATTCGGCCGAATAAAACCGCGCGCGGAATGGTGCTTGATGTAGGATAGCTATTGTTTTGAACAATTGACGTGGTCTGCGACCACTATTGTGTTAATGTTTTATGTTTTGTGTGATAAGTGTCTTTTTTTAAATTCCTGATGATGTCTCCGAGGGAGACGAAAAATCTTGAAATGATATAATACTCTGAGGTGAGTTTCATATTTTATTTTATTTTGTTTTGGCTGTTCATTATCATGTATGTATATGTATATATATATATATGAAATATCAACAATGAAATTTTTTGATTCATGCAAAAACGGCATCAGTCCGGGAGTAAAGCCCTTTTTGTATGAATTGTGTTTTTTTGCGTCCAGGAGACTCCAGAAGTATAGGACATGTCAGTTACAACACCTGAAATACGTAGGCTATAATATGTAAGAATCACAATGTATCACTGCTATCAAGAAAAAAATTCTTGTAGCCTACAAAAAGTTTCACCGATCAAGTAATTTTTTTTAAAGAAATGCAAATTATCACATTTTAAAAATTGGGGTAATTTATTCATGTTTATTTATGTTGGTCAACCTGTTGCAACGGCGGTCAGCTGCGTTTTTGTAGTTCAGTTCTCTCTAACCTGTTGTTTCGTGTTTCATTGATTTATTCTTAATTATTTTAAAGTACGGTAAATCAATTCTCTTTAAGTAGGAACCTTTATAATATTGTAATATGAACGAAACATTAAAGGCAAACCGCATTTCAGTTATTCAGGAAACTAAATACTAAATAAAAATTGCAACTTGTCCAGAATGTTGTTGGCATTTGTCGTTTTGACAAAATCTGTCATTACTTCCCTATTCACGGTCACTCTTACTTGCCGTGTGACCGCGATTTTGGGTTTATTAAAAAAAAAATTGAAAAAATGTGACAGGATGTAATCATTTCACGAAGTAAAAGAAATAATTATTACTAGCAGCAGTAAAAACAATTTCATTGTAAAAGAAATTACTGGACATGATATTTTAAATTTTAAGTCTTGGTGGCCAAAACTATACAAAAAGACTCGTTTTAAGTGAAACAAAACCAAAAACAGTTCCACGTTGTGAAAAAAATATCATTTAACATTGAAAATTTTCAAGTATTTCATTATACTCGTAATAACGAAAATAAAGGGTGGATAGTAACAGGAAAAAATATTGTTGGCCTATTGCACACATTTAATCTATCGATACCTGGACAAAGATATACTACTTCCCCAGGTTGTGCACACACATCTGGAAAACTTCCTATAAAAACAAAAAAAACTTGAAGATCTTAAAAAAATTGCCAAATACATCCCTGTAGAACATAAAGTATTTTATGACGAATTGTTTTCCTGGGAAGAACAGCAAGAAAATGAAGCCGTGGAAGATTAAAATTCTGATGTTGAGACCTAATTCTCGTTTAAAAATTATTATTATTTACAAGTTTTGAAGTATATGTAGGCCTACTATTTTTTTAAATAAATTATTATTAATATTATTTCAATGAAAAAAGGTAAATTATCTTATTATCCTCACTTTCAACCTTCAAAATCTCTAGTTTCCATGCAAAAAGGGCATCAGTCGAATTTTTCAAAATAATTTATCTCGCTCAAATATTGTGTATTCTATAATTTGTTTTCATATTCTTTTTTTCGAACAAATTTTCTTTCAGAAAAGTTGTTACACGATAGTCTAAAATACGAGGTGTGGCTATTAAATAACGAGACTGACGTTGTAAAAAATTTAATTTTAATTTTATACATAATCACTTATTGTCACCTTCAATATACACTCCTCTATCCCTACAACGCTCCATGCAAATTTTCCATTGTTGGAAACAGTGCTGGAAGTCATCTTCTGTTAGCTCCTTCAGGACACGTGCCACTTTCTCTTTTACAGCTTCCACAGACTCAAATCTTGTCCATTTTAATGCAGATTTTACTTTAGGGAACAGGTAGAAGATAATAACATGTGATGAAACAAGGTTTTTTACTTATGATCCGGAAACGAAGCGCCAATCCATGCACTGGAAGAGCCGAACTTCACCGAGAGCCAAAAAAGCTCGAATGAGCAAGTCAAAATTTAAAGCAATGATGATTGTTTTTTTTCTGATATTCATGGAATTGTGTACCTTCACTGGGTTTCTAAAGGTCAAACAATTAATTAATATTACTACCTTGAGGTACTTTCTAAACTACGTCAAAGAGTAAGGAAAAAACGCCCCAAAATGTGGAAGGACAAATCATAGGTTCTCCACCAAGACAATGCGCCAGCTCATTCCGCTTTATCTGTCAAGAGGTTCCTAGCCAAGTACAGCATCTCAGTGATAGAACATCCGCCTTATTTACCAGATCTTGCACCATGTGACTTCTACTTGTTCCCTAAGGTGAAATCTGCATTAAAAGGGACACGATTTTAGTCTGTGGAAGCTGTAAAAGAGAAAGCGGCACGTGTCCTGAAGGAGCTGACAGAAGATGATTTCTAGCACTGTTTCCAACGATGGAAAATTCGCATGGAGCGTTGTAAGGGTAGAGAAGGAGTGTATATTGAAGGTGACAATAAGTGATTATGTATAAAATTAAAATTAAATTTTTTACAACGTCAGTCTCGTTATTTAATAGCCACATCTCGTACCCTGATTCTTAGATAATCAGTTTTTTGTCGTTCCCCAAAAATTCACTGTATGTGACTCATGCCCTTTTTGCATGAAGCAATACTGAGTTTTACACATTTTTTATCCATATAAATTTTATATCAAATGACTATTAATTATGTTCAAATTTATTCTCTATGATACACGAAATTATTGAGTAAGCTGTACTACATTTATTTTTAGTAAATTTTATGCTTAAAAATAATCTATATTTGTTATAATGTAAACATATTTGTGTTATATTAATTAAGAGTTATTATTATTAGAAAAGAAACTACGGACAAATATCTCATAGCACTTGCATAATTTGTCATACTTTGTCGCGTAAACTGTAGAGAATTATGAGAGACCTTGTCAGTGGTACGAGATGAATTAATTTTTTCAGTCATATCGTATTTAAACTACAAAATTTAATTTCATAAATTACAAACATTTTACAGAATTAATTAACATACTTTACAAATATAAAACTGAAAAAATATGGCAAAAATGTAATACATAAAATCGTCAAGAAATTACTTCTGATCCTCTTCATACCATTCCTTCGCCTTCTTCTTTCAGCTCTAATTACTCACATTCTTTTCCTCTAATAATTTCCTCCTTATTCAACTGTGAATTCTCCGTTTAACTTATTGTTAATTTTTGTTGTTATATTACATCTGCTTGCTCCATTCTGCTTCATTATAATTTAAGTTTTCATGTTGTTTCTCCCCTTTGTCCCCTCGTTTTCATAGAAGGGTTTTATTCTCCTATTTTTGGTGGGAATTTAAAAAATTGTCATCTATCATCTTGTTTTGTCCGTCCGTCACACTGTGATGTCAGAAACTACAAGAGATAGCAACAAACAGTTTTCGGGTTTGTAATCTACACAAAAAATGTTGTGTAGGTCATCAGCCGAAAAGCTGGTTTGAACCTGTAGAGGTTTTACTACGTAAAGCGAGGAGTGAGATGGTTTACCATTCACTTCCTCACTAAATGGAAGAGTACGCTTATCAGCAGGCCGGGCCCTCTGAAAAGCACATATTTTCCACTCTACAAATGACACCTTCACTTCATTCACCACAGGGTCTGGCTGTATAATAAAATTTATTACTTTCAGAGGAGATAACCCTGATTAGTGTGTTTTAAACCTCTACCTCTTCTGTTCTTAAATGATACAGTTATTTAATTGGCTGACCATGTGATAAGAAACAGAACTATTTATTTTAGCCTTGCAACGCACAGATTGAGTGTAAATAATTTGACACTCCACCTGTCTGTTATGGGCAAAACAAAAAGTTAGTGTGGTGAAATTGAGTTTGAGGTTCCGGTTTTGATCGAAAGTAGCCCAAAACCGATAAGAAATCAAAGTCAGAAACTACAAGAGATAACAGCAAATAGTTCTCGGATTCGTAATTTACACGAAATTTTAGTGGGCCTGAATTGAGTTTTAAGTTCCGGTTTTGAACAAAACTTAAAATCGGAAGTCAAGAAATCAAAGTCAGAATTTGGAAACAAAAATAGTGTTATTCGATACCTCTTAAAAATTGGATACAGAAATCATTGGGTTTGAAGTTCCGGTTTCAACCGGAAGTGGCCCAAAACCGGAATTCAAGAAATCAAAGTCGGAATATGGAAACAAAAATAGTGTTATTCGATTCCTCTTAAAGAGTAAATACAGAAATCACGAATAGTTTTTACTACGTCTAGTCTAGAAGTAAGGTTTTTAAAAAAATGCCACCAGCTATGAGAATCGTCTCATGAAAGGGATTTTTATATCTGCTTGCTTTTGATTATAATTTAACTTTTCGTGTCGTTTCTCCCCATTCTCCCCTTATTTTTATAGAAGGATTTTATTCTCCTTTTTTCTGTTTTCTTTTACTATTTCATTCTGTAATAATTTTTCTTTTTCTAGAAAATATTTTATCATACTGGAACAGAATTAAATTTTTATACTGTAGTTCTAAATTGTAGTCTACTCTTATATCCATAATAATTTTTTATAATACTTACGGTTTTTACAAATTATATTTCCATCTAAAGAAAAAAATATAACTTCTCATGAGATTTAATCATAAAGTAAACAATACGCAGAAGTTTAAAATCCTGTTGAGTGTTACTGAATTCATTGAACATCTCCTAGTAAATTAGTAACGGGTGATTCAAAAAGAGCGCCGGTTTTTAAACGGCTGGTAAATTTTTGTTTATCGGTTGGCAACATTGTTAGACCTCATTTCTATTTCGGAGAACATTCCGATTGACGATTCAGTTGTAGTTTCTCTTGTTCGCAGTGTAGTACTCTCGCAGTCTGTGTCTAACCATGGAGAAGTTTACTATTGCACAACGAGTGTTAATCGTCAAAACATTTTACCAGAGTGGAGAGAGATATGCGGCTACTGTCAGGCGACTTCGCGGTACTCTAGGACGTAATGAAGCACCGAATGAATCAACAGTTCGCAGGCTCATGAAAAAGTTTTTTGAGACGGGTTCAACAGTCGACCTTAAAAGTTCTGGACGTCGTCGTTCTGGCCGAACTGAGCAGAACGTTGCGTTGGTTCGTGACAGTGTGGCTGTTAGCCCAGCAAAATCAATACGTCGCCGTTCTCAACAATTGGGTTTACGATGTTCTTCTGTACGGAGAATTCTTCGGTACGATCTCCAATATCACCCGTATAAAATTCAGTTTCTGCACGAGAAACAATGTTGTTGCTCCGTGAACGGTTCCAGGATCGCATCATTTCTCGTAATTCCGACCATCAATGGCCACCAAGGTCGTGTGACTTGACGCCTTGTGACTTTCATCTTTGGGGTCATCTGAAGTCATTGGTGTATGCCAATAAACCCCGAAACATCAATGACTTGAAGAAGGAAAGGTGACGGGTTATCGGGCAAATGGAAGTCGAAACTTGTCGTGCAGTAATATCCAATTTCATGGACAGAGTTGATGCGTGCCAGCGCAGTAGAGGAAGACACGTGCATGACATCATTTTTCATACATGAAATCGGAAGGTAAAGATGAACTTGTTGATGTATTTATTTTCAGTTTTTCAATAAAATAAATCTCTTAATTTGATGTATCAAAACCGGCGCTCTTTTTGAATCACCCTATAGTAGGAAAATTGTTTAAAACAATTTTAAAGACTAGATCACAATGAAAAGTTATGAATAATCTTGGCTTTGGAACAAAATTATTAAAGAATTGCATGCTAAAATTTAATATTATGTGACATTTAATAACATCTTTATAATTATACAGATTAATAAAAATAATTAGGACTAAATTAACTGACTTATGTTCAATTAAAAATTACTTAATGCGTACGTGTTGATTAGCGTGTGTAGAAATAAGAGAACCACATGTTGCAGTGAAGATTTTAATATAATTTTGGCGGGCAAATTAATTGACATATTTTATTGGTTTAAATAACCAATATAAAAAGAGATATAACAATGTAGTTGAACTAACTACATAATAAATATGCGTACCCTAATAAACTTTAGCCTAAACATAGAGAGTTGAATTAGGTTCAACTTAAGTCAATTGAAAAAGATAGGATTTTATAGCAAAGAGATAGATAAATTCACTAGTGTGCATTGTATATACGTATAGAGTGTGTGTATTTATGATGTTTGTGTATGTGTGTGTGTGTGAGAGAGAGAGAGAAAGAAAAATTAAAATGAAGGAAGAAGAGATAGAGAATGAGGGTATAGTCCAATAAACTGTTCTTTGAATTAACTGTTATATTCAGAAAGATTTTTTGAATTTACAAACTGTAAACAAAAGTTCCTTTAATAAATTCATATCCCAGTAAAATAATTTATCACCAATATTTCATAAATTTTAGGACGGAGGCGTACAGGAAATAACAGACGCGTTGCAAAGGCTGAGGAATAAATTAACAGAAGTCAAGTTTCTTAAAAATTGATGAAAATTGGCCTTAACGACATTCTGTTAAACGCTGCACCTCTAAAAAAATTCTATAAGCTAACTAAACACGTATTCACCATATAATAATAGATATCTTGAGAACGCTTTATAAGAATTTTCCCATTCTAGGGAAATGAAAAAAGAAAAACAATTATATTTTAATTTATTTTATAAATGTTAAATTTTTTTTGTAACATTATTATTTAGGATTTACTAATACTATTTATTTTTAACAATTACTAAATTTGTGTCATGTTCTCTAAGCTTGATTTACTTACTGTATTTGAATTTACAGTAATTACTGTAGTCCTATAAATAGGACTAAGATTATCCATTCCATAAGGTGTTTTAAATGTGTTTACGTCAGAAAAATCTCTGACGTGGCTTCCTTCGTATAACAGTGGTTAGTAGGTTACAAAGTGGAAAGTCCCGTACTCGATTACCGTCAAGGGTCTAGCAATTATTACATGTTGAACCCACGTTCTAATTCCGTGACCAACAGTTTTCCGTATCAACATTAAGAAAACTGTTGATACGATTTTATATAAACTAAAATAAACTGATTAATTTTATTCAAAAAATAAATTAATTTATGTTATAATTTGAAGACAATGTACTGCATATAGATAAATACTCCTTAATATAAAAGTTTTTCATAATGTGCGTACGTTGCAATCTGTTCAATTAAGAACAAAAAACAAACCTTGGATGCAATGGATGAGGATGATTTGTGTATGTCATGTAAATAAGATGTAGTCTTGAACAGACTCAGGCCGATTATTCCTGAGAAAGTATGGTTAATTAAACCCTAACCATCAAAGTACACCGGTAACCACTGTCTAGTATTCAAATCCGTTTTGTAAGTACTAGGATTTGAATCATGGGTCCTTTGTCCCCCAAAATCAGCTATTAAACAACTGACTCTTGGCAACGACTTTACGTAAATCAACCCGGAAGGTTAGTATATAAATTAACCATGTAATTGTCGGTGTTTCACCTATTATGAATTATAAAGTTTGAAATATTTTTTTTGTCTTTCATTTTGAATCTTTAACTGTACTATTGAGAACAACCAAAAGATGAGATTTGATATTACATTCAAATTAACAAGAACAGGCACGAATATAAAATACAACATTCAGCAATGTTAATTTGAAATCACAATAAACGAAAAATATACTAAATATGAAAAGTAAAACAATAAAAAATTCGTATTTTCAAAGAACAGTTATTAAACTGTAAAATACTAATAGCAATAAAGCATGTTTAAGAAGAAAAGAAAAAAAATACATCTAATATATTACATTTATCCTTTTTGACATAAACATGAAGAAGAATTAAAGAAGGTCTCTACTCTATCTTCTTTTTAATCTTCTAATGAAGCCTGGTGGATTTGCCATATCACTGATAAGTGGATTTTTGTGAGTTTGTAGTTTTGAATAGAATTTATAATAACTATTTTTGATGATGTTGCAAATGAAAGGTGGTTTTAAATCGGTGTGTAGCGTGTAATTTTTTTAAAATTTATTTAACGTCTAATCAACTGCAACGGTCATTAGCGACGACGTTGGGGTGCAACAGTGTAAGGATGAAATGATTTTTTTTTGTTTTGTAACGTATGAAAATATGCCGCGCCTGAGTGGGATTCGAACCCACGACTGCATGATGAGAGACGAGCACGTTATCAACTAGGCCAATGCGATTGGCAGCGTGTAATTTATATAAACACGAAATTTATAGTGTTTTAATTAAGCTTTTCTTGATACATATTATAGTCAATATTATGTACTTAGGTTAAATTATTTATCGTATTTTTTTAAAATTGCATTAACTACTTTAACTACTACAGCGGAATAGTACGAGTGGGACTTTTACATTAAAATTTCAAAAATCTAGTCAGGAATTAAACCGGACAATTAACTTTGCTAGCATTCTGATACTACCGTGAAAGTATAGCTAAATTTTCAACCGTGAAAGTATAGTTTTATTTTACTGGACTATTTAACTCTCTTAAAATAAAATAAAATAAAAATAGAATAACGTAATGAATTAGTAATAATGATAAACTTCATCACAAAATCACATAAAAAAAAACCAACTAAAAACTTAATTTAAAGAGTATTATCCGTATTTTCTGAGAAAACACCTTTAATTCTGTCATTAGAAAATTGAGATGGTTGTCTGCCGTGGAATGATTAAGCGAATCATTATTGTAATTATTTATCGATGAATGGATGAATTCCGCTAAAAACGTAACTATACCTGATTAAGAAAAAAGAACTACGATAATAATTTGTCGATTCGGTCTAATGAACATGCTCACAAATATTTATTGGATTTCTCTTCTCAGAAAATAAAAAATAGTGTTGTAAATTTCAGCTTAAGAAAGAATGAAATCAAAATGTATGCTAAAATTTGAAGAATTGATGGTATGAAATAAAATTTTTCACGGAGAATTCAAAGTTAAAAATTTATAAATTGTAAATTTTAGCTAAGTAATATAACAATAAAATAATAACGTTTCGTATTATAAGATATTGTAAACAATTTTTAGCACACGGCCTAACGTAAATAACGTAATATCAGAATATTTCATGGTTGAAATCTTTAGATTTGCGATTTATAAAATATTAAACTTTAAATTAAGACACTACAGTACATTCATTAAACCTGAAGCATTATTATGGACCAGAATGTATCTTCGATTAGAAGGATACTTTGAAAGACAAAGTAGAAGTTTAACGAAGAAAAGAAGGAAAATACAGAGTGAAAGAAAATTATAATGGAGAATGTACATTAAGAATAGTAAAGAGACATAATAGAAATGGAAAAATAAAAAATATAACAAACTATGAGACAGAGAAAAATTCAGTTTTAAGGACATATCTATAGAATGGACCAGAACATTTTACAAAACAATTATGTAGTCTTTGATATATGAAAAATTATGAAAATAAAATAGATGTTTCACGAAAATTAAAAAGATATGAAGAAGGTGGAAGTGTTATTTAGGATACAACACAGAAGTAAATTTAGAAAAACACTAAAAAAATTGACGGGCCCAAGATAAAGAGAAGATTACAAAAATGACAGCAAGAAATTATCTGAAGAAAGTAATAGAGAGTTTATTGAAAAAATTAAAAAAGATTCCGGAAAGGAAAGTAGCAATGACGAAGAGAAAATGTCAGGTGCGAGAAAAAGTTGTTTAACGTAAATGTTAATGGAAGAAGAAGAAGATAAAATAGCTTTTTTACTAATAATATAATTTAATGACTAATAAATTAAGTATGCTTACGATAACAATAATTCTTTGCAGGATGTAGTGATTGAAAATACACTAGATGATAAATTACACAAACACGATTCGATTTGTAAGTGCTAAAGAAAAACAAATTGTTAACTAATAAACGAAATATTTAGTAACCTAACAGTTGATTGAACACACCCGTTGCTTAAACTAAGTAACTGTCAGTTATGTAGCTTTAAAACTTAACAAGACTGATCTATGACTTGCAATTGGTCATACGCTCGACTTCCTACGTGAGTTTCTCTACTCGCCGTAGTCTATGTTAATATTAATGCTATAGACCCATCATCATATCTCTGCATTTAGGTCAACTTGCGATTTAAGCAAGAAGGAGATAATTTCAAGAATGAGAGTGGAAACATAAAAAATTGATTCATGATGAATTTACAATGGTAAATTTAATTCATGGTGAACTGAACCAAAATTGGTAAGTAAGGTTCGATTCCCGGCTACGATCTGGGAAATCCATTCTCCAGTAATCTACCTATCTTAGTTATGTACGAGTTACTTAAGGAGAGACTGTACTTTGTATCCCTCCAATGTTAAATTTGCTATTTTTAGGTACATTTTTCATAGGATTGGTAAAATATAGAGAAATTAAACTTTACACATCATAGGTGTCGGGTTTCTTCTTGAGATACTGACAATTTTTCAATTTAATCTTTGGACCATACCATTTGTTTAAAAATATTACGAATAACATAAAATTTTTACAAATTGTTTTCTACGTTTTTTGCGTATTACTAATTTTTGGAGCACCTGAGGAAGTCATAAAAATGTTGGTATATGTGGATATACAAGATAATTAACTGGTAAAAATTTCAGCCTGTTAGGTTTATCGGTTTCTGAGAAAAATGTACCTAGTGTAAAAAATCTAAATTTATGGGAAAACGCAAGAAACAAGAAGGCACAAATCAAAAACAAAATGTACAAAAACAAGTAAATTTCCTATCAACAGTTTTGTCTAGAAAGCTGAACCAACAGCTGAGAATACAAAAAACAGTGATGCAGATATTTTAAAAACTAAAATTCTCTTTGCGCTAAAACGAGCAATATAAAATTGTGAAAAATATTTGTTCTTGGTAACATGATAATTTTTCTGTGTAACTTGATAAAAACTTAATTTTTTCATAAAAAATATTTTTTTTGACGTAATTTAATGTTTTTTCTGGTAGATCTAGGCCTAAACTATTGAAAAACATAAAAACCAAAAATCTAAATTTTAAGTTAAAACCATCGTGCCATCTCTCCTTAAGAAATATATACAAACAGAAAATAATAATTAATTATTTATTAAAAAAATGTCTTTCAATAAATTCAAACGTCTGAAATTACAACACTGTGATTCTTCCGGAAATCACATACAGCAGTGAAACAATCTTCAGCCTCAGGAGAATCAACGTGAAACACAGATTTTCAAAATTAGAACGTCGGTTCATCAGAAAATGCCGGAACAAGAGATCTTTCTCTGACGGGATCTGGAAGCCCGTCACGAACGAAGAAGCCTACAGAAATTCAGAACCTCTAGCAGACCAGATGAGGAAAAAGAGAATTTTTTTTCTTTGGCTACCTATTGAGGAGTGACTCCGCCAGAATCTCTACACAAATCATCAACTATTTCCTAAACAGAAAATCTCAGCCCCATTGGATCAAACAAATTGAACAGGACATGAACGAAATCCAAATTTACTTGAGGACCTAAAATAAAAATCCGGAAATTATCACAACTGAACAACACAAGACTTGAGCAGACGAGACGGACCAAACGACAGATAATCGTGTATTCCAACGAAAAACGCACGCTAGAAGAGATCAGAAAGATTGAAAGAATACTGGAGAAAAATCAAGAAAAGAAACATCAGGAATAGTACTCCAACACAACAAAAATTGAAATAAGATATTTCTTCTTTAATGAACTTATGTAGTCCTATGTAGCTTTAAAAAAACCCAGCTTAAAATTTTTCCTGTCGAAAAATCTTTAAGAATTTATAGTTAAGAAACCTGTAAAAATCTATACTAATATTATGAAGACAAATCGTGTTTTTTGTGCAGGCTAATTTCCAAAACTACGGAACAGATTTTCATGAAATTTTCACAGCATATTCGTATTTATATTCACAGAAACATTTAATTTTTAACTTTTCAAAAATTATAACACTAAGAGCCCTAATGAAGACTTTCATAAATATTTATGTGTGTATGTGTGTGAGTGTGTGAGTGTGTTGTGTGTGCGTAGGCTACATTGTGAGGACGTATTGCTGTTGAAGTTGATGAAGGGTTTGATTATGGTAAGAGACGTACGCAGGGAATTTATTCAAACGTTGTGTGTGTGTGCGCGTTGGAGTATACAGTTAATCCTAGCAGCTACACAATTTCTGTTAAATATTTATTTAAAAAAAATTGATTACACATGTTTTGCTTGCGAAGCCGCGCGGGGTATGCTAGTATTAGCGGGGTATAGTATAGAGCCTACTACTGTCTAATTAAATTAATGTAAATTTACATTTATTTGAAATTATTCAAAAGAAAAAAATTTGAATAATGTTTGTTTAGGTTAAATATCTGTATCAAATCCAAATATACTTATAATATAAAATTTTGAACACCATTATTGAATACGATTTTAAAAATAAAGGATAAGAATCTATTTACTATATTTTCGTAAAGGGAGGAAAGGATATTGAACGACAAACAAGAATATACATCTAAGTTGAAGTATTAGAGATTTAAGTTTTGAAGAAGAGCATAGCCTATAAGATACTTAAGTACCAACTCAAGCGTTTATCAATCTGTCGATATAGACAGAAACAATAAAAACCTTATCTCTTGGAGACAAAAAGAAATCTCATTTGAAAGAGAAGTTTACCATGATTTTCGAAGTGAACACTCGGATCTTATTTTCAAATAGAAAATATGAACTGAAAATGAAACACATAAATTATATTAATTAACCTTAAACATGTCTAGAGTTTCCTGCATGCTTTACATTCAATAATGTTGTATTTCTGAATTACGAAACTGTAATTACAAAAAGTTGAATAACTTTTTGTAATTTTGTAATTGTAAAGTTGAATAACTTTTTGTAATTAAAAAAGTTACAAAAAAATTGAAAATTGAAATTGAAAAAATTGAAGTGATTGAATATTCATTGATTGAATATTTCATAAAAATATAAAATAAATAAGAATGATATAAACATCCGGATTTCAATTTAGGTTAAAATTCTTTAATTAAGTCAATAAACTTCAAGATTCAAGAAGTAATCATTATTCGTTCTTCACCAAGTAGTTACTAAAATAATAATTATACTTGGATAAAGTTTAGTTGACCTAATGAGCAAATAGAATATACTTTTTGTGTGACAATACTTTAGAACAGATGTTCATTCGCCAAAATAATTTTTTTGTTCACGCACACACACATTCTCACCAATATGTTTTTGGGTTCTTGGGGCCTGAAAACGTGTATTTCCGGTGACAACTCGTTTTCGAAAAATCTACATTAAAACAATACTTTTCTTCCGTATATATTCGTATAGCGCAAGAAAAAGTAAAAAAACTACATTTATAAGAGTCCATAATTACTATACTGTAATTATATACTAAGCTATAATTTATAATAACCTTACCAAATAGGCAAAAAGTTAAATTTATTATATCTTGAAATAAACAAAAATACATTTCTAAACATCACCAAAATAAAATAAAATTTGTGTAGAACATTTTTGAAGAAAATAACTCAAGTAAAAATTTGTTTTATATTTGATAATAATAAACAACAGAAAAATATATTTACCTAAAATTAAAACTAAAAATAGTTTTTAAAATAAACACTGTTAAGAAAGGTACTACACTAAAAATACACTACTTCAAATTTTCAACGTAAGAAACACTGTAATATTTACGACATAAATTTACGATCTTGTATAAAACAGAATAAAAAAAGTAACGAATTCCGATGCAGCGGCAGTCTCATTGTGAGTTATTTTAAGCATTCTAAACTTATACGAATTGAAACATACGAACAGAAACAATAAACAAGTTAATGACCGTAGGTGAATTAATAAACTTATGCACAGATTTTTAGCATCGTGTAAAATAAATAAGTTATGTGACGGTTACGTACCATGCAATGCAGCTACCATACTACATTAAAATTTTAGTATTTGCGTTTTTTTTCTAAGCAATCTAATTTACGTGTGATGTTAAGCGTTACGGTTATCTATCTGTTATAAATATTTTTTTAAATATTTTACTATTCGTTGTTCATAAATTTCATAACTAAATAAAACTACATGAATAAATAAACTTTTATTGTTATGTAAAATTATGTACGTTATTTCATGTAAAATTTTGGAAAGGAATGGGGAAGATTATGCTACTGTATAGAACGCAAGAAGGAAGCTGACAAATGTTCTTTTAAGGGATATGCCCACGACGCTAGTTTACTTGCTGCTAGTACTAGCAGGACCTGCTAGCGCGTCGGTTATGGGTCTCACGGAGCTAGTTAATTATTGCCAGTGGTCTGAAAACAAATAAAATAGAAAAGCCGGCCTGTTGGCGTAGTGGTTAGCGCAACTGGCTTCTATGCCTGGGTCCCGGGTTCGAATCCTAGTCAGGTCTGGCCTTTTTTCATCACTCATCTTCATGTATCATCCTTCTCACCGTCTGCATTACGAGAAATTTCAAAACAGTCAGACGTAAATAAAAAAACAACGAAGTACAAAAAAATAGTTACCTATATTTCTTATTAAATAGTCAGCCAATTATAATGACTGAACTATTTAAGAACAGAAGAAGTAGAGGTGTAAAAGACACTAGTCAGAGTTATCTCCTTGCCGAGTAACGAATTTCACTATACACCCAGACCCTGTGGTGAATGAAATGAAGGTGTCATTTGCAGGGTGGAAAGTAGGTGCTTTTCGGAGGGTCTGGCATGCTGATAAGCATACTATTTCAACTCGGTGAGAAAGACAATAATAAACCACCTTAATCTTCGTTTTTACTTAGTAACATCTCTAGAAGTTCCCGGGTTTGATTTCCCGGCAGGGTTTGGAAATTATAACAAGTCAAAAACCTATCATTTCAGTTATATAAGCCACTTTAGTAGCTAATAACTAAGCAGTTGATGCGACTTTATTATAAACTTAAAAAATGTTTGTATATATGATGACAAATGGGTGAATAAAAATTTTTTGTTTGTAATTTTATCTGAATGTAGTTAAGCTTGAACGATTGAAAGTGAAATAACTTCTACTTATTTTTTTTCTTAGAATGATATTTTTGATTCTCTGAGATGAGGCACCTAAAATAGCAAGATATATCACAACCTATCTGTCCTTCATTTAACAAGGATTGTAATGATGAAATACTCGTATAATTTAAAACGGATGATTAGTTCATAAGTTTATTAGGCACCTGAGAAGACAGGCTTTAATTTGTTGCAATGAACTGATGGTTTGATTAATTTCAACAATTTTTAAGCAATTAACAGCCAGAATAGTTAGCCATGCTGCGTAAAAGCATCCAATTCTCTGTAGTTATTAATAACACGCACAATGTTCTAACAATTGTACCTAGATTAATCTGGTTTTCTAACTGATAAAAGTGATGATAAATATTAACTGTGAAGGTCGTATTTTGTCGTTTTTAACACCTTATCCTACACTTCCCACTCCTCCAATAAATTGAAACGAACAGTGTTTCGTAGAAACTGATATTTGCTACAATTGTTTTTTTTTATTGGGCGATGATGCATAAGCTTTGGCTTGTGCATGTAACTAACACATAAGAAAAGAAGAGGATAATAAGAGGACATAAGAGGACATGACATAAGAGGACATAAGAGGTGTAATGGTATGAGGTGATTTAAAGATGAAAAGATCCCCGACCCGATCAGGAAATGAACCCGGGACCCCTGGTATAGAAGCCAGTTGCGCTGGCCACAAATTGTGTTGGTATTGATTTGTTAAGCATAATTCTAAATAAAATATGGTATGAAACATTCACACGACTTTCTCTTGCCAGTGAAAATAGAAAACAAATCACTAATGTTTAATCATTAGTAAACAATGTAAAATAAAAAATATAACCTAATTTTTTTAAACACGAGTGAATGACGCAAAATGAAAATCAACCTCTGTTAGACTTAAAATTATGGGAAATCACTAATTGACGCTAAACTCTGTAGAAGAAAATGCTTGAAATAAAAGTTGTAGATTTTTCAATTTCCTATAAATTTAATTATACACTTTTGTCGTAAAATGCACTCTAAGGCCGCAATATTAAAAAATTCATTTTTTTACCGATTTTTATAAAAAAAAACTACAGAAAATCACTAATTATTGATGTAAACCAAGCTTTGTACAAAAATGTTTTAAATAAAAATTGTACTTAGGTTTTTAAATGCTCTATGTTCTACAATCTTAATTTTTACATTCCTCCCTCCCCCTAGAATACATATTAAGCCGCAATCTTAAAAAAAAACATTTTTTACTGCGAGAGCACAGGTCCTCCAAGAATTTCAGCAGACGTAGCGCTTACCCTATCTTGTAGAGCATAAAAATGTAGTAAATAATGTGATTTAAAAAAATTGTAGAAGCTGTTTTAGAAAAAAACGTGAAAAATCGTACGGATAAACTACTTCTTCCGGTTGACCGATTTTGATAAAAATATTCGTGGCGGATCCCCTAGTAGTACCTAACTTAAGTTTCAACTTCGTACGCTATTCCTTTCTTGAAATATTTTGTTCACACTCACACACACACACACACCAATCGCTAAAAAAAAAATTTGGGGTTCAGGGAGCCTGAAAACGTGTACTTCCGGTGAAAACTCGGTTTCGAAATATCGACATTAAACATACTTTCCTTCCATATATATTCATATAGGGCGAGAGAAATTTCAAAAGTTAATTAGATTGTAATAATAATTTGTATAACTAAGACTAAGTCATGGTATTGATTTGATAACGTTCAGTGTGTACTAGATAAATTGCAAAAACGAGCTACCCGACCCATTAAGCTTAACGCCCATGTGAAAAATAGGGTCGTACCGGGTCGCGTTAAATGCTGTAGAGTTCAGTAAGTTCGTTCACACTCGGGAACTCATACAACCATTCGTTAATTAATACATAAATGGGACTGCCATGTACGGATTCTTGGTTAGGAAAATGGCGCCATGCTCATCCCTACTCTCCTAGGTTGTTTGTTTTGTAATGTATAGAATAATACAACTCTAATTAACATCAATATTAACTAATTCGAGTTATTGTTTTATTACTTTATAGTACGTCTGATATCGTAAGTAAATTTATTAGGTTTTTTATCACGGTATAATGTAAAAAATAAATTAAATAAAAATGAATAGGTGTCTGGAAGTCTATGTTACATTTTGTAAATTTCACAAGATTGCATGTTAAAGTCAGAGAAAAAAATGAAATTGTCATTATTCAATATAGGCCCTTATTCCATCTGAAGAATAATAAAACCACTTAATTACTTTCTCTTGCCTATTTTTACAATATAAAACATATTTTTCACTTTTAAAACAGAACTACAAAAGAGAAACAGTTAATGATATAGGCAAGTTAATAATATACAGTCAACTCTCCATATTCACGCTTTCAGTATTCGCGGTTCCATTTTTTGACACTAAACAGAGTTACCTCCTCTGAGAGTAATGAATTTCATTATACAGCCAGACCCTGTGTTGAAAGAAGTGAATGTGTCATTTGCAGGATGGAAAGGGGGTGCTTTTCAGAGGGACTGGCATGCTGATAAGAATACTCTTTCAACTTAGCGAGGAAGGCAATTGTAAACCACCTCACTCCTCGTTTTTACTTAGTAAAACCTCTAGAGGTTCAAACCAGCCATACGGCTGTTGACATAAACAACAACTTAAGATAGAAAGAAGAATCCTTAGAACTTTCATAAACAAAAAACGGAATTTCAGCGATATCTGGATCTTAATGTTTAATTCTAAATTCTACCATGAAATCGAGCCAATTACTGATATCATGCGGAAAAACGAATTTCTTTCTTCGGGCATTTACTTAGAATACCGGACAATCGAGTAAGTAAACAACTCATTTCTATTAGTAACATTTTTCATGGAAAAATCTTTGAACATCAAAATAAAACCGAAATAAAACAAGATATGCAAGAACTTAACGTTGCAGAACAAGATTTTTTAGAAAATCTGAACAGCTTAAATTGCAATAAGATAACGACACTCGATTCGTCGAATAAACTCGAGCTCCGTCGTCAATGATTTGAGCAGATAAAATCAGACAGATCAGTTCCTCAAAATTGGAAGAATTATTGGGAAAAACGTAAGAATCCTAAAACCAAACCAAAAAGGATTTCTAAATTTGATTCAAGTAGTTCAATGAGGCCGTAAAAGCAAAAAATAAAAAAATAAGATATAGGACATTTTAGTTTTATATTTTTTGTGAGTCCTCTCATTTTGTCTTCAAAAAAAGAATCAGATTTATTTTGAATATTTTTTAGACGCTTTTTATTTGTAAATAAATTAAAAACCTTTGAAATGAAGGTAGATCTAAGAACAACATTGAATGCACCCACATATTATATGATGACATTAATGTACCCTAATCTAAACATGAATAAGTTTGTGGAGCAGAAGCCAAGAAATGTCATTTAAATGAAATAAACAGACGAAGTCATAAAATCACTAAGGTCAAACGTTTTAAACACTCATCTCAAGAGATGCCAGCTTATATGTCAAATTGACTAGCAGCAGATTGATGGTTAGTAACTAAACTTAAAAAACAAACGACTAGTGTTTTATAACAAAATAATAACATGTATGACCATACGTATTATAACACTTTAACATGATACATTATAACATATTTCACTTTGGGTAATACCTATTCAAAAAAAATTTCATCATGTCAGGTAAAACCTTAAGATTTAATTTAACCTTCAGTAAAATAATTTTTTTATTTAATTAAAATTTTTAATATATTATAGGTTATATATTTCTATAACAACTCTGAGATTTTCGTTGGGCCTGGTAGTCTAAGCGAGCCATAATGGTATAGCGAGCTCATAATGGTGTATGAATGGACACGCGTAGTGTTTGGCATACTGTATGAACGGCAGTCATATTACAGAGTTATAGGGCCTACCTATAATAAGACGAGAACAGATGTCATAGTTTCATGTTTTGTTTTGTTTTAGTTTATTTATAGTCGCATCAACAGCTCGGTCATTAGCGGCTACGGTGGGATATGTAACGGTGGGTTTTAACTTGTGAAAATTTTTAGACCCTGGCCGGGAATCAAACCCGGGACCTCCGCGAGTTTATCATGCTACCACTACGCTACGGTGGCGGCCAGTGTTTCATTTTGTTGTACTTTATTTCAGCCTTTAATAACCAGTTTTACTTAGTTTTTACGTGAAATAGGCTATTTTAAGGGAGTTAATTGCATAATATTGGTATTTACTTTTGTAATTTGTTTTTTTTTAATAGACAATACAATTTTTCTTCTTTTGGTTTAACGTCCGACTGTTCTGCAATTACTGCTAATGCAGACGGTGAAGGATGAAAGGATTTTTTGTAACGTATGAAAATATGCCGTGACTGAATGGGATTCGAACCTAAGACCGCATGATGAGAGGCGAGCACGTTACCAACTACGCCAATGCGGCCGGCAATAACAGAAATGCAAACAATAAACAGAAAAGGAACGTTTATTTGAAAGGTTGGAGTGTGAAAAGTAGACAGAAGAGTAGAAGAATGGGCGGTCCTGTGCTTCCCGATGCGTCACATGGAAACTATAGACTCCCTTTCAACATACTCATTTACTTTGTGCAGAGTTCGTATGGAAGTGCATTTCTTAATAAAAGTGATTTATAGAGTAGGCTTACTTTGCTGTATGGTGTCTTGTGAAAAATTTCCAAACACTAACTAGCAAATTGAAGCTGCATTTTGTTTTTGAAAATTGTCTTACTAATATCAATTTTCTGAGTACAAGATATTCTGAAAACAATGATGAGTAAAAAATTGTTGCCGTCATCGGATGGCAAAAATTAGACAATTGTTGTGGCGACAAATAAGAAAAAAAAAGTGGCATTCTGAAACTTTGTCAGATAGTAATCACTTTTATAATTGTTGAATTCCTGATACTACTATAAAAATTAAAAAAAAACGGTAGATTACTTCCTCCTATTGGTAGGATCAAGTTGAAGGAAGTAACGCCTTCTCTAATGTTTAAGACATAAATCTATTTCTAAAATTTTAAAAATTCCTGAGAAAAGTTACAAAAGAAGTTTTTTGAGATGAACTGACTTACCATTGTGTGCATTTTAGTCTTCAAATTAATGATACAGATTGCATTCTGTTTTAGTTTGCTCAGTATCTTTAGTAGGCATGTAGGCAGGGGGCTTCAGCCTCCTGTATGAAAGTTCAAATTCCATACTAGATTAATATGCCGAGGGTGCCTGGTTCAATTCTCCAGGCTTAGCACCCACTCGAAAATATTTTCCAGCCTCAGCCCCCCTGAACCAAATCACTTTCTAGATTTAATTGTTGTTTATTTATCTCTAATTACTTTTGAAACATAAATTTTACATTGCATCATAAATTTCTCTAATGGACGCGGCAGGAACATTTTTTTTGCCGGCCGCATTGGCGTAGTTGGTAACGTGCTCACCTCTCATCAAGCCCTCTCATCATGTGGTCTTGGATTTGAATCCCATCAGGCACGGCATATTTTCATATGTTACAAAAAATCATTTCATCATTCACCGTCTGCATTAGCAGTAATTGCAGAACAGTCGGACGTTAAACCCCCCCCAAAAAAAATTAATATAAAGGGCAACCCAGGCGCAACTGGTATCTAATACTAATATAAAAATGTAGCTACTGTACTGCTTTTGAAATCTTGTACGAAAATTACCAAATAAAACCCCTACGAAAAGAATTTTTTAAACACGGAATTTAATTGTATTGAAATCTTAACTGTTGAACTAGATTCTGATGTAAATTTAAACATCAAAATCAATAAAATTTATAAATATAAGTTTTAGAATACTGAACTTATTTTATAAGTAAGAATAATAACAAAATATTTGATTTAAACTACAAAATGTTCAAAAATTGTAATTAATTTAAAAAATTAAATATAGTAAATAATTATCATGACAACTAATAAAAATGATTACATTACTACTCTATGGCATAATGGTGAACGTGCTTGACTATAAGCTGAAAATTCTGGAATTAATTCCAGGATGACTTTGGAAATTATTACCCATTAAAACCCACAATTTCATAATCATAGTAGGTGCTTAACACCAAACTATTGATGGGGCTTTAAATAAACTAAATAATAGTTCATAAAAATTTTAAAAGAAGTTTTATGAAGTTCATTCAAAAATAAATCCTTATAATGCATCCTGCAGCTTTAAATCAATACTATTTTGTATAATAAATTTCACTAACCTTTTTTAAGCTGCCTTTATTTTTTATTAATCACTTACATATGTTTCAGTGGATCCACCATCATCAGAGTATATTATACCATTTGAAACTAAAATTTTTTAAAAATTTATAGAAGATGTTACATCTTCAGTCATTTGTTTAAAACTGTTTAAAATTTTTTTTAAATTTATATAAGATGTTACATTTTCAGTCATTTGTATAAAACAGTTTTGTATAAATGACTGAAGATGTAACATCTTCTATAAATTTAAAAAAATGTTTGGTTTCAAAGGGTATAATATACTCTGAGGATGGTGGATCCACTAAAACACGTGTAAGTGATTAATAAAAAATAAAGGCAGCTTAAAAATGGTTAGTGAAATTTATTATATTAAATAGTTTCATGAAGTTATTTAAAAAAATTAACGTTTTACATTGCAGACACGTAATAGTAATAAGAAATACAAATATTACCTTGTAGGTTATGTAACAGTGTTGTTAATCCTCGTGCAGAGGGTTTACCACAACTATAACAACAACTAACAGTAGTAAGGAACTAAAAGTATAACAGAATACTGGCACACTCAGATGGTCTAATGCCAAGAATAGAATAGTCTGGAACTCAGCTTAAAATCTGGCATGTAACACGTGTTGGTGATATAGTAGAACTAGAAGGTACAGTAGGATTTTTTTGAATATGTATGTGTGGGTGTATTTGTTTATTTGTAATGATTCAGCTTAAAATGTACTCTTATCTAGAGTGCATTACTTCTGTTACATAAATGATATTAATTGAAGGCAACTACAGGGGTAACATTATGTTTTCTATTTACCAATTTTAAACTGGTTAGTTCTTTGTTACTTTGTTATTAAACAATAATAAGCAAATAAAAAGTGTTTGATATGCAAATTACAATTTATTCGTCTTTTCATGATCTCATAACGCCACATGGCCCTAAGCCCTTTAAGTAAGTTCATTTAATTCCTACGCAAAAATTATATTAAATCAAATTTTCTCAAAAACGGATTTCATTGAATGTTTCTCGTCTCCTGATTTTCTTACCTGATTAATGGATAATCAGGTCAAAAATTGAAATTTCAGCACTTTTATTTTTTATAAGAATTATTGAGATATATAATTCAAATTATGACGGTGTCCTCTCTGGTAAAACATTCCGGAGGTAAACGTAGTCCTCCGTTCAGATCTCTGGGTGAGGACTATCAGAGGAATCTCATCAAAAAGATAAAAGATTTTGGAATTTTTCGAGTTAGAACACAGAATGTTAGGAATTCATGAAACGACTTGCGCAAGATAGAACAGCTCGGAGAACTGCATGAAACCAGTCGAGAGACTGATGACAAAAAAATAATAATTCAAATGGACAATTACTCTTAAAATGTGATAAAGAAAAGTTAACGAAAAAAGTCATTTTTGTTTAGTAATATCATAAAAACACCTACATTTTATGACAAAATGTTACTTTAGTCAGTATATTTTGACTAAAATACTAGGCCTAAGTATATTGATTGTTTTGGGTAGGAGATTTTTGGAAAAGACAGAAAAGGAAAGCTCAAGTTGAAAAACTTGAAAAGAGAAGAAAGAAACAAGTGTATAAATGTAATTGGCTTAGCCTGTGTGACATGACAGTTCTGACTTAATGTATTTATTTTTGAGCTTTCCTCAACAAATTTTATGGTAGATTGACTAACACAGAATTTCATTAATTTCTGTTATAAATGCATCACAATGAGTATACTTATGTGACAGATAATTACCTCTCTCTTTACAATGCAAAATTTTTCTTTAAACACAAGAATGTGCTAAAATAACAACTTGGATACAGCAAAATATAAAATAGCAAAGGCTGAGATTGTAGTGTATTCTGGCAAAAATTGTACAACGTAGCAGAACAAGGCCCTTTTATCTACTATTCCCTTCTCTGCCCATAACAGACAGGTGGAGCATCATATTATTTACACTCAATCTGTTTGTTGCAGGGCTGAAAGAAAATAGTTCTGTTTCTTATCACATAGTCAGCCAATTAAATGACTGAATCATTTAAGAACAGATAAGGCAGAGGTGTAAAAGACACTAATCAGAGTTATCTCCTCTGAAAGTAATGAATTTCATTATACAGCCAAACCCTGTAGTGAAAAGTTAAGGTGTCATTTGCAGAGTGGAAAATATGTGCTTTTCAGAGGGCCCGGCATGCTGATAAGCGTACTTTTCCACTCAGTGAGGAAGGCATTGGTAAAAACCACCTTACTCCTTGTTTTACTAAGTAAAACCTCTACAGGTTCAAACCAGCCTTTTGGCTGATGACCTACAATTCCCTTCTATAGACACACAGAATTCTAAGGGATATACATAACTAAGTTTGCACAACAATTTCCTCTGGACCAGAATTTGATCCATTTTGACAATTTTAGGACATATGCCTACTATCAATGAGTAATACAAGTTAGCTATTCTGCCAACTTTTTCCGTTGTCTCTCTTGTCTTGTTTTTTGCTTAGCCACCTAGAGGATTTTTCTCTGGAAAAATATTTTCTTTGGCAAAAGTGATCAATAAATAAAATTTAGTAAAACAAAAATGTGTAATTTTTTTCAGTAAAATGAGACAAGTTAAAATATAATAGGTATTTTTGAACTGCCTACATGCTAAAATCACTGAACCTCAACTCCTCAGTTCACAGTTTGACCATGCATTATTGCAGTGAGTTCTGCCTATTGTAATCATTAGCCAATCAAATCAAATTCTAAAATGCACATTCATTTCTTTAACACCAGGAAAGAAATTGGCTGGACAATTGGTGTAATGATCAAAGTAAATGGCTTCTATGTCAGGGATTCCAGGTTTCATTAACGATTAGACCTGGCACATTTTTATCCTTATCTCATATTGTTACTTAAGCGCAAGCCAAGTCTTATGCAGGCATTACCACCCAATTATAAAAAAAAACAGCAATACAATGGGTTGTTGTCAGTCGAGTGCAGTTTTTGATAACATGTAAAAGCTAAACAAATGAAGAATTAAGCCAAGAATATGATAAAATGTACACCCATAGAGGGCAGTTGGAGTGTTAAATTAATTGCACTCAATTTGCAATTCCAGGGCTACAAAAAATAGTTCTGTTTTCTTATCACATAGTCAGCCAGTTATATAAGTGAACTATTTAAGAACAGAAGAGGTATAGGTATATAAGACACTATTCAGAGTTATCTCCTCTGAGAGTAATGAATTTCGCTATACAGCCAGATCCTGTGGGGGATGAAGTGAAGGGGTCATTTGCAGGGTGGAAAGTATGTGCTTTTTGGAGGGCCTGGTATGCTGATAAGCATGCTCTTTCAAATCAGTGAGGAAGGCAATAGTATACCATATCACTCCTTATTTTTACTTAGTTAAACCTCTAGAGGTTTAAACCAGCCTTTCGGCTGTTGACCTAAACAAGATAAAATGTCAGATGTACAAATAAAATAAAATACAATGTATTGAAAATTTCTTTTTAATGTATCATAACAAAGAAATATTTTAACAAATTTATTTAATTCTAAATTAATAAATTACAGTGGTAGCTTAAAAATTAAAAACCGTTACATCTAAATTCTTTTATTATATCAAATCTAAAAAAATCTACTGGCAATAAGTAAGTAGCTATAATTCCTAATAATACTTTACAATACAATAAGGTGTAATATTCATAATTTTTTTTATTAATTTTAGTTGTGTGTATTGAGTAAGTGTTAAGCATAAATCATATCTCTAGAGCACTGATTTTTAAGACCAATTAATTTTTCTGTTATGATAAACAGAAATCTAAATAAAAGAATTATTTGATTGGATTAACAAATAAATCAACTGAACATATTAATTTAACAAAATTCAAGAAAAAAAATTTGAGGAGTAATATTATTTTCTAAATATTTAGTAATATATCAAGTAGGGGAAAGTAGAATCACGAAATCTCTCGTAAAATAACCCACACTGTTCCTTTTACGAACTTAAATTATAAATCATTAACTAAGGTTCATAAAGATATGAAATGTCAAATATTAAATAATTGTGTTAAGTAAATAATTTAAATATTAATATAACCAATAATCAGCAAAAATATTAAAATAAATAAATAATATTGAGAAACAATGTTTCAAAAATAACACACACAAATAAGCATGGAATATACAGTTCGTACATTGGCTTCCGGCATGATCTTGGATTGATAATTTCAGAGATGGTCTTCGCCCACAGTGTTGCACAAAACCAATAATATTTTAATGTAACGGCTAAATGCAATATTAGCTCTGCAACGGTCTACGCATGCACTAGATTGTACTGGAAAGTATCACAACCAGTTAGAGAAGGCATGCATTTATCGACTAGAATGAATAATAAATTACAAAATGCAGTGCTGTATTATGTATCATTAAATGCTAAATTTATTACGTTACATCCTATTGTAAAAATATTTAATTTTTCATTGACCTTTTACACCTGCTATATCACTTGTTTCTTACCTTTTAAATAATCCTACTATCTACTGACATGTTTTGGTGAATCCACCGTTATCAGAGAACACAAAAATTTATTAAAATTTACAAAAGATTTTGTATATTCAGACATTTGTATAAAGTGTTGTACAAGTGATTGAAGATACATCTGTAAATTGTAATAAATTTTAAAAAGTTTCAATTTTATGTTATGATGGTGGATTCGCTGAAACAAATCAGTAGAAAGTAGGATTGTATAAAAAAGGTACAAAACAAGTATAAAGGCCAAGCCAATTGCTGTGAGCGCTGGACTAGGCATGCGCATGCTTGACTTCGACCCCGCATTACCCTTCGACCTACAGTAAGATGTACAGAGTGTTGTTGATAATTGATAACACCCATTGTATTTTGTAGCCATGCTGTTCCATTGTTGATTACATATGCTACACTATTGCAGTACATACAAGACTATACTAATGCAGACGCACGTTTTGCCCAGTGCTCTCCTTATGAAAATCAAGCTATAATAGCAGCTGTTAACAGGTCAAGAAAAAAATTTTTACAGTAGGATTTAATATAGGTTTCTCGATGCATTGTTACATTTTTAGGTATGAGATTTTTTTGGTCCATACAGACTATCTAGATCCTTAGAATAACTACCATTGGAATGTATTATACATTTATGTATATAAACAGTATAAACTCCAAAAAATCAGTGCTCAACACTACTGATAATAAAAAATTAATGTAAATTCTTTGGTGCATAAGTATATTACGAGTATATAAGTCTTGAGTAATATCTAGAAGCATACTGGTGCAAAGTCACCATTTCTAGCTGTATCATTATTTTGAGTCACCATTTTATGTACAATTCTACAACATGCTTACTAATTATTGTGCCAGTTAAACTATTTTCCTTCCAAAAATAATTCAAGAACTTTGAGAAATGGTACCAACGTGAAAAATATGACGGCTTTGTGAACTCAACTGTGAAGAAATTGATTTACTAGATAAGATCTAGTAAATTTATCCTTTGTCAATTTCATATTTGCGTTACCAAAATAGTCAATAAAATCACCAATAATTATATTATTACAACTTTGAATAGATTTTTAAGATTTTACATGTGAATAAACTTGATAAATAAATCAAATAACAGTATTTAAGATTGGCTTTAACAGTTTTTGAATTAACTTCCATTAGTCTGCTGTGAGCATGTGAGCCATATAAATAAATATTAGAATAAATTAAAGGAAGTTGGCAAATGTAAATTTTACCAATAAAATAAGTAATTACATTCCCTTAACTGACATTGGAAATGCCAATGTCTTTTTACCAAATATTTTGAGATGACCCTAAACCCAATGTTGAGGTGGAAGGAGTAGCCTATGTTACAAAGCAAAAGGAAGAATTTCGATTATACAGAAACATGTATTGGTACTCAGACTTTCAAACTTGCAATCTTCAACAAATTGTTTCTTTATAAGAAAGTGCTAAAACTGGTATTTTTTTTTTTTTTTTGCGCCCTGGAGACTCCAGGAGGAGTATAGGACATGTCGTCAGATGTAACACCTGAAATACATATAAGAAACACACTATGTATCACTACTATCAAGAAAGAAATTCTTGTATGCTATAAAAAGTTTCACCGATCAAGTAATTTTTTAAATTTTTTTTAAAGGAATTCAAATCCTCACAACACTTTAAAGATTGGGGTAATTTATTTATGAATTTTCTCCCTGCATAAGTAGGTTTTTGTTCAAACAATTTTGTGGAGTGATTAGCCACATAATAATCATTCCTGTTTCTCGTGTTATGATTGTGAACATTGAAATTCTGCATAAAATTATTTTGCCTAACATACATAATCACCTCAAAAATGTAGAGACAGGGAACTGTAAGCAATTTAAGCTTCTTAAATAGTGGCCTGCATGAGGTTAGCTGGTTAGCTCCCACCATACACCTAATAGCTTTCTTTTGAATTTTAAAAACCCTATTCATATTACCCATGCTAGAATTACCCCATACTAAAATACCATACCGGATATGAGACAGAATGAGGCCATGATAAGCTGCCATTAGTAATTTTTTATCATTTAATCTGGCGATTTGTTTTAGTGCAAATACCCCAGATGATATTTTACTACAAACTTGATTGATATAGAAGTCCCAAGACAAAGATCTATCTAGAGATACGCCCAGGAACTTCACTGTTTCTACATGCTCTAAACTATTATTATGAATAAATACATCCACTTCTCTACTTTCTTTAACGTTATGTTTATTTTTGAACTGCAAGTACTGACACTTTTTCCCATTAACTGTTAATAACATTTGATTCAAGAACTGCACTACGGACTCTATGTTAACATGTGTATTTACTTCAAGAGCATCTACCAGTGAACTGTTACTGATTACTGAAGTATCATCAGCAAACAACAAAGCTCTGCCATTAGATATGACTTCTGGTAACCTATTAATGTACAATAGAAACAGAATTGGACCTAAAACTGACCCCTGTGGAACGCCTGCTTTGACTTCAAGCTTTCCAGATACAACTTTTGTAAGTTTCCCTCTAACAACCCTAGTTAACTCCACACACTGTAATCTATTAATAAGGTAAGATTGAAACCATTTCAACTCTACATCCCTAACGCCTAATGACTCTAGTGTTTTCAATAAAATTTCATGATCAACACAATCGAAAGCTTTACTCAGATCCAGAAACACTGCCAATGCTTTCTCCCCGGCGTCCAATATATCAACTACTTGCTCCACAAGTGAAACAATTGCAGTTTTAGTTGATCTACCTTTTTGGAAACCATGCTGATCCTCTGAGATGATTAGGTTTTCAGTCAAGAAACTGATTAACCTAATAAATACTACCTTTTCAAAAATTTTACTGATTGTGTTTAAAATACTTATGGGTCTATAATTTTCAACTAACTGGCTATCTCCATTCTTAAATATAGGCAATATTTTTGCCTCCTTCAGTTTGTTTGGAAATACACCTGCTTCAAGTGAGAAGTTAATCAAATGAAGGAGAGGAGTAATTAAAAGATGTTTACATTCTTTAACAATTATACTAGAAATCCCATCTAACCCACATGTTTTCTTACTTTTCAAACTATCAATAACTGATTCTAATTCCTCCCTTGAAACTAGGCTAAATAAGAATTGATTAACTACCTTGTTACCTTTTGGATCATGACATCCCACTGTTTCCCTAATCTGTTGTTTAAGTTTTAAAGCTACTTCCTGGTAATATTTGTTAAAATAATTACAAATTTCTATACCATTCTCTATAAGTTCATTGTTTTTGTTAACAATATTAGGTATGTCAGTAAAACTTTTGTTGCTAACTACACCTCGATTCTTATTAATTATTTCCCATATTGCTGAGTTTAGATTTGGTGAATTATGAAGAACTTCAGCAGTTTTTTTACATTTAGCTCTCTGGACTTCTCTGGCATAATGTTTTTTAATAGTTTTGTACCTTTGTATGTATGGACATATTGTTTGTATGTATGGACATATGGCTGCTCCAAAGCAAGGAACCTTTAGGTTTCACCATCCAATGGTTCCAAAATAAGGTGCCCAGTAATACTGAAAATGCTTCATGGTAATTCCTATACAATAACATCCTGCATATGGTAAGTGACTTCAGTACCCGAAGAAGTGTCATCGCGCAAAGAAGCGTGAAGATCATCTTCAAAACCATGTCTATATTGAAGCACTTAAGACTGTTAAACACTAGTGACAGGAGACTGAAAAGGACTGAGGGCCTGTGTTTTAATAGATACAGACTAAAATTCAAAAAATTAAGTGTAATAAAAAAAATTAAGTTTTTTGATAAGATTTAAGTTGTAAGTAGGCCCATAAATACTTTAATACAGCATAAGTGAACATTTATAGAACATATGGGTGACTGCATAATTACAGTGGGCATAATAAGAAGCAAAATTTTTGAAAATTGAGGTGAGTAGAGTCAAAACCATGTATTTTATAAACACCAAATTTTTTAGTATTACAAATAACCATCAATTTTTAAATTGTTCATTCTTATAATTAAAAATTAGTAAATATTTTGGATAAGGTTTATGATGAAAACTTTGAAGATATCAGTTTATGATTTCAAACATTATGATTCATTCAAAGTATGAGATGCTTTTTTTCAAGACTATGTTTATGTTTATTATGTTAACTTCATGTAAAAAATAATACACAAATCAGTTCGTACATACTATTCTTCAACACTTAAATTAATTATCATAATTTTGATTACACATTCTCCCTGTTTTATTGCTTTTTTTAAATCACTACCTTTCAAAAGTGAATTATTAAAAATGGATAAAATGGCTAATGTAAAACAATATAACCTTAAGTAAACATGTTTATTAAATAAAATTATACCATAAATTATTTTTATAGTGTCTGAAGAATATATGAGAATATTTTTATTTGTGTTTTATTATTTCTAAAATTATTATTAATTTTAAAACTATGAGATATCTTATATACCAGTTACTAATAATTTACAATAACATTCATTTAACAAAATAATAATAATATGAATTATGGTATATTTATACATTTATTTTGTGCATACTTTACGAAATGTTCTAAATCTATTTGAAATACAACATTTACATGTATAAGCTCTTTAAAATACTTCTAAAGATATTTAATAAAATGGATATGTTATTAAACATTAGGAACAACATAATTTAAAACAAAAAACAAAAAAATGTTTCTTAAAAATTACAGTGGAAAAAATATCAGTCAGTAAAGGCAAAGACGTCATTACATAAGGCAATAAAACATTCTTAAAATTACTTAAACTCTGAGATCAGAAAGGTACACGTATTTCTGTTATTTACTTTTTTACAATGATTATTATTAAACTGGAAGATAATAGATCAGTCGTGGGTATTGGAAGACAAGACATTAAGTCTTATCAAAATAATTTCTAAACAAAAAATGCGAGAAGAGTCTGCAATGTTTATGTGTAAAGTCTTTTTCTTTACTCTTTTGCTTTCTAGGAGTTAGTCTAACTTATCTTCCAAATTATAAAAAGTATTATTCATATAAACAACTCTAAGCTTGTTCTCTTAACACGAGTTTGAACAAATATTATGACTAGCACCACTCCGAATTCATGCAGATGTTATTTTTCCATTGTTTAGAACCTTATTTAATATTAACTTTGCTGGGAAAAGTAGGAGATGGTTTCACAGATTTCATTTAAAGACAATGGAAGATTTGGTTCATACTATGATTGCTTGTAATTCTCTATGAAAAGAGACACAAATCAATTTTCGGAAGACATTTCTTGAGCCTTGTATCATAACATGACCTGAGAATAAAATTAGTAAGCATCTGCAAAACATCTGTTCAGGTTGAAATGATGTGAATCCACAAATCAAACCTAACCTTATTATCTAGAATTTTTATATTTTTATTCTTAAATTTACAAATTCTGTCCCTAAAAAATGAATAGCTAATTTAAAAATTTTATAACTCATCTGTTATAAACATTCGCAATTTCAAATTCAAAAATTATTATGAGTCAAATTGTTAAAATTTGAGAAAAGCTGTCGTAACTTTTGAATGTATTGAAAAATTTGATAAAGCTTGTGAATCACATTATCTGGAAAGCATTGTGCAAGTCATAATTTTTTTTTAATTTTTATTTATAACCGAGAGATAAGCTTATGTTACTCCTAGAAAAAACAATTACCAACCAAACTGAAGTGAACATTTCAATTAACTAGCTATTTTATTGTCAATACCTTTCAAAAGATGTTAAAGACTGGTTTTACACAGTTTTGTTAATAGTGTACCCATTTTGTAAAATAAATAAGTCTGCAATAAATTATCTTAGGCCAAGCAGACATATTTTGTTTTCATCTTTCATTTCTTAAATGGCTATTATTCAATGGACTTGGGTTATCATGGACCAGAATTGCAGAAATATAGCTAAAAGAGATTACATAATTAACTTATTCTTGACCAGTTTAAATATTTTTCTAAAATAAGTAACATAAATACTATGAATAACTCCTACAAAAAGATATCATAATTAAGTTAACCATTAATATTATGTCTGGCTTAATTTTTTACAAAATTTGAATTATTGAAAAACATAATTTTATGTTTCAAATATCAAAGATATATGACCTTATTTATGGAGTACACGACATATGATGTAAAATACATAGAACTAAAATGTAGTTACTAATTTTATCACTTAATAATGGAATATATTTGATGAAAAAAGGTTACGTTTTTATATTTACACCTTAGTCTATAAATTTCAAAAATGGAATGTTAATAATATTTTGTATATTATAAAGTAAATTTATAAATCTAAGTTATTGTTTGTTTATTAAACAATAAAAAAATTTCATACCGCAGTACATATTTGAATAAAATAATAATTTATTACATTACTCCTTGTTACTACCTTAATTATCTATGTATACATAAGATAAAAACTTTTAAAACACATGGGTCACAAACAAAGCAACCCTAAGATTGTATTGTTAAAGTCAATTGAGGGGTTAATGAGATGAAAATGACACCTGTTGTAATATACTTGTGATTATCAACTTTGTATGTTTAATACATAGGCCTATTATGTATACAACTTATACAGAACTTTTTAAAATTAATATGGAATGAAAAGAGGTTATAAACTCTTTCTTTGAAAGCAAAGTACATGATAATTGAAGATGAGTAATGAACAGTGGGAGATCCTAACCGTAATACGGAATCTAGCCTAGGATTGTCAATATACAATTAGTAATGTTCTAAAGGCATCCTAAAACAAGGTTTATAATTGCCTTGGTAATCCTTGGAGTTCTTGGTAATGATTAAAGATGAATTCCACCCTGATTAAAGAAGTTTCTGGACTACCTAAGGCAGTGGTTCTTAACCTGTGGGGGGGGGCATAGAAAGAATTTCAAGGGAAGCATGAGTGAATTAAAAAAAATTAGAACTATAATTTACTCAGTTTTGTAGTCACATGTATATTTTCACATGATCACATATATATTTAACCTGTGATTCTCAAGCAAATGCGGACTTTTCAAAATTGAAAGTTGAAGATTTTTGGTGAAGTTATTTTCATGTTTACCCACAAGTTGGTTTAGGAACTGAAAAATTGTTGACATTTTTCTTCAAAATATTTCTGTGAATGTGGATTTGCTACGTTAGTGTACATAATGTCAAGATATCAAGCTGGGATGTTGAAAGTGACTTGATTTTATTTTGTTTTACACCTGACTGTTTTGCAATTTCTGCTAATGCAGACAGTGAGAAGGATGATGCATGAAAATGAGTGATGAGAAAATGCCAGACTTGAACATGGGATCCCAGTGTAGAAGCCAGTTGCACTAACCACTACCCCAACGGGCCGAGCAAAATGACTTGAGGTGTGCTTTGCCACAGTTACAACAAAATATTCAAAAACTTGTCAAGGACAAATAGTGCCAGCCCTCTCATTAATGTTGACCAATATGACATGCATAAATATCTAGGATAAGATTACCTAAAATAAATCTGTATTTAATTCTATTATTCTTTTATTTAAAAAATTAATCAAATTCTGAAGCACAGCCAGATTCTGTGGGGAATGAAGTGAAGGTGTCATTTGCAGGGTGGAAAGTATGTGCTTTTTGGAGGGCCTGGTATACTGATAAGCATGCTCTTTCAAATCAGCGAGGAAGACAATAGTAAACCACCTCACTCCTTGTTTTTATTTAGTAAAACCTCTAGAGGTTCAAACCAGCCTTTCAGCTGTTGACCTAAACAACATGTTTTGTATAAAATGATCTGAAGTTTAATGAAGTAACCAACCAGCTTCTGTTTCATATTCTGATTAAAGGCTGCTAATTGTTTTGACAACTTATAGCGGTGTAGATGGGGGGGGGAGGGTATGACCTCACATCAGTGTTCAAAGGGGGGCACATTGTCTGAAAGGTTGAGAACCACTGACCTAAGGATCAAAAATTCACTCATTCATTCATGAGAATATCTAAAGGTTTGCTCCTTCTGTTTTACAAAAGTCCCAATTTTTTTTGTGACATTTCATAAAAAAGTGGAAAACTAAAGAAAAATTTATGTAGAGATAATTACTACTATGTTATAGATAAATTTACATCTCTAGAATAATTTTATTTAATATTCACAGATTAGTTCAAAAGACTATCTGTACAAGTTCTTCTAGGGTATATCAGGCCGCAGTCACAATGACACACCAAACCAACATCCTCACCACGCATAGCCCCTTGCACTTCACCTTTTCCGGAATAAAAGTATGTATTTACATTATCGTGACCATAACAGAGTCTATTCTCACGCACTAACCTCCATCACACCATGGGTGCAAAACACCGAGGAATTGAGCTTGGTATATTTTTGCTTAGCACTCTCACACCAAGTGTTTAGTATCCAAACTTGGGTCAAGAAATGTTGCATTGGAATTGGTCATTTCAGAAAGCACATAAGTCAAAATATTAACTTTAGTCTTAAGTTGTTCCTGAAGTAAAAAAGTAAAATGCTGACTTATCTTGTTTCTCTATGAAATTCTTTGTTTAATAACCACAAGAAAATTGTTACGTAATAATAGGCCTGTTTATTTATTACACTAGTGACTTGAGGAATTTTTTCACTACAATAAAAATTGAAATTCTTGACTTTAAAAAAAAAAAAATTGTCGTCTAAAATATTCACGGTTTTTTTGTCACAATCATCAATTTATAATAGTTTTCTCCTATATCTATTTCATATAATGAATTAATATAATAATTTCACTAACCTTCTTTTGAAAAGAAGGTTAGTGAAATTATTATATTAATTATTGAACCTTCTTTTCAAAAGAAGGTTAGTGAAATTATTATATTAATTCATTATATGAAATAGAAATAATTTCAAACTGCAGGATGCATTATAAAGATTTATTTTTCTCCTATAATACAGATTTTTGTGAAGAAACTTTGTATTTTCTAAAGTGTGGGACTTCAACTTCAAAATGCCACCAATTTTATTTTCAATCGGAAAAAAGGCTTTAGGATACGCCTTGTACCATAAGGAGAAGCTCTTAGGATTATATAAATGAAGAGAAGCCATTAATCCGAAAAGGTACAAAAGTAAAACAAGGCAAAATTTTGACTTATGGGCTTTCTGAAATGACTGATTCATTTATTACTAGAGCTATAGCATTCTGTGTGTTTTTAATTATGGAACAAGTTGACAAAGAAACCCTGATTAATGAAATTTTCCTCCTGCGACCTATACGGGACAAAACCAACCAAAACCATCATAACTGCGTCGTATTACAAATTAATGGATGAAGAACATGTATTGTTTTTAACTTATATGGTATTTTCATTACTGATTCTGATATCAAATCTTTTTCTGAAGATGATCATAAAGAGAACAGGATCACACCAAAATTTGAAATGAACTGAACAAAACTGCGGTGCTTTGGTATGGCCAGTCGTGTTGCCAGGGGAGATGGCCGAGAATCGAGCACGGTGCATGGTGCAGTGTGCTGTTGTGGCCTTGACCTTACAAAACACTTCATAAATCTAACTAAGGATAATACAAAATTTATGAATGAACTTAAATAAATAATACAGGCCTGTTTCAATCTTAAGCAATTAGCTACTGAGCTGTAATCTACAAAAATACCCATAATTATTCTATAAAATACTCTATATTAGATATTTTATTAATAAATTTGATTAATTTTTAATAAAGGTATTAATTAGGTACATTGTGTGTAATTGAGTAATACTAATAAAGTTATGTGAAACATGTGCATTCTATTGGCTAAGAATGTTTAATGTTTTTTTTAATTATTGTATAATATTATGGATTTTAATTAATTAATTAACCAATAGATTATAATATTACATACAAGTAAAATTCACCAATTACAATATTATTAATTAATTCATTTGATTAACTAGTTTTTCACATGAAATAAACAGTTTTATTCAATAAAATTATTTTTTATTAATTAATTCAGTTTTATTTAAAAATGACAGTCTACTTAAGTATTGAAATCTTCTTTTACTTTATTTTTACTAATGTGCGTTATCATCATTGTGAGCTTTAATGTTTAGCATTACTATAGTTTTACCTCACCATTTATCTTCTAACATTGTCTCGTATACAGGTAATTAAAAGTAACGCAAGGTTACATCACACAATATAGAAAAAGTAAACAATGTAATGAACTGAAAATCAAAAATGAATGACAATCTATCAGTAACATATTATGCACTCTTGCTTGAATGTGCTTGAACGCTCATCTGAGTGGTGATGTAATCATACAAAGTAGATTATGGAAAATGCGATCTGGCAATACTGTGGTTAACTCCATTGACCTTCAAGCTCTCAATGATATGATGTGTTTTAAGAGTCAACCAACATAAGATGTACTTTATGTTGTAACTTTTTCAATATAAAAAGTGATTATTGTCTACAAAATACCAACTACACAATAAAATACATCATAATAGCACAAAGTATAGTAATGCTACATAAAAACTAGCATCTACTGTTTTTAATAAAATTAAATAACTTTTTTAATAGAATTTTATCATGTATAGTTCAGCAGCCATTTATAAATAAAAAACTAATAAAAATTATCTCTTTATTTACACAAAAAAATACAAAATTTGTATAGAAACTAGTGGAAAAATAATATTACTGATTTTGAGATAATTTAAGATTATTTTTATATTATCTAGGAAATAAAATAATTGTATTTTTGTGAATCATTGACTGAATCTTGTTTACAATGTGCATGGTATATTTACATAACCTTTCACAAGTAGGGTATTTAGTAATAATCCTAACACAATTTTTATTTAATACATAATAAAATTTCTATTTAATATTATTAAAAACATTATAACCGAAAAGCTTTAATTTTACTACATTTTTAAAAGCAATTTAATGTTACAAAAATTCTGCACTTTAAAATTCTTGGATTTTTTATTACTCTTTTTAACCTTAAGAAATATTTACAGAGAAAATCAGTTTTTCAAATTGTAATTTAATAATAGTATAAAGTAATTAAAAGCACCTATGTAACAGTTTGACATAAAACAAACAAATTAACATAAAAGATAAAACAAAAACTGTTACACTTATACAGTTTTGCCAACATGTGTTATCGTATTGTATTATAATAACCAAATGGAATGATATTTGACAATTTGCATTGCAATATATTATGTCAAAAAATAAATACAATTATTGTGAATAAAAGGAAGTGAAATAATTTAAAACAAAAAAATATATACATATTCACACCCTAGAATCAGTTCCTCATTTTGGCACATTCAATGGACGAGATATATTTTAATTAAATATAACAAACAAAATTATTTGGACGTAAATTTGTTACTATGCTGCATTTTGACTGTTAGTACTGTGTTTTCGATTATTCTTTGGATGTGGTTTTAAAACATTTTCAGCAAACCTTGTTATTATGTTACCTCTTGGATGATAATTGGCAACTATAATTACTTGTCCACATTCAGCTGTTGCTCTTCCTATACCAAGTAATTCCGTTTCTTTCCATACCATTTGAGTGAAGTGCCCTGTAAAAAAAAGCGAATGTAATTTTATAAATAAATTTTTATAATGCATCCTGCAGCCTATATTCAATACCAGTGTAAAAATATTTAATTTTTCACTGACCTGTTAATGTTTATACCTGTTATGTTTTATTTGTTAGTGTAAGTTTTATACGAATGGCAGAAGATACATCTTCTGAAAATTTTAAAAAAGTTTACTTTCAATTTTATATACTCTGATAATGGTGGAACCACCAAAACATATAAGTAGAAAGTAGGATTTTATAAAAAAAAGGCATAAAACAACTAGTGATATAGCAGCTGGAACATGCCAGTGAAAAATTAAATATTTTTACAATAGAATGATGTAATTTTACTTAAAATTACGGGTAATTTGCGTCTGATTGGATAATTAAATATATTCAAACCCTATTAATCCGAACTAAATTGGACCAAGCGCTGTTTGGATAACAAAATTTTCGGATTAACCATAATACAGTGCAATCATACATAAAAATTTTCATTAAATGAATTCATTTCATTAAAATGCATCTTGAGTGAACTCAGCCCTGGCTCTAGGGGTAGGTGAGGCCGCCTAGGGTGGCAGATTTTGGGGGCGGCAAATTTTAATGTTTTATTTTAAAATTTTATAAATATATGACTTAACCATCATGATCCAAAAAAACTATACATCCAACAACAACTACAAAATGCACAACTTGACAATAGATATGATCTACATAGACACACACACCTATATTTAACTTTGTAGGTATGTATACTCAGATTTGTATAACAATAAATTACCCATACGTTTGAAGAGGGGCTCTATGTATTTTTGTGCGGATTAATTTAATGGTTGATGAGTGGGTGGAGGGGGCGGCACTCGTGAATTTCACTTGGGGCGGCAAAAGTACTAGGGCCGGGGGGCTGAGTGAACGGTTCTCGCGTGGGTGGGCTCGATGCGTGTTAATTAACTTAATGTATTTCAATTTTATCACCAAAATTTAAAAAATTATTCTTTTCATGTAAAACATTGTTTATTTTTGTCCTCTTTATATAAAAATTAAAGAGTCCAGAACCTGTTCGAATTAACTGAATTTTCGAATTAGCAATGTTTGGATTAATGGGGTTAATGTGTATGTATTATTTTATTCTCACAAACCAGTAAAATATCAGTAATCAAAAATTAAAGTATACAGTGTGGTGAGTATATTAATCTGCAACGCGGTGACTTTACAAATAATGAATAGTTAGATGATGTAAAATATATATTCTTTAACAAGAAAATATACAAAAAACAATAATAACATGATGCAAAAATCCTTTAGTACAGTTTTAAAATTATATTATTCACAAGTAGAACAGAAATACCTATTAAAATTAGGCAAAATGCACACAATAAAGGAGAAAAGATGAGTACAAAAGGTCTCATCCACACACATTGTTGCTGTATAAATACTTTGATAACACAACTTAATAATCTTGTGTTAGGCTCCCTCTGTAGCGTAATGGTTAGCATTGGCCTGCCACGTGGAAGTCCCGGGTTGGATTCCCGGCCAGGGTCTGGAAATTTTCACGTATCAAATCCCACAGTTAATGTTACATAATCCACCATAGTCACTAATGACCAAGCAGTTGAAGCAACTTTTGTTTTATATTTTGACCTTCTTTGGACCACGTTGAACTTTTCGTATAATGTTCTGTTCCCTCTTCCTTTCTTCCCAGAACCTCTTCATCCTTCCACTACTCATCATCTTCTTTCTTTCTTCTGTCCACTTATTTGCTGATTTCTCAGAACCAGTGTTTCTGCTTTTAAAAACCTTGAAGTCGTCTACGGCCTTTCCAAATGTGTCTCTGTCCTTGATGTGACTTTATATAAATAAATTTAAAAAAAAATTTGAGTCAGAAGCCTAAAACATATTTCAACATAAAATGTAGAAATCACATCTTTAACCTCTTTTTATTTAGAAAGAGTAAGGATAATAAGAGTATTCTTTATTTCTTTTTGAGCAGAATTACAAAACTTTGTTTCAAGGTACAGAAAATATTTTGAGAAAAGTTCCTATTAATTTTAGGAAGGTGTATTCTACAGGATGTTAACTGCCATATTTAATCAAATTAAGGTACTACATTACTATGTTCTGGAATCTTACTTAATGCTGAACTAAAGCTTTTTGATTTAGTGATCAGTTACTGCAACACTAAAATTCTTAATACATTTTATTGATTTGGTAAGACTCAACTGTGACTGGAAAAACAGACAATCCAGTCCAACTGTGACACGAGTAGATCAGATGAAAAAATCCTTTTCATGAGACTATGCATCTCATGGCTTGTGGCAATTTCTTCTAAAAAATTTTAAGAGATCAAGCCCGTTTAGCTTTTTTAAGAAAGAAAAAGGCTTATCTTTGACCTATGCCAAAAACAATTAGTAATTTCAGTATCTGCTCTTTAAGAGGAATTAAATGACTATTTTTGTTTCCAAATTCCGACTTAGATTTCTTAACTTCCGATTTTGGGCAGTCGAAACCAGAACTTCAAATGCAATTCAGGCCCACTAACTTTTTGTATAGATTACGAATCTGAAAACTGTTAGTTGCTATCTCTTGTAGTTTTTGACATCTGGACAAGACGGATGGATGGATGGACGGACATACAAAAATGATAAATGACAATTTTAAAAATTGTTACCAGTGAATACGATACAACCATTGCACTAAAAGTTGAATAAAATCAGTATTATATATTTTTTAGTCCTATGATACTAAAAGGATTTTATTAGATTTAATACAATAGCAAAATGACTCCGTGATACATATATAACTTTAATAAACAGCACGTAAGATACAGTAGGTGCCTGTTATATTTGGGATGGAAGAGCGCAGATTATCCTGCCCCATCTATGGCCCCATATAAAAGCAAACTTGGCCTTCTCACTTCAGGGATGCTTACAGATGTAATAAGTAAAACTTAAAGGACTATAACATCCAGACTCAGTCAAGCAGAGTTTTAAGTCCAGCCTTAGTCAATCAGATTAATTACCTCATTAAAAAGTGGCCTGGGGTCTCATAAACTCCACACATAAAAATCATGGAAAGCTAACTCATATGTTTTTTTAATTACTATATCCATTCTTGATTCTAATTTGTTACATCCTAATTGTACTTAACAAAAATATTTCTCTAACAGGTTTTTACTCCATTTAACTTATTTCAGTATATAGTAGATATATAAATTAAATTTTTCCAATTTTTGTTTATAAAAAAAACTTGTTTTGTTGCTGAGACAATGTAATTATGACATTAGAAATTTCTTTGTATGGGAAGAGAATACCAAACAAAGAATGAAGTAAAATAAATTTCAGGAAGTTCACATTTTGATATTAAATTTAGTCACCAAGCATTAACAATATTATTTGTTTGCATCATTTACTTCATTGGAACGAAGTTCAAGATTGACAATAAGCGTTACACTGAATTAGTTTCATTTAATCTGGAACAAATTTGTTCATAAATAAATGAATAAAAAAACAAAATGTACAATTGAATCTTTCAAAGCTTTTATAAAATAAATTGGTACACTTCGTGATTTTCTATTAATTTATCTTTTTTTGTCATCAGTCTCTTGACTGGTTTGATGCAGTTCTCCAAGCTTTTCTATCTTGCGCAAATCGTTTCATAGCTACAAACCTGTAACACCCTACATTTTTTATAATTTGCTTTAAATATTTTAACCTCTTCCTCCCCCTACAATTCACTCCCTCAATTCTTGATACACCAATACCTGGCGGTCTTAAGATATGCCCCACTAGCCTATCCCTTCTTCTGGTAAGATGTTTCCATATACTTCTTTTCTTTATTCACTCACATAAGAACCTCTAAATTACTTATTTTGTCCACCCACCTAATCTTTAACATTTTCCTATTACACCACATTTCAAAAGCTTCTATCCTCTTCCTTTCTACAGCCCCTATCACCCAGGTTTCACTCCCGTATAATTTTACACTCCAAACAGTGTTTTAAGAAATTTTTCCTAATCTGTAAATCTATGTTTGTAGTCCTAAGCTGATTTTCATTTCAAAGGCTTTTCTAGCTTGAGTAATTCACTTTTGATATCACTTGTGCTCCTACCTTTGTTATTTTACTCCTAGATAGCAGATTCCCCAATTTCCTGTATGTTTTTGTTACCTACTTTTAAATTTCCCATCTCTTCTAAACAACTCTTGCTGCTGCACAACACTTTTGTTTTGTTCTTATTAATTTTCATAAAGTAATTCTTTCTCATGATCTCATCCATTCCATTTAAGAATTTGTCATTATATTTTTAAAACATATACATATTAAGTTATGAAAATAGTAAAGTATACATTTATTGATCAAAAAACTTATTCTGTTTGGTGTTCTTGTAACAACTAATGGAAACTGCTTGAATTGAACGGAGGTGTGGGAACTTTCAAAGTGGGGAAAAATATGTTACTGGAAGCAGAAATGAGGTTTTTGAGAGTGGTGAAGGGCTTTTCCTGGAAGAATAGACTAAGGAATGCGGATATACTTGATGAGATGGGCATTACCAGCCTAGATTATGTAGAATAGTAGTCTATGCTCCAGAATATCATTGATCCTAAGGTCAAGCTTAATAAGTCAATTGTTAAAGAATTCAAAATATCATTTAAATAATCGTAAATAATCATCAAAATAAATAATTTCTAATTAAATTAAAATTATTCTAAATCAAAAACTAAATATATAAAGCTTAATTTTAAGAAGAAAATATAAAATTATAAATAAATATTCCAGAAGCCAGATATACAAATATGATTAAAGATGAAGCAAGAAATCAAAAGAAAGTATAATTTTAAATAAGTAATTTGAACCTATTAACAAAGAATTAAAATAAAATACCAGAACGTCAAGATTTGTTTTAATTAAGTAACCAACTGCAAAAATTTGGTGATTTTAAAGTAAGCAGATGAAAATTTAAAGGAATTTGTTAAATACGATAAAACTGACTGCAACCCATTTGCATCGATGCCCCATTTGATTCCCAATCGATGGATGGACAAGAAGCAAACTAGAAGACTGAAAGAATTCGAGAATAAATCGAAACTATAAACTCTTAATTTATAATTATTGAGCTCATTAACCAATAACAATAAAATCTAAATAGTTTCAGATCAACACATATTGTAATATTGTATACCAGTAAAGTCATTAACGTAATTAGAATTATGTATAATTATAATATCATCAATATGTTACAAAACTATTTCAACAAAATCAATTCATGTAACATCAATTTTTGTTTAATTAATTTAAAGTTTTCGTTCATTAAAAATTTCATTCATTTTCCAATTCTTTCTTTTATCTCAAACTTTACAATGAGAGAATGAAAATTTGTAGGTAAGAGGTAAGTTACTGGTGCAACCATTTGTAACAGATGAGGGAGGACCACTTGCCTCATTTAGTGTACGAGTACAAACCCACCAGTAAGAGGAGTGTTGGACACCCAGGAAAGAGATGGTTTCCGAGGGCTGAGATGCCTAATCCATTTAGTGAATAAGAAGAATTCTTACATTTTGTATCAAATACATAATTTAAAAATAAGAAAAGGATGTAACTTTTTGAACGTCTCTCATAGATTTCAAACAGTAAACTAATAATTACCTGCAGGGGGATCTAATCTAGATGGCTCTTGTCCATAACTGTGGTATTTTACTTCTTCACTATACCAACTTGTACAAGCATCAGCAGCTGTCACCTGATCTGATGAACGGATTGCAAATAAATTTTCTCCATAAGGATTTGATGGTCTGTGACTGAATGTTCTTGTTCTGGCTAATGTATCTGCCCAATCTTGAGCAAATGCACTCAACTGCAAAAATCAATATATTATACATAGTAAATTTGATATCACAGTACGTAATACCTGTGTATATTGACCACCTACTGTTCAGATTATTACCAGTCAACTTAAAACAGGTTGACATCTTTTTACATGCTACCAGTAGTAAGGAGATGGCTCTGTAATTGTTACAGTCAGTTCAGGCTCCTTTTTTGTGCAGTGGATGAATCAATTCGCATTTCCAGGCCTTTGTGATCTCTTCTGTTTCCCAGATTTCCCTGCAGATGGAGTACAACTTTTATTTAAAGAATTTTTCCCTACAGAGCCTGGTTTAGCATGAAAATGTGATTTTCCATATTATTAAGCCAAATTAAGGTTGGTTTTCATTTTGCATCATTCACTCATGATTAAAATACGATTATGTGTTTTGAGGTTAGGTTTTTTATTTATTTCTAATGATTTATTACTAATGTTAGGTTATATTCTTTATTTTCATTGGCAAGAGAAAGTCGTGTGAGCGTTTCACACAAGATTTTTTAATTTGGAATTGGTCATTATAATTTTTTTTTAACCCTAATGTGTGTATGTTGCAATCTGTTCAATTAAGAAAAATAAGCAACCCCGTGACCCAATGAGATGAGAATCATGTGTACAACATGTAAAATAAGATATAGTCTTGTACAGACTCAGGCCGACCATTCCTGAGAGAGTATGGTTAATTCAACCCCAACCATCAAAGTACACCGGTAACCACTGTCTAGTATTCAAATCCAAATAAAAGTAACTACCTTTTCTAGGATTTGAACCAGGAACATTAAGTCTCCAAAAAATCAGCTGTTAAATGAAGTTATAAAATTGCATTAGCAGACTTAATTTTTGTTTGAGTTATATTTTGTAATATGTACTTATCCTTATACATGTCCTGATCTCATATGTTTTTAATTGAATATTGAACCCTTTGTCCCAACAGGAATAGGCTTTAAACATGTAACTTAAATAATTATTACCAATAAAAAATATGCACACTAATATACATATAATGGGGCATGACTTAACAGTAAACCCATGTGGGAGGGTGGGGGCTCGAAATAAAAAGTTTGAGAATTTTACCTGAGTGTTAATTGACAATGGTGGTGTATTATGTCTTGCTCTGTATTCATTGTGAAGTCTTAATGCTTGATCAACAAAGTTTTCTTCATCTTCTTCTTCAAAACCACTGATAAAAATTAAAAATATATTTAATTACATTTTATGATTTTTTTATAATATTTATGATAATTTTAAAATAAATAAAAATTGCTATACCTTACCTTTGCTCAATAATTTTTAATTCCATTACATATTCTTTGAAAAACAAACAAATTTTTTTAAATTTATTCCTTCCCAAAAAAACATAGTGGATATCCCTATTTTTCCAAATCGCCAAGATATTTTTTCATTGTTGTACTAGTATGTTTGTACACATTTAAACTTTATAAGCAGTTTAATCAGCTGATTTTCAAAATGACCACTGATAATTTATTAAAAATAAAAACTCATCGCTAATGACCATTGTAGTTGATGCAACGTTAAATAAATAAATTTAAAAAAATTAAATTATGTGTTTATTAATCTATATGTATAAAATTTTGTTATTTTTTTTGAAATTCCTAATATGTGTACGTTGCAATTTGTTCAATTCAGAACAATAAGCAACTCCATGACCCAATGAGATGAGGATTTTTTTTTTTTTTGTTTAACGTCCGACTATTCTGCAATTACTGCTAATGCAGACAGTGATGGATGAAATGATTTTTTGTAACGTATGAAAATATGCCGTGCCTGAATGGGATTCGAACCCAAGACCACATGATTTTTTTTTTTTGTTTAACGTGACTACTCAAAATCATTGACAGCTGGCTTTGTTTATGTTTTGGTCTGAAGTAAATGTAAATAGACCCAGCTGGTGGAGATAAAATAATAAAAAAGAATTTAATTTTAAGAAAAGTTATAAACAAAATCGGGTTGCTAGGGGGCTAGTAAGTTGTTTTAAGAAAGAGGTAAAAATGATTTAGTGGGGCCTTGAGTTTGAAAGGATGAGGAGGTCGTCACATTAATGCTTAATTGTGTAAATTATATATTTAGTATATTGGAAATACATAAATGAAATAATATTAGATAGAGATTTATGTGTTATATTTATTGTTTACAAAGAAGAAACGTTGTATGGATAATTTACAAGACACTTTTTAAAAAATTGTAAAACCATATTGTTAAACTGATTGAATACATGTTTAATACAAAATATTTATATGATGATAATATAGTTTATGGAACAAGAATACTGTTGAAAATAAAGTAATTATTTATTGATTTTTGAATTAATATTATTTGTTATATTACAACGTCCGACTGTTTTGCAAATTGCTGCTAATGCAGATGGTGAAGGATGAAATGAATTTTTGTAACGAATGAAAAAATGCCATGCCCGAGTGGGATTCGAACCCAAGACCGCGTGATGAGAGGCGAGCACGTTACCAACATCGCCAACGCGGCCGGCAAGACCGCATGATGAAAGGCAAGCACGTTACCAACTGCGCCAATGCGGCCGAGATGAGGATGATGTGTATGACGTAAAAATGAGGTGTAGTCTTGTACAGACCCAGGTCGACCATTCCTGAGAGAGTATAGTTAATTGAACCCCAAACATCAAAGTACACCAGCAACCACTATCTAGTATTCAAATCCATATAAAAGTAACTACCTCTACTAGGATTTGAACCAGGAACCTTCGTCTCCGAAAATCAGCAGTTAAACAGCTGATTTTGGCAACGACTTTACCTCTAGACCAACCCGGTAGTTATTGTAATTTTTGTTATTTGTTATTGTAATCAAACATTTTTCTCAGCTTCTCTTGGCTGCTCAAAGTTAGTTACACTTTGGAGTACTTAGCCAATCTTAGTTTTACATTTTGTGCAGTAGCAAACCTTTCCGATTACCTATCCCAGAATTTTATATCTTATGTATAATATTACGTAACATGTTCATGTACGTTACTTAACAAGAAGATATTAATACAGAATGAGTTTGACAGTGTAATTGTAAAAGATAACTTACCCAATGGGAGGAACATTTCTGGCATAAGTTCCAACATAATTTCCAGCTGGATCATAATTACACACAACGTAAGTTTGTCCGTCCGTATTTCGGGCAACACCAACTCCTAACCTTTGACTTGTTTTCCATAATACTTGTGTCATGTGTCCTAAAAATTACAAAATGTTATCAATATTAAATTTTGAATTGCTGTGTATTAGTATATCTAGAATTATAAAATTAACATAGTAAATCATTTCAAGGAAAACCAAGAATGTCTATTTAAACCACCTAATTATTATTATAAAATTACAATGACAACCTCCATGGTGCAGTGACCAGCGTGCTAAGCCGCAAAGTGGAAGTCTTAAGATGTATTCCTGGCCAGGGTCTGTAAAATTATTACATGATCAGACTTACCATTCCTTAACACAAAGTAGTCGCCAATGACGCAGCATTGATTTAACTTAAAAGAAGTTAAAAAAGTTACTGAAGTCAAGCAATTTTGACTTCATGAACTATCCAAAATGTACATGACATCTGTAGTGTTTTCCAACTTTAGAAATACTAAGAGAATCTCATTAATGGTACAAAATAACCAAAAATTTTGGTTGAAACCTTGAAGTTCCAAGTAAAATGAGTAAGGTAAAGTTTTGTATTTTCTTCCTCAATGAACGGAATAGATCTTCTTGACACGCTAAGTCTCATAAAAGCAAATACTCTCTACCTTGCAAATAGCGTTTTCATTTCTTTCTGTCTGTGGTGGATGAACATGGTTCGCCAAAGAGCCTGTGAAATGGAATTAATTCACGTGGGATAACTCTTGATTAATATCACATATTTACTTCTATTTTTTTAGTTAAATAATTGAACAATCATGTGAGAAGAAATAGGATTTTTTTTGTAGTTCTGGAACTACCAGGTGAAGTACAATTAATTTAACACTCCACTTTGTGTAACGGGGTGCCTTTAGGAATTTATTTTTGGTAGGCAAGATTTTGCTTTTACTTTCTTTTATAGTTAGTTGTTATATAGTGGGTGAGTTTTGCCCTTACCCAAAGTGACCTCCACCAAAAAAAACTCTACAACACTACACGTTTTCAAAATTAGTTATAAGCTTTTCAGAAATTTTGGGTATGGAAATTCTTAGTCTACTAACCCCTGTCACTGGGCATACTTATATATCAGATGGCAATATTTATTAATCAATAACAATTTCCATAGTAATTAAAAATCATTATTCAGCCTTGTGATATTCTTTTATGTACATTACATATAAAATCTTTTAAGATTTTTTTATTACGTGTAAATTCCAATTACATTCTATTCCTAGAATGACCTTGAAAGGTACATGAGGAAGATATGAGGACATCCTCAGGATTATTACATTAGGATATCCAGGAAATATCTCATATTTTTAGATAGAACATCCAAATAATTTTAAAAAGGACATTATGTTCATTTACCATTTTTGGAATGTAAATATTCTAAAGGTTTTATATGGGATATTTAGAATTCCAAAAAGTATCTATAGATTTTGTTTTGTGTTATAGAAAGTAGGCTGTGGTAAGTAACCAAAGAAATTTTCAACATTACTGTCAGTGGTAAATCCAGTAAGGGTGGTAGGAAGCAACATAACCTATGAAGAAATACATAATAGTCCAACAAAAAAATTTTGAAGTATTTTCATATGCACAAATAAACTCAAAATACAGTATTATAATATGAATTTATAAACAAAAAATTCTGTTCAACCAGTAGTTTTTCCTTTCAAACACTTTTCTCCTCCACAGACAAATTTTAGATCCACCCATTTCTTATGATGTTAGCAGATTAATTGAAACATCTGAATGATAATTAATTCAACACAAAGTAATTAATACAAACTGACCTGATATCAGTGTTTTTGGTTCAACTCCAAAAGTATGTTTTTCAATTTCTTTATACCAATTATCAACTGGATCTCGACCATGAACTCTTTCTCTAGGATTGCTTGACCAGAAAAAGAATATATTTTCTCCATAATCAGAATTCGGTCTGTGAGATGTGGTTTTAACTTTACCTAGATGATCAGCCCATTCTTGACTGTATCTGCATAACTGTAAAAATAAAATATTTCTTTTATTTAAAAAAGTCACATCAAAAGTACAATTAAGTTTTAGATTTTTTACACAGAAAATAATTTTTTTTGTATACCACCCCCCTCGTCCAGCATTAATTGTCACATTTTGTGGATATTTCATATGTAATCTTACAGTATTTTAACGATAAAAATGGAGAAAATATTTAAAAAAATTTTACATCAATTTTTTTTTTAAAGTTAATGTTAAATATCGCCCCTGTAGCTTAAATACGGCGTTATTGAAAATATATTGAACTATTTTATTGAAAACTATTCTTCTTCTTCTTCTTCTTCTTCTTCTGCCTTTCAAGGATTAGGCATCTCTGCCTGTTCCTAACCTCTTAAATCTACCCATCTCGTTCTCCGGCGTCCTCGTTCTCTCCTGCCCTCCGGCTTATAACCCAGTGTCTGCTTAGGTATCCTATCCTCCTTCATTCATTAAAAATTATTAAATTATTTAATAATATTTAATTTAATTATGTTAAATGAATAAAATGACATAAAAAAATCTTATTCTTTGCCGATTTAAAATTAAAAATTAAAATAAAATATGCCGATAAAAATAAGATTATTATTTTTTTTAAATTTTTATTGAACTTAGTGTAACAAATTGAATAAAGATAAACGAGGTAAGTACTCAAAGAGTTTACATATATTTCATTATTACATACTGTAACAATATTGAGAAAAATGTATTTACCCTACCTATATTAAACCTTTACTTGTAGAATTTTGGAGTACTATTTTTTTAAATATTTTCCCGTTTTTATTGTTTAATATACTGTAAGATTACATACGAAATGTCTACAAAGAGTGGCAAACTTTGCTCGGGGGGGGGGGGGGGAATAACAGAAAAGATCCATATAATCTCTTTAGTCGTTTAGGTCAACAACCTGGTTTGAACCTCTAAAGGTTTTACTAAGTAAAAACGAGAAGTGAGGTGGTTTACTATTGCCTTCCTCACTGAATTAAAAAAGTATGCTTTTCAGCAGCCAGGCCCTCCGAAAAGCACCTACTTTCCATCCTGCAAATGACACTTTTACTTCATTCACTAAAGGGTCTGGCTGTATAGTGAAATTCATTACTTTCAGAGGAGATAACTCTTAGTAGGGTATTTTACACCTCTACCTCTTCTGTTTTTAAATAGTTCAGTCATATAATTGGGTGACTATGCGATAAGAACAGAACTATTTTTTGTAGCCCTGGAACCAGCAGATTGAGTGAAATTAATTTAACACTCCACCTGCCCGTTATGGGCAAAAATCTCTTTAAATGGTAACTTTTATCTGAAAGAGTATATTAATATACTCTTTATAGATTAACAAGGTCTCAAAAAATAAAAATCTCATTTAGAGTTTTATATTTGTATGTTTTTCCACTTGCCTAGACGCTTGAGAATTCTAACCGTAAGGATACGCAAAATTCAACCGCAATTTCTGTTCTTATTTTTTATAACGTATCGAATTTGTATGAATAAAAGATAGGTATCAAATATCAGGTGGGTCAGTTAAATGGATTCACTTAGTGGGTTGCACCGCCCGTATATTACAGGATTATTGATTTTTCACTACTTTTCTAACACTATAAATACAGTACATGAACTAACCTCTGATTTCAGAGCCAAGGTCATGACCATTATGTAACACCCGCGATACTTATCTAACAACACATTTTGAACTCGCCTTGTTTCTCACAATCTGACCTTCATAACTAATTCCGTTAATTACTATCACTAAAAAATCAAGCCATGTTTCATAGATTACCTGAGAATCTTATATCTTAATTCACTGATAAGATTGTTTATCAATTGGAAAGTCGTCATAACATTTTGAATTCAACCAGAATATATAAACAAAAGTTGTCTGATTAAAAAATAAAAAGTACTCTTACGTATTATTTCTCTAATTTGTTTCTCACGACCTTTGTTTCAGAGAAAGTTATATGTTTTTATGTAAAAAGATAATAAATTTCCGTTATATGATCAATTCTATGCAGATTAAAATGGGCCGCCTACGTGCTCTAGGTTAAAGCGCTAGGCTGCCCTGCCCAATTCAAAGCGGAAGTTCTCGGGTTCGAGTCCCGACTAGTGTTAGAATTGTGTTGTTGTTTAGGTCATCAGCCAAAAGGCTGGTTTGAACCTTTAGAGGTTTTACTAAGTAAAACGAGGAGTGAGGTGGTTTACCAGTGCCTTTCTCACTGAGTGGAAAAGTACGCTTATCAGCATGCCGGGCCCTCTGAAAAGCACATATTTTCCACTCTGCAAATGATACCTTCACTTCATTCACCACAGGGTCTGGCTGTATAATGAAATTCTTTCATCAGCCAAAAGGCTGGTTTGAACCTGTAGAGGTTTTACTAAGTAAAACGAGGAGTGAGGTGGTTACCATTGCCTTCCTCACTGAGTGGAAAAGTACGCTTACCAGCATGTCGGGCCCTCTGAAAAGCGCATATTTTCTGCTCTGCAAATGACACCTTCAATTCATTCACCTCCGGGTCTAGCTGTATAATGAAATTCATTACTTTCAGAGGAGATAACTCTCATTAGTGTCTTTTATACTTTTACACCTCTACCACTTCTGTTCTTCAGTGATTGAGTCCTTTAATTGGTTGGCCACGTGATAAGAAACAGAACTATTTATTTTATCCCTGCAACGAGCAGATTGAATGTAAATAATTTGACACTCCACTTGTCTGTTACGGGCAGAGTGCTAGAATTATTACACGTTAAAACCCACCGATCCCATACCGTAACCCATACTAGTTGGTAATAATCCAAGCAGTTAATGCGACTTTAAATAAACTAAGAAAGCTCTTAACAATTCTTTGAAATTTCTTCAATCATGCATCCAATGGCTAAATTATCACAAAGTTGAAATTTTGTACAGAAACGTAAAAGATTGTAGTAAATGTCGCTGCAAAGTTTGAAAACGATCGGATAAACCGTTTTTTAGTTATTTGCTAACAAAGTAACATCTTTCAAATACCTATTACCCTGAATAGGCTCTCTTTAGGAAATTATCTAAAAAACGGGGGATTTACAGAATGTATTAGCTACCCCTTAACGTATAATTGAACAGGCACTGGTTTAAACCGACGTTTCAGAGTAAGGAAAAAAATTGTTGAAAGCTTTTGCAAGGTTTATCACTGTTGCTTTTTTTAAATCAAAGAAAAATCCTGAAGTAGCCGCCTCTGTGGCCCTGTGGTAAGAGCGCTAGTGTGGTGCCTGTTTAATTTCCGGCTAAGGTCTGAAATTATTATAAAATGTTAAAATTTACTGATTCTGTACCGTAACCCATTATAATTTGCTGATAAACAAAGCAGTTGTAGTTACTTTTCATAAACTAAAAAGATATCTTAGTGATGATTTACAAAATAAAATATCTTAATTTTCAGTAAGTTTACATTATCTCATAAGTTCGTATAACATGATTAAATAAACTTAATTATAATTAATAATATATTATAATACAGTTTATAATTAATAATATATTTTTCTGTTTTAACTATCTAATTAATTTATACAACAAACAGGTACTCAGGAAATATGCCTACAACTTCCTGACACGTTTATCAAGTCTGGAGGACGGACTTCTCCTAATCCGGAGTTTGGTAGATAAACGATAAGGTGGACATGGCAATGACAATATGCAATTTCGTTAGCAAAACCTTTAAGAATAATGTTTGTTTAAGTGCACAATTAAAAAATAACAGTTATTTTCAAGAAATTTTATGATTTGTAACATTTTTAAGGCAGTAAAGCAAAAATTATACCAAAAATCTAGTTGTATACAGAATTGCCATATTTTTTGGTAAATAGGTTACGACTTCGTTCATCCTAATTTTGTTTGATATTGGTTAATTTTTCTAAACGAGCCTTTTTGAAACATCCTTATTTCAAACTGATTATAACTACTTGCGGATTCGTACTAATTCGTTTTGTACGTATATCCTACATGTCTGAAAGAAGGTCTCAATGCATTACACGAGGTTTAAATTTATCTCCGGGTAGGCTACGAATATTGTAAAAAATAAACAATAAATTGATGAACAAGATTATTATATAATAATAATAAGAAAAATATTGCAAAATCATTGTACAGAAAGAAATTATTAAATAGTAAGATATTGTTTATTAAACGTATTTTATGGTCTGTATTAAAAATAAACAACTAACAACTCACAATAAGATTCTTTCTTATGAATACTAAAAGAACGAACGACCTTGGCAATCAAATAGACCGTCTTTCTATCGTTTAATTAATCTTCATTTGAATATTAAAGGAAATGAACTCAAACTTCCTTTCTAAATCTTTCTTACTTAAAAAACTTATAAATGTTTTTCCCTTTAATATTCCTCACCCGAATTGAAACTAAAGTGAATAATAATTGTTATTAAAAATTTAGATTTAAAGCACTTTACATGTTTGCTTATTTTCAATATTTTACCATTGCAAATCACGTATTAAAATAATTATTTTTGTAAATGCTTTGATGATGGAATAATTTTCGTCAGTTTTGTTTTCATTAATCCCATTGTAGTATTAAATTAAAGTTATTACTATCTATCAAATGTGGGATTCTAATAAATCTTTTATCATGTAGAACAAATTTAGATTTTTATGAAGTGTTTTAATTTACTATATTTTAAATCTGTCAAGTCTAGAATTTTAAATTTAAAGGGAAAATAAATCGTACTTAAAGTTAAATTTATAATAAATACTAAAAAAACTTCAGGGTTTTCTTTAAAAAATCTCAACTTTTGACAAGAAAAGGATTCTCAACCGATTTTTAATGAGAAGTAATTTTCTAGCCAAATCTTTTTTAGAAGTAATACGAATAATTATTGAATTATTAAAAATTACTGGTTATACTCTAGGTTTATCTTAAATTAAAATATTTTTGAAATGTAACAAGACAGCTACCATTTCCCATCTATTGGTGGAAAATATTGTACCTAAAATAATATACAAAATTTAAAACAGTTTAATTTTCTACAGGTTTTAAATGTATTTCTATCCAGAAAAACACATTTTCTTCCTAAAGGGGTTGCAGTAGATGAGATTTTCGTTATTCCACGCGGAAGAAAAGTTATTACAAGGACGGGAATAAGACAAAATAAGTTTGTTAAACTCTTGACACTGATGTATTTTTCACAACATAGACTCGTATATGTAGGAGAATTTATGAAGGAAATAATTTATTGTAGATTCATTCCAGATCAAACCTACCATTTTATTTTCTACACAATATTGATTGTTTTTTCATAAAGGTTTGTTTAAGATATCGGCTTTGTAAAACCAAATTTGTCTCTGGTGTAAATAATAATAACAATGAATTTACTGGAGAATCGTACCAAACAATGCCTTCGTCCTTAACGCTATTTCTAATACCTATGGTCTCATAATTTCAAGGAGATATTTTTGGGTTTTAAGACCAATCAGTTTTTTTCTTATAATCCCTTTTATATAAGTTATAAGAGCTATTAATCACGGTATCTCTAGAACTACAAGACCTAGAATTGTGAAATTTGGTATGCAAGTACCATTTGAGTTAGAAGGATCGCTAATAGACGATTTTGAGTTTTTTTCAAAAGGATGAAAATGGGAAACGTCCTAGAAATCAGCTTTTTATCAAAAACAGCATTCAAGGTGTTTTTTAGACAAAATAAATGCGTGTGACAAGAATCAAGAAATGCGTATAACAAGAAGAGTAGAAAAAACTGCTTGATACAAGTTGCAGTCTTTTTATTTCCTGTAACTTAAAAGCCGTTTTTTAAAAAATCGCGAAAAATAAAAAAGTTGCACGAATAAACTACTACTTCCGGTGTACTGATTTTGATGAAAATGTTCGTGTTGGGGCCCCTAGCCTAGTGAAACCTAACTTAAGTTCCACGTGTCAAATTCGTACAATATTCCGTTCCTATTATATTTTGTTCATAGACACCAGACATACACACACACACATAAACAGAACAATCGCTAAAAACATTTTTGGGTTCAGGGGGCCTGAAAACTTTATTTCCGGTGAAAACTTGATTTTGAAAAATCGACATTAAAACAATACTTTCCTTTCCTATGTATTCATATAGATCAAAAGAAAGTAAAAAGAACTTTAGGTTTTCGAAAATATTTCAGTATAGAATATTTTGTCCATAACAGGCAGGTGGAGTGTTAAATTAATTGCACTCGATCTACTAGTTCCAGGGCTGCAAAAAATACTTATGTTTCTTATCACATGTTCAACGAATTTTATGACTGAATTATCTAAGAACAGAAGAGGTAGAGTTGTAAAATACACTAGTCAGAGTTATCTCCTCTGAGAGTATTGAATTTCACTATAATTATACAGCCAGACCCTGTGGTAAATGAAGTGAAGATATCAGTTTCAGGGTGGAAGGTAGATGCTTTTCAGGGGCCTAGCATGCTGATAAGTACACTTTCCCACTCAGTGAGGAAGGCAATGGTAAACCACCTCTTTCCTCGTTTTAATTAGTAAAGCCTTTACAGGAACAAACCAGCCTTTCGGCTGTTGACCTGAACAACAACATACAATATTTAAAAATTAATAAATAAATATTTAGTTAGAACACCTCGAACTAGATTGTCAAGACGAATTATAGAAGAATTCTGGGAGAGTAAAGTAACATTAAGTGGATCACAGAAATTAAGGAAGATTTGAAAGAACTTGAAATAACAATAAAAGATCTACAAGAAAAAACAGACAAAAACAAGGAATAGAAAAAGAAACAAACTATTTTACAACCGAGAATAAATAGACAGCAAGAGTAGGAAGGGTGATTTCAGGGAGAAAAAGACAGTCAAGATCTGAAAGGATGAAGAAATATTAAGAAAACAGGAGGCTGAAAGAACCTTCTTATAGTTGATTAAAGTGGTCCCATTCTGGCCATAAAAGTAAAAAAAAATTTAGGAATGCGTAGCAAAATGAGGGGATTAGTTTGGACATAAAAGCATGATTTAATATTTGTTTCTACCCTGTAGTTTAATACTCATTAAAATACAGAATGTATGAAGTTGTACTTTAGTTATTAGACATGGTTATGAATTTCTGTTTTGCGCTAATTATTTATTGTTGAACTAAACCGTTGCTTACCATAGAATAACAGCTATAAAGAGCAGTCTGCGTTCAGTCATTCCTTTATCCTTTCCCTTTTTCGCTTTAATTAATATTTTGTTAGCTCAGTTCTGATAACGCTAATGATAAGTTGTAAATTAGTTTTTTGCGTTTCTGGAGCAAAACGGTCATCACAGTGTATCAATTTGCTTTACGGTTTCTGTGGAAGTTGTGTTTTTACATGTAGAGGAATATGTTAAAATAATTACTATGGTGAAGAATCTAATTTTATAAACCTTATAATGATTTTCTCGATAATAGTACTAGTAAGTTAAAAAATATATAAGTATACATCAAACTGCTAAAGCAATAATACAGTTTGGGTTGGTCCATGTAATTTCCTCAAAATTATTGTTTGCTGTGATTGGAACTTAGGTCCTGTTGTAAACAATTCAATTGAAATAAATAAACAAAAGTAAATAAATAAAATAACTATCTTTAATTTTAATAATCTATCTTTAATTTTTTTTAATAACTAAGGCTGGCTTAAAACCTCCAAGGCTTACAACCCTGGTTGTATCTTGTTGGACTTTGGTTCAACCACACAAACTTTAATATTAATATGGGAAAGGTTCTTTGTGAAATATCTACCCCGTCAGCAGGGCGATCGGATTTCGGGGTGCCCTGCAGCGAAGAACTAGCAAGCAGGTCGGAGTGCTGCAAAGACATCACAGCGTCAAAATTTACCAACAAACACATATTTTACTTTGCAACTTTCAATATAAATTCTTTAATACAAGTGAGAAAGCTGAAAACGCTAACCTCAGAGCTGAACAGACTTAACATATCAATCGCGGCGTTGCAGGAGACAAGGTACATGGATACTGATGCGGTGGAAACGGGTGGATATAGAATACTTAAGGGGAAACCAGGGAAGAAGATAATGAGATCAACTCCTCACCTTGGTACAGCATTCATAATCAAAAATGGTCTTACACACACCATCAGGGACTTTCAAAGTGTCAACGAGAGGGTATCACTTTTGACAGTCAAAGCAATGAACAAAACCCATACACTCATCAATGTTCATGCACCCATGAACAGTGACAATAAGAAGCAAAACAGAAAGAAAACAGATGATTTTTGGGATTTACTGCACAACACTATAACGAAAATAAACCCAACACATACTAAAATTCTTCTAGGGGATTTTAATGCGCAAGTAGGACGAGAGCGTAAATACAGACACATAGTGGGAAACTACCCGGCGCATATGAGAACAAATAGAAATGGGGAGAGATTAATACAACTGTGCCAGACCTTTAAGCTGCAACTAATGACAACATATTTCAAGGCAAAACCAAGCAAAAAGAAAACTTGGGCATCACCAAACAAGATGCTGGGTGAATTTCAAATTGATCATGTAGCGATATCTCAACAGGACAAAAAGGAAATCAAAAACACTAAGGTCAGGAAAACGTGCAAAGTGTCTTCGGACCACTACTTAACACAAATCAAAATCAACTTCATCCCAGTAAGAAAACACAAAACATTAACACAAAGGATTCCACGAATAGACAGAGAAAAATTGGCTCAACTCAGACAACAATTTAACGAAGAAGTAAAACCACCAAGAACCTGGCAAGATGTTAACCAATTAATGGAAAAGGCAACTGAACTTGCAGCAACAACCGTCAGTAGGAAACACGCTTGGTGGAACTCGGAATGTGAAAAGGCTATAGAAACAGGGGAAAAAGCTAAGAAAAGGTGGTTGGAACGCAAAACGGAGCAGAACTGGGCGGACTTTAGGAGTCAACGACAACGAGCTACAACAACTCTACGGAATATAAGAAGACAGCACCTCAAAATGCAGATAGACAATATAGAATTAGCCTTTGATATGAAAAACACCAGGGTTTTTTACCAAGAAATTAAGAAAAGGATTACAGGATACCAAGCACCAAGTCTGAGTTTTGAGGATGAAAGTGGTAGGATTGCACATGATGACCAGGATAACTGTGAAATATTGGCCAAATTCTTTGAAAAGCTCCTTAACTGTGAGGAACCGAAGGAAAGATTACTCTTCCAATTTTCACAACAAAACATGGAAAAAGAACCGCCAAACGAGGAGGAGGTAGAAAAGGCAATTAAAACTTTGAAGAATAACAAGACCTCAGGGAAAAGCGGAATTATCGCGGAAATTTGGAAAGTTGTAGATAAGCGATACATCAAAGAAACAACAAAGTTGTTTCAAGAAGTCTGGGAAAAGGTAGAGATACTGGAAGATTGGTTGACAGCTCTTATACACCCATTGCATAAAAAAAACTCAAAAACAGATGTTAATAACTACAGAGGAATATCACTCCTGGAAGTCACTTACAAAATATTTTCTAAATTGTTACTAAATAGGCTGGAACCACAAGTGGATTATCTTATAGGCGAGTACCAGGGAGGCTTTAGAAAAGGACGATCATGCCCGGAACAAATATTAAGTCTCAAACTGCTAATGCAATATTATAAAATCAGGAACAAAGGGCTCTACATCACTTTTGTGGACTTTAAAAAAGCCTACAACTCGGTAGATAGGGAAACACTAATCAAAACGCTGCAAGAAATTGGAGTTGACCAGAAAACTGTAAAGTTGATCCAACTTACCCTCATAAATACAGTGTCACAAATTAAATTCAGAGGTAAACTAAGCCGCCCTTTCCAAATTAAAACGGGCTTAAGACAAGGGGATGGGCTCTCGCCAGTTCTCTTAAACTGTGTTCTGGATAAAATAATGAAAACTTTTAGGGAACGAAACAATTCACACGCAAAATGGGGAGTAAAGAAAGATAACCTAATTTTCCCATGTTTCGCTTTTGCAGATGATATAGCTCTGTTAGCGGAAACTAAAGAACAGGCTGTGAAACAAGTGGAAGATCTAAAAGAAATTGCTGAACAATCAGGACTGCAGATATCTTTCGAAAAAACAGAAAAGATGGCAAACAATGTAACAAAGGATAAATCGAAAAAGATCAATACCAAGTACGGAGAAATTAAAATGGTAAAAAATTTCAAATATTTGGGTGAAGTTATAACACATAATGCCATTGATAAAATTCCACTTAAGGAGAGAGTGGAGAAGCTGGAAAGAGCTTTCAACACAGTTAGACACGTATACAATAAAAGGAACCTATCAATCACCGCAAAGATAAGACATTATACAACGGTAATCAGACCTTTGGTTCTTTATGGTTCCGAAACCTTGGCTATGAACAAGGAAAACAAAAACTTGGCCCGAATTGAGAAAAGAATCCTAAGAATGATATGCGGACCACTCAAAACAGAAGACGGATACAGAAGGAGACCAACATCAGAGATATACAGAGTCTTGGAACCCATAGACTCAGCTATAATCAGGCGTAAACTGAAATTCCATGCACACATTATGAGAATGAATAACCAAAGATGGGTGAAACAGATTTGCAATAAAACCCTTAACATGAAGAATAGTACTCATATATTCAGTAAAACGGTTAAACAATTCCTGGAGAGATATAAAATTACAGAAGAACTTTGCCAAAACAGAGAAAAGTTTAGACAACACATTGAAAAAGTGGAAGTCTTTGAATGCGAAAAACCTAAAAGTAAACCGGGGATCAAATGGACCCAAGAAAGAAAAGAACAATTTGCTAGCCAAATGAAAGCCTACTGGCAGCAACGGAAAATGAAGAATATAAAAACAAACCTTCCTAATTAGTATTTGCGTAGTCCTTAGAAGGCTAGACCGCAAAAAAAAAAAAAAAACTATCGTTTATTTAACAACTATTGGTTTACATTTTGAATATTTTATTGTTTAGGTTATCACCCAAAAGGCTGGTTTGAACCTTTAGAGGCTTTTCTAGGTAAAACGAAGAGTGAGATAGTTTACCATTGCCTTCCTCACTGAATGGAAAGGTATCCTTATCAGTATGTCAGGCTCTTCAAAAAGCACATACTTTCCACCCTGCAAATAGCACTTTCACTTCATTCACCACAAGGTTTGGCTGTACAATGAAATTCATTACTCTCAAAGAAGATAACTCTGACTAGATCTTTTACACCTCTACCTCTTCTGTTCTTAAATGCTTCCGCCATATGATTGGCTGAACATGTGAAAAGAAACATGGCTATTTTTTGTAGCCCTGGAATTAGCAGATCGAGTGTAATTAATTTAACACTCCACCTGCCTGTTATGGGCATTATTAAACCGACAAAGATTAAGTCCTTGCCGTTTGGAAGGAAATTGATGACCACGGTCTTTCGGGATCGATTTGATATACTGTTGATTGACTTTACGCCACGCAGAACGACTGTAAATGCAGAATATTACTGCAAAACTCTACGTAAGTTACGATGTGCCATTCACATTCAGCGCCGTGGTCGGCTTACCGACGGCATCGTATTCTTACACGATAATGCACGTCCACATGTGGCAGGTAAGACACTCGATTTACTGAGAAGATTTGGATGGGAAATTTTCAGTCACGCACCGTACAGTCCACATTTAGCGCCTTCAGATTACCATTTGTTTGGCAAATTGAAAGAATTTTTGGGTGGTAAGCAATTTCCAGGTGACGATGAACTTAAAGATGCTGTGAATCAATGGCTAAATGAACTGGTGGCAGAAGAATATGGCGAGGGTATATTGAGGCTGGTAAATCGCTATTACAAATGTCTTATGGCGACTATGTAGAGCATTAATGTAAGTTGCGTATTTTATTCTATATCACTTTGTTTTTACGTACATTTATTATTTATCTGAATAACTTTTTTTACAACAAAACGGTTTTTACTTTAAAGATGCCCTCGTAGTTCAGATATAATTAAAAATAATATAGGTATATAATTATGATATACTTACTTTTTTATCCAATTTAAGTTCAGGTACTCCATGCAGTCTTCTGTATTCATTGTGAGCCTCTAAGCATTCCTGGCCGAATTCTTGTCTCATTTGACTAGTACCGTTTACATCATTCTGATGTCTTTCTCGCAGATGTGGTGTCGAGCTTGACAAAGGGGTTGAAGTACCACTGGCAAATCCATTCACACCTTTTGGCTAAACAATTTAATTTAAATTAATTAATATTGAATTTATTTGTTTGTAAAATATTGTTAAATTTAAGGCTGTAACAATTACAGCCAAATAATACCTCTTTGCTATTATTCTTAATTAATTGTTTATAATGAATTTTAATGTTAAATGATAAAAGGATAGCATAATTATAAACATAACCGAAATTATGTACTTTAAAATTTTGGAATCTTGTTATAACAATTTATTAAATATTTTTAGAGGTTGTAATAATAACTTTAATCAGCAGATATTTTTATTAAAATTTTATGAATTTTGTAATTAGGTATTTAACATCATATAATAAGATAATTAACATAATCAGGTATAATTACAAAAGTACCTTCAGGTAATAAAGTTTAAAATTATCATGTTTAAATTTTGTTATCGCTAGAAAGACAACCTGTTATAAAAGCGATAAATAATGAATAAAATAGAATTAATAAATAAATTATTAGTTATAACCTTGGAAAATCGTCGGTGTTTTTAGATATTAATTTATGAAAATGCCTTGTAAATAAATAAAAATTGTAAACGCTAGATTGGTCGCATGTTTTTTTTTTAACTACGCGAAGTAGGATTCTTATGCGATGGTAGTTATGTTATTGTAAGAACATGATAGAAACAACAACAATGTTTAAATTGTTCGGCATAATAATAAATTAGACTGGCATAAATTATAATGGCAATGGTGACGTCATCTTCATTATATTCGCCATATTTCTATTGTTAAGGCAAGCCTTTAGGCATAGTCTGTTTAAGCCTATTCAGTTTATTATTATAAACGGTTTGACAGTAAGTCAACATTAAAATCGTTTGTTATTCTTTTGAGTAAATTAGTTCCCTAGTTATTTTTAGTTTTCTGTTCACCTTCTTCTAAGATTATCTTCTTCTTTTATTATCTAAAGATAAATTTATCTATGGTTTGCTACCATCGTTTCATCGATTCCGTACGGTATTCCGTTCTTCAGATATTTTGTTCACACATAGACACACACGCAGGACAATCGCTACGCCGGGGTCCCGGGTTCGATTCTCGGTCAGGTCTGGCATTTTTTCACTCATCTTCATGTATCATCCTTCTCCCTGGCTGTATTAGCAGCAATTGCTAAACAGTCAGACGTTAAACAAAAAAAAAGATCGCTGAAAACGTTTTGTGTTCAGGGGCCGGAAATCGTGTATTTCATCATCTGTCAAGGATTAGGTTCAATGGCCTGTTCCGGCATCCATCTCTTTTAGGTCTTCCCAAGCCTCACTTCCCTCTAGGTTAATATTTCCATGCTCGCAGAGGAAGTCTGTGAGCTGGAATGTGAAGTAAATGGTTGGTCCAGTTTCTCTTATATAGTCTTAACGTTTCCAACAGTGACTGAACATTTAACTCGGCGCGGATAGCTTCGTTACGTACTCTATCTGACCGGGTACAACCTTTGATTCCCCGCAAAAATCTCATTTCAGCAGCCTGGATACGAGATTCATTCTTATGTAATGACACTCATGTTTCACTCCCATATGTTATGAGTGGTACAGCCATTGCTCTATAAAATTTCATTTGGATACCCAAATGGAAATGTATTTTCCGTTGAAAACTCGATTTCGAAAAATCGTAATTGCGACAATACTTTCCTTCCCTATATTCGTATTCATTAAACGGCAAGAGAAAGTAAAAATGATGTGATGAAACGGTTACTAGCGCACCTTTACTCTAGTGACATCAAAGAAAAAAATAGTTAAAGAACAGTTTTAAGTCAATATTTTATTATAGCTATATCAAAATCTAATAACGCAGCTGAGTGCAGGGTAGGCCTACTTTAGAGTGATTTTTATTATAATACACTTATGGTCACTGCAAAATATACTCTCATTAAACTCAACAAAATCTTTTTTATCACATATTCTAAGAAAACGATGAGTTATGTACATAGGTACACCTTGGTAATGATGAAATCTTAAGGAAGACAGCACTACAGACCTTGGTGTGTTGTTTGACTCCAAGCTATTATTCCATGAAAATGTTGCTTCAATAATAGCTGCAAAAGCTTGAAGTAATTTAGGACTCATCGCTTGGATTAATCGTGATTTTTAATTTGAAAAGTCAGTAGTACTTAGACTTTATGAGAGCCTTTTGCGTCCTGTCCTCAAATTGTAAAAGAGACATCAATGATAAGAAACTGGAGAGTGAGTAGAATATACTAATTTATAAGTTTGAATACAGAGCTGGTAGAAAATTTAATAGATAAAAGAATGCGCTCTCATTCTACGGACTTAAAAGTCTAAGCACGCGGCGTAGAATGTTGAAAGTTCTGTTCATTTACAACATTCTACATTAACGGGTTGCTAAATTTCAGCATCTCGAAGATATTTCTGAGGGTGCCTTGCACAACTTTAAGAAATTTCAGATTGTTTGCTGGTGCCACAAGAAATAAAATAGCTCCAATTAATAGGAATATAGCAAATGTAATAAACGGAGAGGTAGATTTGTTTCACAGAGCTACCAAAATTAAAGAAAATCTATAAAAATACTGTGAAAGAAGGCTGTGAATATTACATAACGTTTATTTTATTTTAGGTGTTTTATGTTCTTCGTGTCTGTTGTGTGTTGGTCTCGGCAGCTGAGTTTTTCTGGTGAAAAAATAGAATGATAAGAATATAATGGTTCAGTATACAAAGGGTATATTCTATTGCTGTTCCAGTGACCACCTCGCATCCTTGCAACTTGCCATAATAGTGGGTGGAGACGGTGGGGTGTAGAGGAGTTTGAGTGTGTGTCCCCCGCCAAAAATGTATTCCATTAAAAATTTTAAGTATTTTAATGATGTGAAAATAGATTTTCCTCAAATGTACCAAAAATAAATCTTCATAGAATCTTAATTCTTATATGATAGATTCCTTTAGAATTTTAACTTATTTGGATTTACAGAAGATGAAATTCAATCATTCGGTATAATTAAATCAACTTCGATGTTTTGATTGTTTTTATAATTAGAGAATGATTTCTTTTAGAAAAATCTTGTTAAAAATTAATGAAACTAATGGTTTTAAATTTTTAGAATAAATGATCATTTTAACAGCAGTATTTGTTTTATCTCCTGTTTCTTTTATTCAGAAGTAATTTAATTAGATAAGCAAAAGACCAAGCAGTTCCTACTTAAACAAATGAGTTAAGTAATAAAAATCATAATGCAACTTACCCTAAGCTTTAAATAATTACTGCCACAAAACATTTTAACGTAGTCATAAACAAACTCAATAAAGACGGTTGAGTGAGTAGGTTTATACCGAACCATTCTCTCTAAATATGTTTTAAGTTTATGAATTAAATATACTATAAATAAAATCTTTGAATTCCCATTTCTTGTATTTGTTATGGGAAGAGAGAAAAATGTTTGAAATACTTCGAAAAAAGCGACTACATCATGGTTACCCTCTATAATACAGTAGCAAACGACAATGGGGAGCCTTTTGAATGGGTTTTGACGAGTGCATTTTTTAATAGCATTCGGAACACATTCAATTTTTTGTACCTTAAAATAGGATAGAAAATATTTTTATTAGCTATGTTATTATATCCCTTTATTGTTATTCGTTTTTTTATTTAGTTTATAATTTATTCTTTCTATTTCTTTATTTTTCTTTCACTTACCCTTTAGATTTTATTAACAAAAAGTAGGTGGGACAATTTCAATTCTTTTTTACTCAGTGATTCCCTATCGTTCTCAAAAGCTTTATATCTATCTATCTAGCTCCTAAGTGAGGGTCGATGTGACCCTCGGCCTCCTCAACAAAGCCTCTCCAAATAATGCGATCTGCCGCCTGCACCTTCCAATTACGCACTCCAAGAATCCACAAATCTCGCTCCACATCATCAGTCCACCTATTCTTTGGTCTGCCCTTCCTCCATCTGTTAAATATTTTTCCTTTCACAAGCTTTTAGCAATTCTGTCCTCATGCATTTTTGACAAGTGCCCAATCCAACGTATTCTTCCAGCTTTAATGAACCTCACAATGTCTTCACTATGCAGAAACTCATCGATCTCACAGTTCCTTATTGATATCCAACGAAAGCGCTATATAAAAGAGTCAAACTCTCCACTGATTCAGTTCAGTAGTAACTCGGATGCAAAACCAGTGCGATTGAAGAGTATTATAATTTTTGTTAAATCCAGTTTTGCACTTACCGCTGTGCGATTGTTAGCAGATCATCGTATTACATAAGAGTACAATTTTTGGTTTTGTAAGAGCTGATTAATTGTGAATGGTCATATTTTCCTTTTAGTTAAGTTTAGTTTAAGTCTTAAAATTTTATCAAAATTTTGTAATCCATTTAGTCTAATTATTTTATTGTAATTTACTAGCAGTCATAATCGTAATAAATTTAATTAATTAATTTGTTAATAAATACTTGTTATAAGTTTAAAAGGAATTTTTGTAATTTGTAAACAACCCGATTCCAAAAGAACCTGGACGTTACAATACACTTGATCAGTTTTTATAAAAAAAGATCTATTGGTTTTTCTTTTAATAAATTCTGCTACAAATTTTCCATTTTGTTATTTTTATTTGTCGGTCCAATTATTTAAATCAAGGTCGGTGCCAATTAATTCACGGTGATCTTATGTTACGTTATATTTTAATATTATCAAGCAATAAGAAATACAGAATTATCTAATTTATTTTTAAATTTTAAACTTGTGTTTGCTTGTAATGCAATTTTACGTAATAAGAAAGATTGTAAGATTAGTAGTAAATTACCTTTATAACGGGTTGCGGTATTTTTGTGGTTGATTGTAATTGCGGAGAATTTTGGTGGTCTCCTTTTTTTGTTAACGGAGATACGTCACCGTTGCTTCCATTACAACTACCATTTAAATTTCTTTCTGAAAAAAAATAATTGTTAAAATATTGTTAGTTTTACTTTATAATGTAATACAATACATTTTGTTACTGAATATTTGAATAGGTTCATTGTTTTGTTTTGAAGCCATCAAATTTTTTATTCATTAACATTACGTCTCCCCATGAAACGACTGAGTACAGTTAATGAAATATATGGTTTATGCAGAAGCCTTTTAACTTATTAAATTTAATTTTGCAACTTTACAACAAGCAAAAATTATCAAAACTTATATTAAATAAAAAAATTAAGTTGATGGCTAAGAGGACATCATTCAGTGGTCCAGAAAATTAAAACTTTGTTAAATTTAAATTCTAAATTAAATATTTACTTCTTGTATTGTGTTTTTGAACCATGTGTCTACTCCATCAGCGTTTCAGTCATCTTTGTGCGATTGGCAATCGGTTGAATTTTAATTATACGCTGTCCATGCTTCAAAAGATATACAATATCACCTTGGCATTCTTAAAGTATAATTTAGAAAATGGCGTATAAAAATTAATGTTAACAAACGTGCTGAATGACCTCTTCTCGACATTGTTATTTTTCTACGCTATTTTCTGACATATTTTCTAAAACATAACATATCTACAATCATTTTTATTCAACCTACCTCTTCCCAAGCAAACAATGTTCGGTATTTTAAGCTGTATATAGAGAGATGGTTGATGTGAAACACACGTGTTCCACATACCGTGACAACTAAATGACAAACTAAAAAAGTTATACAAACTTAAAAGAAAAACCGATCAGGATTTCTGGTAGACCAGATTAATGGTGCGGCACCCAGTCATTTCATGAATGCAGCGTTCCCTAAGTAAATTCTTGCCACTCATGACTCCCCGATTAACAGAATCAACAAAACATTACAAGATGACTTACGGGTCCCTTACGTCAATAACAACTTATAAATTGTACCATAGGTTCAGAGACAAACTTAAAAAATACAATAATCCTTTAATTTTCAATATAGATTATCCCGATCTGCTGTGAATCGCACAAAAACAACTGAAACGCCGATGGAGTATAGTTTTCTTTTTAATTTCTTATGAGTTAAAAGAAAAATAAATGAATTTTTATTGCTAACTTATTTTCCAACAATTCAAAGTAGACTGTAGTGAAGCAAAGAATTTTTACCTTCATAAAAAACAGAATTTTGATAAAGATAGATATTTTTTTTTTTGTTTTGTTTAACGTCCGACTGTTCTGAAATTACTGCTAATGCAGACGGTGAATGATGAAATGATTTTTTGTAACGTATGAAAAAATGCCGTGCCTGAATGGGATTCGAAGCCAAGACCGCATGATGAGAGGCGAGCACGTTACCAACTTCGCCAATGCGGCCGGCATTTTTCAAATAGAAGTTATTGATTAATCTACTCTTTGCGGTAAAATTAAACTAATTTATAACACTGAAAAAACGTGGGAATAGATAAATTTACTTACTGCTTGTTGACAACGAAGTCGCAGGAGGAGTTGAAGCACCCCCAGTAGCTGATGTTGCTGGGGTAGCAGTTCCGCATGTAGCCGGTGTACCAGGCGTACAACTACCACCTGGTGTTCTGCAGTCTTTATCAGATTCATCACTTCCCTTTTTTTGTTTGGTTACTTTTCTAAGTACCTTGTTGTTTCCATCAAATGTTTGTACTGTTGTTCTAGTTACCGTTCTAAGTGTAGGAGCCTATTAAAAAAATAAATTGTGTAAATTACGTGCTAAATTATATAAAACAAAATATGTATACTAATATTATTAATATGCCCATAACAAACAGGTGGAGTGTCAAATTATTTACACTCAATCTTTTCGTTGCCGGGCTTAAATAAATAGTTATGTTTCTTATCACATGGTCAGCCAATTAAATGACTGAATCAATTAAGAACAGAAGAGGTAGAGGTGTAAAAGACACTAATCAGAGTTATCTCCTCTGAAAGTAATAAATTTCATTATACAGCCAGACCCTGTAGTGAATGAAGTGAAGGTGTCATTTGCAGAGTGGAAAATATGTGCTTTTCAGAGGGTCCGGCATTCTGATAATCGTACTTTTCCACTCAGTGAGGAAGGCAATAAATAAACCACCTCTCTCCTCGCTTTACTTAGTAAAACCTCTACAGGTTCAAACCAGCCTTTCGGCTGATGACCTAAACAATAATATTATTATAGAGAAGTAATATTTGTTTGCTTGTAAGAGGTAATCTCAGAAACTAACCAACCAATTTCAAAAAATTCTTTAACTGTTGGAAAGCTTAGATCTACCAGGGTAACGTAGGACTTACGGCATTACGTAATTTTTAAATTTTGAAAACGGCACAATTCTGCCTGCAATTTGTACCCAATGTGCTCTTTCCTTTTTTTAAATTTTTAAAAATTATTTAGGCCTACGGGACATGTACCAAAAAGTAACGTAAAAACAAATGTAGATACTGAAGTCACGAGATTGCCTTTTGCGTATGGATGGGCTGTGAGGAAGGGAAGTGAAATATTTGCAGTACTGCCAATCTCAACAGTGAGACACTATTTGTACGAGTATATTTCACTACCGTGCGGTTTCTACATACATTTTGTAAGCTGTGGTTTAGTCCGAGAAAACGTTTTCTTCATAAACCTTATAAGAAATAAATGTGACCTGCATATTGTCTATAGCTTAATTACATGACCAGAAAAGTTTGATTTACTGTAATATTGCCAGCTACCTTATTCCATTGGAACAAAATTTTCTACGAATGAATCGCCTTTACTATCGCTGTCACCGGCGTCTGCACTATCAGTCTCACTAGTATCTACCTAACCGTTTCCTTTTTTTACCAGGTGTCAACAAAACTGTAGAAGAATAGCTTCTTCACGTCTTTAATTTCCTTCTTTTTTCGAATTGTGGAAAGAGGAACATCACAGTAGTTAGCCACTCGCTCATGGTTTTGTTAAGAGACAGGGAAAGGCATTTTTGTTTAGCTTAAATTTCACAGCAATTTATTACACTGCATATTATATTTCGTTCAGCACTGTGAATAGTCTGCCCACGTTTTCGAGAAACTAACATTTCTGTTTACGGTAACGAACAGTTATATTTGTACAGTTAACCTACAAAAGGTTCCGTGGTATACCGTATATGCTCTGGGTATAGTATAAGTTGTTGTGTTTGTTACACTGAAATTAAAGCAGTCGTGCATGCGCACTGATGCTTTTTACACTTTACTCTCGTTGCAAAGAAGGGTAAACTCGTGACTCAAGTAACTATATTTGTACCATGTTTCTAAAAAGTAGAATTTATCTTCTTTTCTTATAACACAATTTCAGTGATTCATAATGTCAACAAAATTCCTGTTTCCAGTACTAAGTGGTTCTATTTGTACAGTAGTGATTTGACTTCCAACGCGTTTGGGTTTAGTTTACCATGAATTGTAGTGAGCGGGGAGTTGCTATTTATATTATAAAAAAATGTGGTTTACAACCACGTTTGTCATTATCGTATATCTGACAGTTCTGCTAAAAAATTACTACTTTTGAAATAGCAACAAAAAGTTTAAAAATTTGCTGAAATTTTTAAAATTTTGAAACGATCCTATGGTTGTAGAATGGTATCAGCATTAGACTGTCCAAAATATCTTCAATAACTTATTTAAAACAAGATAAAAAAAATCATCTAAAGATTTAAAAGCATTGATTTAAAAATTTAAAAAGAGATATTTACGATTTTTAATATCCTTTTCAATATTAAAATCACTTTTGTTTATTTCATCTAGCTAAATGTGATAATTAGGCTGCGACGACCTTAAAAAAAATTGAATGTACTCAATGTGTAATAAATAATTACAAGAACCTGCGGTTACTTTAAGGAAAAAACAGTTTTATATTGTAGAACAAAATTTAATTCTATTGGTATAAACAATTCTATAATAAAATCTCTTTCTAATTCATCGAATGTTATTGCCTATTCTCTAATTCCTTTGTTTTAATCAGTTTTGAACCGTTAGTTATTGTTTTCAGAATTTTATTGTTATTAATAAAAATTTATTTTAATTTCATATTCTTACCTCTCCTTCTTTGCCTTCAGCAAATGTCCGCCTCTCAGTTTTACGAACCATTATTAATTTATTTTTCGGCTGGAAATCGTGTCCATGAGATGGTGACAGACTTGCCAACCGGTTCATGTCCATAGACGCTGTCGTATACCTGAAAAAAAAAATTGTAATTTTCATAACTATTGCAACATCCAAAATTTTAGAAATTTTATATTTAACCCTATAGCCGGCAATAAAATTTTTCTAGACCGGTAGAGAATTTCTAGCATATGGGTCACCGAAACGTGAAGAAATCATTAAAAATTTGCTATAAATCGCAAACCTTATCACGTGACTTATCAAAATAACAAGAAAACTTAGGAAAAAAGAATTAATACATTATTGAAATTTTAATCAGATAGTTAGGGATGCTGAAGCTATTTGAAAATAATTTTTAGACATATTTTTCTAAAACTTCCGACGACACTATTGTTTAAAACTTTTTTATGCTCTACTTTCAAAATTCATTACATACGAATCGTTAATTATAATGTTTATTTCAAAATAAAACCAAAAAAAACGATTCTATGTTCAAAACTGACATCATGTTCAAAAAGTAATACAAAAAGACATCATGTAAACCAAGAAATAATCAAATTCAGCGCCAGCGTAGCGTGGTTTCAACAGAGAAACACAGACAGTACGTACAACTAAAACTATTGTATTATTGGTAAAAATTTACTTTATACATTACTAAACTATTGTACAAAGCAACGCTATTTGTAGTTGAGTTAAAAACTAAAACGACAACATCGCAATGCTATGAAGCAAATCAGATTTTGCGACGTGACCAGTTCAAGAAGCAGTAAAATCGTCTCAAAATCGACGATTGCCGGCTCTAGGGTTAAAAAATATTGATATTTTGACAAAAACAGATGGTACAGGAGTTTTTCTTGGAGTTTTATAAAATACAGTCTCAGAAATTCATTAAATTATTTTAAGTGATGATTGATTAACAGTCTCAAATTTTTGCGTAAAATAATATAAAAAGGTTAAGTACGACATTATAATACTGTGATAAAACCTGTGTGTCTGTACGCGAGTGATTGCCAAAGAATGACATGGAAGGGTGGTCTAAGAGAAGCAGAGAAATTTGAGAGAAAGATCTTCCGCAAGGTAATGGATCAAAAGATAGTAAAAGATAGTTACGAGGTCGAGATGAACTAACTGTACAAGGAAAATGAACGATTAATGGAAACTATTAGAAAAAAAGCTAAAATTTTACGGACACCTGTATAGAATGGATGACAAACGGTTGACAAAATAAATTTTTAAGACACTAAACAATATACCTAATGTGTCGGATAAATGGTTTAAAGAAATCAGAAAGGATATTAAGAAAACCGGAATAAACCGAACCAAATTTAGACAACTTATTATAAACTTTAAGGGATTCCATGAAGAGCAAAAACAGAACACCGGGTGAACAGAAAAAAGGAGAAAAGCGTACAGTGAACGAATGCTGAGAATGTGGGCTACAAAAAGAGCTTCCAAAACGTCGAAAGTCACCTCACGTGGACTAAAATTCGGCCTGTGCGACGAAACAATAGATTAAGTGCAAGATTTCGATTTCCCATTGTAGTAAGAAGTAAGAAATGAATTAACAATTCCGCCCGCGCACGGACGGGCTAACTGCTAGCCTCGACCGGTTTGCAATTAAATTTGGGTTGCAAATATCACAAGAGTTTATTACACCACTGAAAGCTAATTTAGCCCAACCTTTGCATATTTCAATAATTTCTTTAAACTCTCATGTGAATCGTCTAAAAAAACCATCGTCTAAACAAATGAACCGTCTAAACAAAACCAGATACATCCAAAACTTTCATGTATTGTATTTTTTCATTTTCTAACAGCTTACAACCTTTTACATGCTCTGTAAAATGCATATGTTTCAAAATCATCTACATCCTTTATAAAAACGTGCATAAAGTTGCTGGTTAGTTTCAAAACCAGATACATCCATTCTCTAGTGTATTAACCTCGATAAACAAATGTTTATGTCACACGGCTCGAACATTAGTTTGAGGTTATGTTGTAATATGAGCAGGTAGTTTCAAGCTGTATTTTAGTGGACGTTTTTTCTTTATTTGTATAATTAGTGTTGTCATTTTTCTCAAACAAACATTAAGTTAGTGATTTATTTTAATATTACGAAATAGTGTTATCCTGAAGAAGTTAGTACTGTAATAATAAATCACGGAAAAAGCATTATGAATTTTTTTCATAATTCATAATTTAATATTATCGTGCCTAATTTTAGTAAATTTTATTCCTAAACAAAATTTGTGATTAATTATGTTGCAAAATGAAATAATCATACGTTTTATATATTTTGGTTTTTAAGTTTGTTTCAAAAACAGGTAGAGATCCGAATTCCGTTTCAAAACCAGATACATCCACATATAGTATGTGAAATTTCTCTTAAACTACGGTCATTAGAAAATTTAAAGTCAGTATGTAAAATCCTCTACTCTAATGCTACTTCTCGAGTAAGTCACAATGTTGGATCATTTCATGTTTTTGAGAGAAACTTTTTCAGGTCTCCTGAAAAATTTTAATTTTTTTGTATCTGCTTTTGTAACTAGATGATTCATATACAGAGTATAAACAAAATAGCATTTGTCAGTAACTTATAAGTTGATTTGGTTCCTATATTAAAGAAAATATTTTATACAGATAATAAAATACATAACAATAACAAATCCGACAAAACAATAGATAGAACTAAAAGTTAAATAAATTTAAAATTAGAAAACTTCTTGAAACGCCTAAGGAAACCAGCGTGAGATCCAGCGTGTGGGGATTGAATGTAAGCTACTTTCAAAAAACCTTTATTTGTTTCTTTTTTTGGGGGAAAGCTTTTTAATGAAGCTACTTTACTGTCCAAATTTTTTAAATAAATTCCGAAAATGAGCTAATCGAACCGATAGAGTATACAACTGAAAGAATATAGGGATTCGAAATTTTTTGGTAGCATTTTTATGGTAATGACTCGAAATACGGGCTCCTCAGGAATATTTTCGTTTTATTCGCCTAAAAGTCCAAAAACCCAAAATTTCCAAATAGGTGAATGAACAATTGAAAATTTCTATGTATTTCAAAATGGTATAATTCATCAGAAACAAAGAAAACTTCCAAAAAAACAGTAATACGTAGTTTTCATAGAAGCAACAAAGTGATTAAGGACTGCATCAGTAGGCTACGATAAATCTTTAAGAAACCGAGTTAAAATAAAATTTAATATTTTATTTTCTGAGTTAATCGGTAATTTGGATAAGTAATGGAGAGTGATCACAAATCTGCACTTGGAAAAATTCTTTTAAAAAAAATACACTGACCGAAATGATAAGGTAACCCTTATTCGTTTCCTTTCTCTTGCCTATATGAATATACAGGAAGGAAAGTATTGTTTTAATGTCGATTTTTGATATCGAGTTTTCACCGGATCTACATGTTTTCAGACTCCCTGAACCCAAAAAAACATGGTTTTAGCGATTAGTCTGTCTTATTAGTCTAGTACTGATTAGTCTAGTGTGTCTGTGTGCGAACAAAATATCTAAAAAACAGAACATCGTACGAAAATGAAACTTGAAACTTAAGTTAGATATTATTACCGGATCTGACACGAACATTTTTATCAAAATCGGTCAACCGCAAGTAGTAGTTTATTCGTCATTTTTCACGTTTTTGCGATTTTCTCAAAAACGACTCCTACGGTTTTTTTTAAAAAATTGCTTCATTTACTAAATTGTTTTATGCTCTACAAGATAGGGTAGGCGCCACGTCTGCTAAAATTCTTGGGCAGGCTGTTTTGTCGTAAAAAATTGTTGTTTTATAAGATTGTAGCTATAATATGCATTTTAGCGCAAAAATGTATATATAAAAGTTGTAGAGAATTTAAAATTCTACAAATTTTATTTCGAACATTTTTTTATAACGCTTAGTTTAGCGTTAATTAGCGATTTTCTGGTTTTTTTTATGAAAATGTGTAAAAAAATCGGTTTTTAAAGATTTCAGCCTTAGTATGCATTTTACGACAAAAGTGAAATAATGAGATTTATAGAAAATTAAAAGATCTACAACTTTTATTTAGCGCATTTTTCTCTACAGAGCCTAGTTTAGCGTGAAAGAGCGATTTTCCGTATTATTAAGCCAAACTGTGATTGATTTTCATTTTTGGTTCACATTTTGATTTTTGATTTTTGTCTTTCACTCATGATTAAATGTAGATTATGTTTATTGAGGTTAGTTTTCTGTTTATTTCTAATGTTTTATTACCAATGTTAGGTTATATAGTTAATTATTTGCATTGGCAAGAGAAAGTTGTGTGAGTATTTTACACCAGATTTTTAAATATATCGATAAAAAATTTTTTTTACTCAAATTAGTAAAATCTTAAAGATGCATTTCAAAAAGTAAACAAAAGTTTAAATTAATTATGAATAATATTAAGAAAATTGCACTGATAAACACTCACTTGTTAAAAATTAAATCTCCTACAATATATTACAACCAAGAATATTTTATAAACCAAATAATGTTAACTTATAAAGCACTTTGAAAGTTTTCACAAGACATTAGCACCAAAACTATTAAATTTTAAATACAAATAATATGTTTACAACACGTTAAATCACTATCCGTATTACATTAACATCCAACATTAAGTACATATAATTTATACTGTAATTAATTGATTTCTAAACTGTTAATTTAAATAGTAATTTATTAATAAATATATTGTCAAGGTTAGGAACCACTTAATGTAAATTACTCTTAAGTGTTATAAGTTGTATGGAAAATAAAATGCATTGATGACTGATATTGCATGTCAATGAAATCTTAATTTTTGTGAAGAATATTTTTTTTATATTTTATAAATAAAGTCATATATTTGAGTATCATTAATAATAATGACCATGCACTCTGTTTGAGTTAGTTCACAATAAATATTACATAATTATTATTTTTATACAATTTATTGATTGTTTAATAAATGTAAATTAATAACAGGGATTTATTTTATCAAATAATTATGTTTGTCTAATACATTTTAATTTTTAAATCTTTGTTCACATTTAAAAGCAAATAGGGTGCAATTGAACTTTAAGGAGCAGTAATCTCTGATATTGTTACTTTAAGTTGAATTCGAGTAGTTGGAAAAAGGCATAGGTATCATCAAAAACAGTATCACGAACATTCAGACCTGTCAATTAAATTACAAAAGCATAGGATCGATACTAGGTACTTAGAGCGTCAAAAATTAAGTTCGGCCTTCAGGCCAGCCCAGTTAGTCAACTGATAGTGAGTCGCTATTAATTGTTAAGTAACATTGGTTGAACAAGCAACTTTGTATGGTGATCAGTGACAGCCACTCCTAAACAAACTCCACTGGGAATCCCTATTCAAATTCATCCCTAAGCTACGCCAAAAATTACAGCATAAAAGTAGCGATCAAATTGGGTCTTTGTCAGTGATGTACAGTTCCCGATAACAAAATAAAAGCTAAAAAATTCATGTCGATTTTCATGTCTGATTTTCGGAGACGAAGGTTCCTGGTTCAAATCCTAGTAAAGTTTATACGGATTTGAATGCTAGACAGTGATCACCGGTGTACTTTGATGGTTGGGGTTCTTCAATTAACCATACTTTTTTCAGGAATGGTCGGCCTGAGTCTGTACAAGACTACACCTCATTTACGCGTCATATATATCATTCTCATCTCATTGGGTCATGGGGTTGCTTATTGTTCTCTATTGAACAGATTGCAACGTACACACATTAGAAATTTAAAAAAAAAATGGGTTCAAAATTGTTAAGATTATAAATAATATTAACGTATCTATAGCGTTCTATTTTCTCTTATTAAGTTTATTTAAAGTCGTAACAACAGTTCGGTTATTAGCAAGTTTTGTATTTCTACGGCGGGTTGTAACGGTGGATTTTAACTTATTAAAAATTTTTAACCCTAGTTGGGAATCAAACCTGGAACCCCGCGTGGTAGACTAACGCGCTATCAGTACGCTACAGAGGCGGCCTCGTTCCAATTTTAAAACAATTCTTTTGTCTTTAATCTTATACCTAGTACAAAGAATTACACGACATTAAGTTGATTCTTGACATGTTATAGGAAGAACCATTCCCTAAATTTACAAACGTATCAATTTAGATGAAAGTAAAAAAAAAATTGGCTTTGATAAGATCCAAAGGTTCTAAAGAAGTGACTTAGATGGTGTTGAAGCTTCTAAGGTAAAAGTTCTCAACTCCATGATTTTCGAAGTCGTCGTAAATTACAAACGTGTCTCACTGATATTAACGAGTTTGAGTGTCGGTGAAATTAAGTCACATAATCTCCTCACTTTTTGCCATTTTCTAATAATTTCATTTATGTCTCTTTAAAAATTTCTGAATTTTTTTTCTAAATTTCTAAATGTAATTCAAGTACATCAGCTAAATTTACAGATCTGTTCTTCAAAACACTCAGTAATTTGAAAATTTATATTAAAAGTTGAGAATGAAATTAGTATTACAATTTTTCTGTACAACTGCATTTTGTTAATAGTTAACAACCACTTGACTGATTAACCGACATTTTTCTTATCTACTCTCCGCTCTCAAGAAACTTTATGGGCTGATATACGGTTTCGACAATGCATCGGTAATCTTTCTAAATTGCTTAATTTTTTATTGTAATTAATAAAATAGTACTTTTTCAGATTCCCTCTACCTACGTATTCGAATAACGAAAATTTTTACAAAAAAACTTTTCCATGCATCACTTATTTGGTATTAATTATCATCAAAAATACCAAAAAAAATTAGGTTGAATTATTTATTTTGGTTAGTATTTAAAATCATCAAACAGTTTCAGCCATACTGAAACGTATAGTAAAATTTATGGTTTTGAGCATGAATATATGTTTGTTTTAGAATTGTTAGGATAAACAATTTAGGAAAAACAACGAAATGAATGGAATTGGAATTTCATCTTTTAGAATTTTCTAATTGACAGTTATGATTTATTGCGACATGCTCTGTAAAACAGGCACAAGGATAAAACTAACGTAGGGTGGAAACCAATGTTTTATTACCGATCGTTTATCAGTGTCGTACTCTTGGTAAACGTTTGGTGGAAATTTGTATTTCCAAAGGGTAAATTAAATCTCACAGATCTTTCACTGGTGTTTTAATTCTAAAATTATGGAAATTTTTTAACATTTTAATTTTGAGTTTCTAAGTTTCACAATTCTTTATGATTACTGCAAAAATAACAAATAATAGCGTAGTGGTAAGCGGGCTAGCTTACAAAGAGGAAAGTCCAGGGTTTGATTCTCGACTAGAATCTGGAAATTATTGTTTGTCAAAACCCACTTTTCTACAATCCACAATAATCGTTAATGACAAAAAAAAATGATACGACTTTAAAAACTAGAAGAAAACTAAGAGTTTGTTTTTAAATTTTGAATCTGCGTCTACTTGTGCTCGAAGAAAAACATCCTAAGCCATTCAATGCATCTTGATACTTGGAATGTAAATTTAGCAATATTTCACAATACAATAGACTAAGAATATTTTTCATAACTTATAGTAAGGAATATTTTACTTCACTCAAAAATATAGAATATTTTCGAACACAGATTTAGCGACTGTAGTAATTTTTTTTCATTTATGACCTATTTAATTAATCAAAAATTGTCTGATCAATTTCCAGGAAAACTCCGAGAAATAAATCACTCTTAAGATATATTTTTTATTCATATTTGTAGCCATAGAATAAAATTTAAAATAAAACTTAAAAAAAGGATTTATAAACCGTTTAGTAATATGTATAGGTACATTAGGCCTAAAATCCTGACGACTTTCCGTCATAAACAGACGGGCCTGGTGACGTATACCGGAAAAGGTGGATTAAGAGGAGGCGTACAAAGAAAACTTGTTATTTCCAATGTGAGTTTTATATTTAAATTATCTATATTTACAAAGAAATTAAAAAATGAGGAGTGAAAAATTACGTTAAAATTTGAAAATAAAATAATTTTGTTAGTAGACCTAACACCCTTTCCATCCTTTCATTTTCATCGAAAAAGAAAATTCTACCTCCTCACCCTTACACATTAGTAGCAAATTTTCATTCCATTAATTTGTTTCAAATGTTCATGTTTTATCAAATAGTTGTTGTGTCGTGATGGATAAAATGAAATAACAAATAATCGGAAGTTTACTGTATTTAAAATTTTATTAGCACAACACTTCTTAGTTTAGCAAAACATTTACAATTTTTTTCTTTAAATCCTTCTTCTAAATCGAATTATTAACATTGGAGAAAAATTACAGATTATAAATACCTTAACTCTTACCTGATACAGTAATAAAATAATATTCTTTAAAAAGCTTATTAGATTTTTAAACCATCGTAATGTTGCAAATGAATCGACATAAAATAACAAAATCAGGTTAGTAAAATATTTATAGCAAAGTTAATACTATTTAATCTATAATATTTATTTAAATATTTAATTTAAATCACTTTAAAATTAATTTAAAATTTAAATAACTAATATAGTGTAATGAACTAGTACATGTGACGCAAACTGTTGTATTAGTACAGTTCAATAAACATTTTAGTAAAGTTCATGAACCAATAAATTAATGAGAATAATTTTATTTTAATCAAATTTATTTATTTACATTTTACAAATTTTGTAAATAATCTAAGTTCGTTGTTGTTAATGTCAACAGTCGAAAGGCTGGTTTGAACCTCTTGAGGTTTTACTGAGTAAAAACGAGGAGTGAGGTATTTACTATTGCCTTCCTCACTGAGTTGAAAGAGTATGATTATCAGCAGGCCCCTGAAAAGCATCTACTTTCCACCCTGTAAATGAAACCTTCACTTTATTCACTACAGGGTCTGGCTGTATAGTGAAATTCATTACTCTTAGAGAAAATAACTCTTACTAGAGTTGTTTTACACATCTATCTCTTCTGGTTTTAAATAGTTCAGTCATATAATTGGCTGACTATGTGATAAGAAACAGAACTATTTTTTGTAGCCCTGGAACCAACAGATCGAGTGCAATTTAATTTAACTACGTATCTAAGTTTATACAGAATTAATATTTTATGTGTCGACTTTTTGTTAATAAGAATTTTCTCAGTAATGAAGCGCAAAATCTTAAATATATAATTAAGTCTTTTTTTTTTACTTACAACATAAAAAATTATATGAATTTACTTACATTTTGTTTTCATTTAAATCTGTTCATTATACCACACAAAACACATCACGTTAAAATAGTTTCGCTTAAAGCAATTTTAACTAAATTATCCCGTAACCGATTCGCACGTTAAAGTATTATTTTAGATATTCCCAAGAAGTACTCCATAAATATTCTGTACACCATAGTATTATTCAGTAGTAGTAGTAGTAGTAGTAGTGGCACTCATTACAGAACTACAGTGAATGTAGTCCTTCTGAGGTTGACTGTGTATTTCATTTGATTCTTTTATTCATTCACTCACTCGGTTAGAAAATAATAACAATAATATTCTTGTCTCCCTTCCGTCAGTGCTGTAAAGCACCTTTCACACTGTCATTTCTAATGCGGCAGCAAAATACTGCTTCTTCCGCCCTTCAAGGATTAGGCTACTACCTGTTCCGATGCTCTGAAATTGGCTCATCTCTTTCTCGGGTGACCTCGGTCTCTCCTTCCCTCCGGTTTGTAACCCAGCGCCTGCTTAGGTATCATATTCTCGCTCATACTGTCTTCATGCTTTACCTACTGTCATTTATTTTGCAGTAATCTATCATTTATGGAGAAGATGTAAATCTCTTTCCTTATCTCTACATTTCTATAACGGTCTTCTCTACCACATCCATATGTCTGCGGTAAAAATTTCATTTCAGATGCCTGCAATCTACTCTTATCTGTCTTAGCTAGCACCCAAGTTTCGCAGCCATAAAATAGGATTGGCATTGCTATTTTTTTTATAAAATCTTAACCTCTTGTCCCTACTGGTGTTGGTTTTTAAGATTCTGTGGACAATCCCGCATATATATTATAAAACTTATCTTTAAAAGTACCCATAATGGGCAGGTGGAGTGTTAAATTAATTGCTCTCGATCTGTTGGTTCCAGGGCTACAAAAAATAACTCTGTTTCTTCTCACATAGTCAGCCAATTATATGACTGAACTATTTAAAAACAGAAGAGGTAGAGGTGTAAAGAATACTTGTTAGAATTAGCTCCTCTGAGAGTAATGAATTTCACCATACAGCTAGACCCTGCAGTGAATGAAATGAAGGTGTCATTTGCAGGGTGGAAAATGGGTGCTTTTCGGAGGACCTGGTATGCTGATAAGCATACTTTCCACTCAGAGACGAAAGGCAATTGTAAACCACCTCACTCCTCGTTTTTACTTAGTAAAACCTCTAGAGGTTCAAACCAGCCACTCGGCTGTTGATCTAAACAACAATTTTTTTAAATTTATTTGTCGTTGCATCAAAAAAAAACTTGATGTTTAGTGACTAACAGGACAATTGATGAGTTCTTACTAAAGGTAGTTAATTTTATAAAAATTTGAATACTAGACAATTGTTACTGGTGTACTTTGATGGTTGGGGATCAATTAACCATACACTCTCAGGAATGATTGTCCTGGATCTGTACAAGACTACACCTAATTTACATGGCATATACATCATCCTCATAATCATTGGTTAATAGGGTTGCTTATTGTTCGGAATTGAACAGATTGCAATGTATTCACATTAGGAATAAAACAAAAATTGATGCATAATTTGAGGTTTTAAACAATCAACGCTAAAGCCTTTCAACCTCAATAAGACCATCTTCAAAAGAAAAAACCTTAAACTACAACAAAAAGAAAAACAAAAATTAAACTTTAAATTAGTTCATTTATTCAACTGAAATTTAGTTCTAGTTTTTGATAGTTGTAGTTTCAGTTTTTCATCTTTCTGAAGATGGCTTCATAAGGCTCGAAACGCTTAGGGTTAACTTTGTAAATTCTTGATGAACGTGCAGTAAGTTTTTTTAGTTGACTAATGTGGTCACAACTTTTGAATGTGTTTGATATAACAATCTTTCAGATCCTGGCCAGAAATCAAATCCAGTACATTCAACTGTTCGTACTAACAATCTACAAACGCACCCTTAGATATGTTCGTATGTTTTGTGTATTTTATACATATTTTTTATAATCACATCAGTAAATTAATTAATGTTCATCGAGATTGGTGATTTTCACTATATGTTTAAGTGTCCTATTATATATTTTCTTAAAGAAACAACTTTTTTGGTCGTGATTTGTTTTAAGTTGCTTGTTGTATGTCAGTACAATTAGAGTAAAGAAGTTTTAATTTTTCAGCCATATCTGCTTTCAAGGTTGTATCTTTTAACAGTTAAACGTTTTTCAAGACTAGCAATTATTAGAGAATTGTCAAATTCAAATGAGTGATAGCCATTATTTTAACTAATAAGCATAAATCTTGATAAATATAACACCAGCTCAACTAACTAAACAAAAAAATTTTGTCGCCAATAGACGTCAATGCTAATCATTAATTTTCCCCTGTTTGGTAATGGTAAGCCTGAAATTTTAAAATGTTTAAGTCTATGGAGTGATCAGTATTATCCAAAAGGTCATGCATTTCAATAACTTTTTAAAGATGAAAATACGTAGTTAAGAATCTGGGCTAAATATTTAAAACTTTTTTATATTCTTGGAGAGAGATTATCAGTGTTCAATGATATGTCATATCATTTTTCCACAATGTTTTGTTTTTTGAAAAATTTGTATTGAATTAAATACACATTGTGACGCAAAGTAACATTAAATAAAAACAAGAAGGGTTTAAAACACTAGACTGTGCTGCTCACTGCCAAGTGAAAGGTCCTGGGTTGGATTTCTGATTAGGGTCTGGAATTATTACACATTAAAACCCCTGATTCAGTACCGTAACATAATAGTCACTAATGAAAACTATTGCAGTTGATGCGATTTTGCATTTGACGAATAAAATAAATAAATTAACATCTGTTTTTAAAATAATTTGCGGTTTCTTAGGTAACAAAATATTTTCATTTGAATATTGTATTCTAATTCATAAACATGAACGTTAAATGCTATTGCAATCTTTAATTTTATAAAATTTTGCAGTGATATTTTATAATATTAAAAAATAAATCTAAACTTTAATTCTTAAATAGAATCTTGTTAAGAGGATAATATCATTTCTCTGGTCTGGCTTAAGCTGATTTGGTTAAACCTAGTCTCATATTTCCACTCCAGCCATCTGCCATCAACCTGCCATCCAATGCCAAGAAGATTTATTACAAGAATACGGACTTCTTGTAAAGAAAAAAGAAGAATGAAAATGAGCTCCAGGTTGGACACTAGCATTGGAGAGAAGAGTGAGAGGTTATGAGAGAAGAGGGTGGAAATAACAATACTAGAGTTGACAACCAATCCAGTGTTTTTATTCCAAGAGGGGGATGATATTACTTTCTAGCAAGATTTTAACAGAACAATTAGCTAAATCAGAAGTTGGATGAAAATAAAATAAAAGAAAGTAAATATAAATATATTTAAATGCATAAAACATTGGCCGACTAATTTACTATAATTTGTGAATTTGTACATTTAAATAACTTTTTAGAGTTAATAAAAGTATTGCACCCGATATCTGTGCTGCCAAAAAGGTCTGAAGTTTGCCAAAAAAATGTGCTAAATGGTTTTTGTTTGAAACAATTCTACTATCCTTTATCAAAAGCCTCATTTATAATGTTAGGTGCACTTTCTATCGAAAATACACGCAATCACAATGGATTGACAGATTAGCAAACTTTTTGAAATCTTAAATGCCTGATTTTATAAAATTCAATATAAAGTAGGGAGGACAATAAATACCGCTTCCGTGTAAGCAACAATCGCCACGTTTTAGTGCGCTGCCAGTAGGAATCGAATCCGAAACCTTCGACTTAATATTACGTATTTTACATACCAAGTAACAAAAGCCATTACAAATAATTAATTTTTTCTGAATACGTAAAACGCGTTAATATGGTTTATGCGATATAAAATTATACAGTACAGAGATATTCAGGTATTTTGTTCCGTGTGAAAGGAACTTGGAATTGTATTATAATGGCAGACGCATTCATTCAGACATCAATCCAGTCAGCCACAGTTGTTGGTTTCTTTTCCTTCGGGGGTCATGATCCATCCGTCCGTCCGTCCGTCATTCAGAGTTCATGATAATGATTACGACGTTGGTGATTATGATGAAGATGAGTTAAGAATTGCACCAGTATTTTATTTTCTTCTCCTTCAAAATCATTCCTTCTTTACCAACATTTTATTCACCCGTATCTTCAGTTCTCTTTCTTCCTCACGCTTCTAGATCTAATGGTTTTTACATTGCGGTTGGATTTTCCTTGCCGTTAGAATAGTATTAAATATTTACATCTTACAACGTTAAGCTTTTTAATATTTTTCTTCTTCTTTTCTTTTATACTTTTTGTTGTGCATCATCGATCTAATAGAACATCATTGTACCGTCTTCAAATACCACCATTACCGCAACGCAGGAAAGGTATAATCGTTTTATTTTCAATTTTTTTTTCTATTTTGCTTGTCACTAGTTATGCATAAAAAACAGAACATAAATAATATTTTACTCTACATGATTTAACTATGTACAGGCTAATAAGAATCGCTCATCCGAAGAAAAAATGACATGCCTGAATCTTAAGTTATTTCCCGGATAACATCAACTATTTTAGCATAATATATATAAATTTGTTGTTTATTAACACCAGGATAATAAAAAAAAACGTAGGACTAAGTATGAAGACAAATTTTTTCACCAATGTTTAATTCGATCCGAGGAAGACCCAATTAAAACTAAAAATTAAATTAGAATTAAAACGTTCGGCTCGTTGGTGCAGTGGACACTGCAATTGGATTCTATGCCAGGGGTCCCGGTTCAATTCACAGTTAGGTCTAGAATTTTTACAACTGCATATTATCACCTCGTTGTTAAATTAATTGTACTCGATCTGCTAGTTCTACGGCTACAAAAAAAAAAATGGTTATGTTTCTTATCAGAAACAGAAGAGGTAGATGTGTAAAACATACTAGTCAGAGTTATCTCCTCTGAGAGTAATGAATTTTATAATACAGCCAGACCCTGTAGTGAATAAAGTGAATGTCATTTGCAAGGTGGAAGGTCAGAAAGTCTGGCATGCTGATAAGCATATTTCTACTCAGTGAGGAAGGAAATGGTAAACCACCTCACTCCTTGTTTTACTTAGTAAAGCCTCTAGAGGTTTAAACAAGCTTTTCAGCTAAAACAACAACACCAGGATAAAAAAGAAAAAGTAAGTATGAAAACGATTTTTTCCACTAATGTGAAATTCGGTCCGAGGAAGACCAAATTAAACCTGTAAAATTAAATTAGAATTAAAACGGCCGGTTTGTTGGTTTAGTGATCACCGCAAATGGATCTTATGCCAGGAGTCCCGGTTCAACTCACAGTCAGGTCTGGAATATTTACATCTATATTTCACCTCATATCATTACCTATGCACAAGCCAAGGCTTGCGTTTCCTCTGTAAGATGGGATGAGCGGCACACCTTGGAAAATTTGCAAGGTGATAATTATGCTCTAAGGGTAAATTTACATTAAGATTCTCGTGTTTCTGTGCGCTTTAGAGCAAAAGTGGGTATAATTACATTACAGAAAATTTAAAAAAAAATCTTATAACCCTCGTTTAGCTTCAATTAGTAATTTTCTATATACTGTTCATTAAAATCCAACAGAGGTTGATTTCAGAGGTTTTATTTGACTATGATTAAAATTAGATTACGTTTTCCATTATTTATATTGGCAAGAGAAAGTCGTGAGACTGTTTCGCAACAGAATTTTTTCTTTCAAATCCGGCAATGAATGAGAATTTCAAAAAAATAATATATGTTTATCTTAAATTTTACTACTAAATCAAGAAAACTAGTTAAGTAGCCCTAATTTATGTAACTATTTTAAAATATTATTTACTATTTGAAATTTTTTACGGTTATATAAATTATTTAAATTTATTTTATTTATTTTCAGGTACAAGAAAAAAATAATCACAGATGCGACTAAATAATATTATTTTGTATCATAAAATTTTGTATAATGACTTCTAGTAGGTAATCTACAAAAAAATTATTTCAATTAGTTAAATCTTTACTTATGGTGTGATCTTTAAAAAAAATATTCACACACACTTAATAATAATAAACACATACTAATTAGTCGATTAAGCTATTTTTATTTACGTTATTATTTATAGCTTAGGCCTAATAATGATGCTGATATAACAAAATTCAGCTGACATTATACTTTTATTTAAATTTAACTTTTAGCTTACCAGTACGTTAATCCAATATTAATAATTCACAAACTCATCAAATTAATTTTAATATATTATAATTCCTTAAACAATCACAATATGTTAATGTATTAAAAGGTTTTAATTCAGAAAAAAAATCTGGTGTGAAGCAATCACACGGCTTTCTCTTGCCAATTCAAATAATGATCAATATACCTAACATTAGTAATTAAACATTAGAATTTAACAAAAAAACATAACGTAATTTTAATCATGACTGAAAAGCTCAAAATGAAAATCAACCTCAGTTTGGCTTAAAAATACGGAAAATCACTCTTTCACGCTGAACTAGGTAAAAGTGGAACTAGGTGGTGGTTTTCTCTGCAGAGAAAATACTTAAAATAAAAGTTGTCGGTCTTTTAATTTCTTATAAATTTGATTATACGCATTTTGTCGTAAAATGCAACAAAAACAAACGGCCAAAATCTAAAAAAATCGATTTTTTTTAAAGATTTTTATAAAAATAAAAACAGAAAATCGCTAATTACTTTTAAACTAATCGTAATACAAAACAATGTTAGAAATAAAAGTCGTAGGATTTTAAATTCTCTACAACTTTTATTAATATATTTTTGCACTAAAATGCATATTAAGACAATCTTAAAAAAACCATTTATTTCTACGAGAGAACAGCCTCCCCAAGAATTTTAGCAGACATGGCGCCTACCCTATATTGTAGAGCAAAATAAATTAGTAAATGAGGCGATTGTAAAAAATATCGTAGTAGTCATTTTTGAAAAAAATCGCAAAAAGTGAAAAAATGAAACGAATAAACTACTACTTCCGGTTGATCAATTTTGATGCAAATGTTCGTGTCGGATCCGTTAGTAGTACCTAACTTAAGTTTCAAGTTTCAACTTCATACGATGTTCCGTCCTTAAGATATTTTGTTCACATACACGCACGCATACGCGCGCGCGCGCGCGCACACACACACACACACACACACACACACACACTGATCAATCGTTAAAACATATTTTTTGGGTTCAGGGCGTCTGAAAACGTATATATCCTGTGAAAACTCGATTTCGAAAAATCGACATGAAAACAACACTTTTTCCTTGTAAATTAATTTTCCCATGTATATGAATATACATTCATATAGGTAAGAGAAAGTAAAATTAGCTGACATATTATAATTTTATTTAAATTTAACTTCAGCTTACCAATATGTTAATCCATTATTAATAATTCACAAACTCATCAAATTAATTTTAATACAGGCTATATTTTTTCTCTTAAACAATCACAGTATTTTAATGTAATAATAGGTTTTAATTCAGAAAAAACTGGTGGAATTTTTATTCATAGAAACGAAATTTGTTAAATGTAAAAATTATTAAAATATAGTAACACTCCCGAACATTAATTTGCACTCTTCTGTTGCATATCAGACTACCGCTGTATTTGCTACTGTATGAGGAACTGTAGTGTTGTTTGTGCTACATAGGGCTTGTTAAAGAGTTGATTAAGCAGTATAACGTAGGCTTCTGTGTCCCATTTTATGTTTGAACGATACGCATGTAGTTTACCCTCATTTATTCTCATCTTTTAAATTATTTTTAACTATGTAAGCGTATGTAGTTTTAAAATATGCATTCGTATGTAGGCTTGAAAGTATTATGGAGGAGTCATATTCTATTATTGTATAAAAGAAGTACGGTTTTTATTAAATAAATTGAATAATTCTGTTAAGTTCTTCCTTGTACTGCATTGGTAGATGTAGTGTGGTAAACTAAAATGATTTTCTCAAAATTTTACTTGTTAAGCTTCAAATTTTTGAAGTAAAAACTTCTTTATACCCACCATGGACTCTTTTTGAACAGTGGGCAAAACTAAACTGTCACGCATCACACAAAGGAATGAAAGGTTATTGAAATGAAAATTTCTTTAGGTACACCTTGCACTCTTTCTAAACAGTAAACGAAACTGAACTGTCACGCGTCACTCATCACGTATCACGCGGTACACACAGGAATGAAAGATTATTTTTATTAAACTCCTTAATGAGGAAACCCAAAAAAATTTTTTTATTAGAGATTAGTTTAATATAATACGCGGCCGGCCCGTTGGTGTAATGGTTAGCGCAACTGGCTTCTATGCCAGGCATTCAGGCACGGCATTTTTTCATACGTTACAAAAAATCATTTCATCATTCACCGTCTGCATTAGCAGTATTTGCAGAACAGTCGGAAGTTAAACAAAAAAAAAAAAAAAATTCTATGCCAGGGTTCCGGGTTCGATTCCCGGTCAGGTCTGGCATTTTTTCATCACTCATTGTCATCTATCACCCATTTCACCGTCTTCTAATGCAATTTAATTAATGAATGAATGAAATGCAAAATTAAATTGAAAAAATGAATGTTTAATGAAAAGAATAATTGAAAATTGATATAATTGATAAAGATAATGTATTACGAAAAATTTTGTTTCAATGATTGATTGATTTAGTGATGACACTGTGATAAAAATCTAAATATTTTAACTGATTATTAATTATTATAATTATGTATTGCAATATCTATTATTTAATATTTTAATATATACTAGCTATGAGCTCAAATTAGTTAGTTTTATAGTTACAAATTGAAATTATCCTTGGAGTCTTGTTTTTGCTTCTTGTACATCCGTTGACCGGGAATCAATGGGGCGTCAAATCATTGTTGCATTTGGCTTTATAGTCTTGAATAAACTTTACTTAAATCTTATTTTCATATTTTAAAATAATCAAATTTATCTTGTTTGGTTCCATAATTAATTTGTCTCTTGATACTTTAATATTTTCCTTTACTTATTTTCTTATTATTTCAAATTATTTAATTAAAATTAAACTGTCTTTTGTTTTCTTGCTTTAATTTGAGATATTTGGTTTCTGGAATTAATTTTTTGAATGTTTTATTTTCTTCTTATAATTCATCTTGATACATTTAATTACTGTTTAGAATATTTAAATTTTAAATAAGAAGTTATTCAATTTTGATTATTTATGATTATTTTTAAATTACTTCTTGAATTTACAACAATTGATTAATTGAATTAGATCTTCGATCAACGACGTATACTGGAACCTAGACTGCTATTCTACATTCTAAATATATTCTAAATACGGAATAACGCTTTACGAAGATTTTTTTAGATATTTAAATAAATTCGAATCTTAAGTATTTATAACAAATTTCAGGTTCTATAAATCAATTGTTTCAATCGTAGAATATAATAGCAATGAAGAAGTCCAATCAGAACAAAATTCCACTTAATCAGTAATTTACAAATATAATTATATATATTGTATCTAGTAGGCCTATTACTTTATTAGTATCGAAATAAAAATATTTTATTTATATAAGTTTCACTTCTATCACGTAGTCATAAGCATACACACACGGTGTTTTTTTACCACAATTGCACACTATTGACAACCATGCAATCTGATCGACATCGCTTTATTTTTGGCTTGGATTATTTTGAACGAAAAACTTCTTTTACTCCAGCGGAGTTTGCTTACATCAATCACCTGGTCACTTTATAAAGTTTCTCAGCCTAACGATGTTACTCTGCAATTAATAGCGACCTAATGTCATTTGACTGACTGGGCTGGCATCCAGGGGCCAAAATTATTATATTAAATTTGAAATAAAATGAGGAAACATAAATTAAATAGGAGATATATTAATTAAAACACAAACAGATACTGAATAAAAGTATTTTCTGGAGGATAAAAATACGGGGGAAAAATGCTCATGTATATTGGTAAGGATGAAATTTAATAAAGAAAGAAATAAAATAAAAAAGGAGAAAACATTGGTGTTTACCCTGAAGGAATCAATGTTTTTGATTTAAAATATTAACTGAGAGATTGGAAAAGTTGCAGGATATGAAGAAAATTACGTTGATGAGGAAGTAGAGGATTGAGAAAAAAATAATAAAAATTCTAAATTGTGAAACGGAAGTAGATACAAGAATTTCATTGCAATTACAAAAAATATATAAGAGTGTGATTAAAACAGGAAGAAAGAAAAAATGAAAAATATTTAGGAAAAAGTGAAAAACAATGTTTTAGATAACGATCTACACAGAGTAAGGAACAGAAGGTTGTGATGATGAAAAAGGGTAAGAAATAAATGGGGGATTAGAAAGAATGATGAAGCTGAAGTAGACAAAAAACAAAGTAAAAAAGGGCAGATAAAATCCAAGGAAAAATAAATTGTGTACCACTACAAATGACAGGTACGAACGTAGGGCTTAAGCACAGCTTATCGTCTGTCTTGTAGGTACGTTAGAGAGATAAGTTATTTTTTAGGAAAGAAAGTTAAAAGTTGGCGAAAGATCGTTGAGCTATTTGTTTACATGGTTTTTATTTCTGACTCTTAAAGAATTGTGCAGTGATCTTGAATTCTCTCCACGTTTTACAAATTGTAAAAGTTTTATATTACCATAGTATAAGTTTAAGACAAATATCACACGTTACCTTAAATAAAACATAAAAAAAGAAGATATTGCTACCAATGACGACTGCAGGACAATTTTGAATCGGTTTTGACAAGTGCTTGTCGTATATAAATCAAATTTCATTCAGTTGTTGTCCCTTGGAATAGGATATAAAAGATTTTATTATGTAACTACGCCTATTGTTATTTTTCTATTTCTAAAATTTTATTTTTTTAGTTTTTCTAAAAAAGTGCAAGAGGTTCCTTTTTCAGTTCTTTTATTATTTTCGAAATTCTATGACTGAACATTATAAACGAGCTGAAATCTATTAAGTTCAGTAGTAAATCAGTTGTGAACTAGTGTGATTATTGAGTGTTAGTTTATTAAAACCAGTTTTGTACTTAACGCGATACGATTGTTTGGCAGATTTTCGTATTACAAAGTTAGAGTATAACTATTTTGTTTTGTAAGAATTGATTAATTATTAAACTGTGAATAGTCATGTTTTCTTTTTAGTTGATATCTTAAGTTTTTAATAATATTTTGTAATGAATTAAGTATAAGTTGTTTAATTGTAACTTACCTGTAGTTAATTTATTGTAGTTATAATAATTATAGTAATTGATTAAATTTTTTAATAAATACTTGTTACAAGATGAAAAGGAAGGTTTATTATTATATTAACCAGACCCCGAAAGAACCCGGAACAAACATTAAAATATTTTAGTAGTTCGTTATTAGTTTTCAGTTATCGCAGTAATGTAGTTTTAATAATTTGATTTTGATTGTTTACTAACAAAGAACAAAGGAAGAAAAACCTTAAAAAAATTATGTAATAATATAAATGTGACCTGTTTACACACATTGAAGAAGTTATGATTTTTGTATTGTTTGGTTGGATTTAACAACAGGAAGTACGCTTATGTGTTTTACTTATCACAAAAAAAACGTCTTAGACCTACTAATAAGATAGATACCAGCTTCTTTGTTTCTCTTTTATTTGAACACATTTTTTAAAATATAAATTTATTAAAATTAGTGATTTTGGGTGCGGACATCAATGTGTCGATTACTTTAATCGTTTGATATTGAACACAGATTTTGAAAAATAGGATCGTAATTTTGGTAAAACATAACCCTGAATAAACATGACCAATTTTAAACTTAACATGACATTTTTGGCGAAATGAAATGAACGATGCTCTCAGCTGAAGGAATTTTATTTTGCAACTAGAAAAACTCTAAGAAACTGAACTTGACATTATACCCTCTGAAAGTTTCAAATTCCCGAATTAAAAAACAGGAAAACTTAATCTGGAGCACAAATATGAACAACTTAACGGAATTTTTAATAGGTGTAGATGCACGATCTGTTTTAAAAACTGCGGCTTTGTAACTCTCGTAAAAACAGAGTTTTAAATAACAAAACCTGGTGACCTGAATATAGGAAACTTCAATGAAAAACAGATTCATTGAAATTGGCCTCGTGGGAACCGAGATCAAAGTAGAAAAGGAATAATTAATTCTTTTGTTGTTGTTGTTGTTTAGGTCATCAGCCAAAAGGCTGGTTTGAACCTCTATTCCCTTCCTCACTGAGGGGAAAAGTAGATGCTTATTAGCATGCCAGGCTCTTTGAAAAGGATCTACTTTCCACCCTCCAAATGACACCTTCACTTCATTTCACAGCGTCTGGCTGTATAATGAAATTTAACTCTATCAGAGGAGGTAACTCCGACTAGAGTCTTTTACACCTCTTCTGTTCTTAAATGCTTCCCTCATATAAATGGCTGACCATGTGGAAAAAACCAAACTGTTTTTCGTAGCCCTGGATCAAGTGCAAATAATTTAATATTCCACCTGCCTGTTATGGGAAAATAATTAATCCTTTATATAGGTACATAATATTCTTGTTCTTCTCCTCACGGCAAAGGCCATCTAGTCTTTTCTAGCATCAAAGTGTTTTATCTTTTTTATTCGAAATCTATGATTAAATTAATTTCTCCCAGCAGTTTAAAGGTTTTCTTCTCTCAGGCTTTTATCCTAGAACTTATTTTGGAATTCTATCTCCCTTCATTATTTGAAGATGTTTTATCCATTTATTGTAATAATAACAGATTCTCTCGTTTACACCTATTGTCTGCAACTCTTTGCCACCGCCCTGTACATATCATATACGGAAATTGTACAGCTCAATGTACAGTACCGTAATAAAAAATAAAGACAAAAAAGAGTTTATATATAAATGTAGATAATTGAATTTGAATATTTAAGTAGGCCTAGTTATTTTCCTCTAACCATTTTCATACAAAACCTTTAGTTATGTTATTCTTTTAAAATTAAATATTAAATTAAAATACAACTGTTAATATTTCATACTTCAATTTTGCTATATTTTTGAATACGAAAGAATTTTTAAAAAGTATTGCAATTTAACATTTTTTCATTGTAACGTTTAATGAGCCGTTAACCTAAATAATGGAACAGTAGCACTCTCAGACAAACGTAATTAAAATAAACATAAACAATACAATACACAGAATACATTAAAATTAGTTGCTCATATGCAAATACAACGTAAGATAGAAATCTTTCTATTGTCGCGTTTTTGTTGTAAATGAACAGTTATTGCGTAAGCTCAGTTATCATTGTCTTGGGCTTAAAATTTTATAATTCTAAAATGTTTAATTGTTCGTAAATAATATGTTTTGTTAGTGTCACTTTTAATGTTTTAAAACTTTTCCAAATGTTATCTCCATTTGTTATTATTAACTTTTAACTCATGAAAACGAGAAAACTTATTAAGTTAATAAGGTGGAGAATGTCGTAAAATGAAAACGTACAAAGAAAATCAAAAAAATTGTTATTAAGTTAACTGAATAAGTATTTTCTACGTCATTTATGAAGACAATACATATTAAATTAGAGCTACCTTCATTTATTTAAAGCAACCTAAACAAAAAAAATTATTTTTTATTCTAAGAAAAACCGCATCCAAAATTCTAGGCCTAGGCCAAGATGTAAATGCTTCTTCTTCTTGATGTGCTTATCCGTTACGAATGTTGGCGATCATCATGGCAATCTTCATCTTGTCTGCAGCAACTCGGAAAAGCCGTACCGAAGTTGTATTGTACCAGACTCTGAGGTTCTTCAACCAGGATGTTCTTCTTCTACCTGGTCCCCGCTTTCCAAAAATTTTCCCTTGTAGAATGGCTTGCAGGAGGGCATATCTGGTTGCATTTCTCATAATGTGCTCGAAGTACTGTAGCTTTCGAGACTTGATAGTGGTCAGTGCTTCCCGGTTCTTCCCCATTCTTCTGAGAACCTCTTCATTTGTTACTCGATCAGTCCAAGGGATCTTCAGTATTCTCCGGTACAGCCACATCTCAAACGCTTCCAATTTCTTGCACATATCCTCGTTCAGGGTCCACGATTCAGCACCATAAAACAGAACAGAGAATACATAGCATCGCACCATTCTCACTTTTATACCAAGAGAGAGGTAGTGGCTTGTGAAGAAGGCCCTCATCCGGTTGAAGGTGGATCTAGCCTTTCCAATGCGCGCTCTTATCTCCTGGTTGTTGGTCCATCCTCATTTATAATGGTTCCAAGATAATTATAGTGCTTTACTCGTTCTACTGGTGTTTGGTTGACGTAGAGTTGACCTTCTGTTATCTTCTTCTTTTTCTTGTATGTAAATGCTTAATATGCCTAAAAATAATAAATTTTTAGTTTATTTTATTTTGTTAACTTTATTATAAATTTGTCTTTGCACATTTTTAGTTCCAGAGCTACAACAAATAGTTCTGTTTCTTATCACATGGTCAGCCGATTATATGACTCAAGCATTTAAGAACAGAAGAAGTAGAGGTGTAAAAGAAACTAGTCAGAGTTATCTCCTCTGAGAGTAATGAGTTTCATTGTACAGCCTGTAACATTTTTTATTTACTTCTAATTATAAACACATAAAAACAAATGGCTATCAAAATAAATCAAAAGAAAATCGGTTTTTAAATGAAATTTTAATTTAATCTGACTGGCTTTTAAAAAAATTAAATTTAGAATATTTTATATTTTAGAAATTATTTAGTCATTATTATTAATAAAATATATTTATAAAGTCTATCTCAGCTGTTAATGAATTAATATTTTATAGTTTACCGGTTAATGTTTTATACTTCTTATCGTTTCTGAAGTCCGTCGCTCGGCTTAAGAGTATCGTTCAATGTTCCGTTCGTATTTTAATATATATTTCTCGCCGTAATTTAATTAAATAATGTTATTTCACTCAATTTTCGTTTCTAAAGTCTATCTGTGACTATATACTACTATAAATAATGATACGATTATTATATTTATGTAATACATTTTTTAAATCAAACCGCACACAAACACAACCTTTCTCTTCAAACTGCCCCGCTTACAGCACGCCAAATCAAATTAATATGCATTCACTTATATTAATTACTTTTTATTTGATAATTTTTTAAACTTTCAAATAAAATATAAATTTGGGTTGTAAATATGTCTTTTGAATTTATTTGATGATCTGTGAAGATATTTCCTTATATTTCTTAATTTTTAAATTTTAATCAATGTTTTTGTAACTTTACAACACTCTTTTGATTCATTTAAACATGAAAACTTCCATCACTAAATTAACAGCTGATTTTTAACTATTAGCTGAGATTATTAAGTTATTTAATTTAATAATTTAGAAATAAGATTTTCATTGTGGTCAGCCAGTTTAATAATTTACAAAAAGTAAGAATTTAATTATTAATGTTTTACATAATTTTACATAATTATCAATAGCAGTCAGATATAAACACTTGGTTGGTTAACCTGTATTAGGGTTATTATCACCTTGTACAGTTGTAATGCTACAAGGCAGACCCTGTGGTAGGTTTAAATAAAGTAAAAGTGTCATTTGCAGGGTCAAAAGTAGATTATTTTCAAAGGGTGTGGCGTGCTAATAAGGATACTTTTCCACTCAGTGATGAAGGCAATGTTAAATCATTTTACTCCTCGATTTACTAAGTAAATCCTCTAGAGATTCAAACCAGTCTTTCGGCTGATGAATTCACTGCATTATGTTGACAAACTCTTTTTTTAAGCATAACTAAAACGTGCTCAATAGGATTTAATCTGGGGTGTAGGCTGGCCAGACCAAATAATATTAATTAAATAAAACATTCTGAGATTTTATAAAACATGAGGAGTGCTGACCCGTCTCTATGGCAGTGAAACTTGGGTGCAATCAAAGCGAGAGGAGAGTAGATTGCAAGCATCTGAAATGAAATTTCTTCGACATACGTATGGGTGTAGTAGAGAAGATCGTTACAGGAATACCGAGATAAGGAAAGAACTCAACTTCTTCTCTATAAATGACAAGATATCTCAGAACAGAATGCAGTGGTTAGAGCATGTGAACAGAATGAGGGAGGATAGGATACCTAAGCAGATATTGGGGTATAAGCCAGAGGGCTGGAGAGAACGAGAACACCCGAGAAAGAGATGGGCAGATTTGAGAGGTTCGGAACAGGTAGAGATGCCTAATCCTTGAAAGGCACAAGAAGAGAAGATGAAGAAAATTTTTTGAAGTCTTAACAACTGTTTATAGTACTCATGAACTTAATGATTCTTTTTTATAATAAATTTTACGCACGAGAATTTAAGTATTTAAGAACCACTATACGATTATTAAGCGTTAAAACGTATCATTAAATTTCAAATATGCTTTGAAATATACATCTTAAAAATTAATAGAAGAGATAATAATAACGAAGGTAACCTTCTACGTACAAATCGTACGCATATAAATATGAAGTGAAGTTCAGAAGTATCAGCGGACTTGTAAGTTAAGCTTTATTATAGTCATCATTAAATAATACCTAGTAACTTACAGTAGTTTTATTAGTTAGGTAGTTATTTGTAAGATTAGTTCCGTTAGCTGCGCCTTTTCCTTTTACTTGATTCAAATAGGTTCCTGTCCAGTGCTTTTATAGTTTTATAGGAATAACTGACTATCAGTTAACACTTTTTAAACGCTACGTCATCCTGTATACATTTAATAATATGTTTCCTGTAGCTATCAGTTCTGTTACCGTTTAACGTAAAAGAATCTTCCGAATTTCGTGTAAAATGTTAACCTAAATACTAAAGAGTTAATAAAACCTAGGTGTTTTTTTGTTAAAATTTCAAAGTAAAGAAAAATTTAAACTAATTTACGGCTTCTAAGTTGGTAATTACGTATTATCTTAAAGAATGACAACATAATTTGTAGCTTTTAAGAAAGCTCAAGAAGAATAACTGAATCATTTTTGATCTGGTTGATTTTGTTACAATGTTAATTATCAAGTATTCAAGAATATTTAATGTTATGCAAATTTTGACTGACATTCTTTTTCCCTTTATCAAAGAAATTTAATATATATAATTATTTTTTGAAACCGATTTGGGCATATGGTTCTCACATTTATGGATCCATGAACTGAGTAGTAATATGACCCGATTACATTTCTGAGTCCAGAGCACTTCGAATTATAACGTACTCCCCATTCGTATCGTAATAAATGAGATTATTTGCAAGAACCTACAAGCATCTTACATATTTGACACAATAAAGCAATAATATGCCCATAACAGGTAGGTGGAGTGTCAAATTATTTGCAATAAACTGTTGGTTCAAGGTTCTGTTTCTTACCACATGGTCAGAAAATTAAATGGCTGAATCATTTGTGAACAGAAGAGGTAAAGATGTAAAAGACACTAATCAGAGTTTCCTCTGAAAGTAATGAATTTCATTATATAGGCCCTGTGGTGAATGAAGTGAAGGTGTCATTTATAGGGTGGAAAGTAGATGCGTTTCAGAGAGCCTGGCATGCTGATAAGCACATTTTCAAATAAGTGAGGAAGGTAAACCACCTCACTCTTCGATTTATATAGTAAAACTTCTAGAGGTTTAAAGCACCCTTATAGCTGATGACCTAAACAAGAACAAAAAAACAATACTATAAATTTTTCCATAGAAAATTAGCAAGACAAAAACTAATAGGACAATTGGCTAACTAAATTTATTAGACAACTCTCCATGATGCTAAACAGGACTGGAACAGATCTGTTACTCTCTTAAAAATTCAAATTATTAAAATATGATTTATTTTTGTTTAGGTCATCAGCCGAGAGGGTAGTTTGAACCTCTAGAAGCTTTACTAAATAAAACAAGGAGTGAGGTAGTTTACCAATGCCTTCCTCACTAAGTGGAAAAGTATGGTTGTCAACATGTTAAGCTCTCTGAAAAGCATCTACTTTCCACCCTGCAAATGACACCTTCACTTCATTCACCACAGGGTTTGGCTGTATAATGATAAAATACATTACTCTCATAGGGGATAACTCTGACTGGTGTCTTCTACACCTCTATTTCTTCTGTACTTAAATGCTTTAATCATATAATTGGCTGACCATGTGATAAAAAACAGAACTATTTTTTATAGCCCTGGGACTAGAGATCAAGTGCAAATAATTTAAACATTCCACCTGTCTGTTATAGGGGGAAAAATAATTTAAACAATAATGAATATCAATCAACAATCAGGAAAAAAAATTTTTTGTACATATCTTTAGAATGGAAAACATAAAAATACGAAACTCCTAATGGATCACTTCCTAAACCAGAAAATCAGACTTGGGTGGTTTGAAAAAACAGCGAAAGATCTAAAAGAAATAAAAACAAAAACAGCAGAAACATAAGACAAGCAAACATTTACCAATCAAATCAACAATTTTGGTAATTTCAGGTACCAGAATCAAGTTCACGCGGGCCAAGAACTAGAACAGATGAACAAAGGAAACAAAAGTCATAAAGCATGATGAAGAAATACTGGAAAATCGAAAATAACAACAATCGAGATCCAAAAAATCTGTATTAACTTGTTCCAAAGTGAGCCTAACATAAAAAAATGAATGAAAAATTTAAAATAGAAAAAAAAATACATAGAAGTTCCATCGATGGGTTGGTCTCCTTCCACGTGCACCTCAAGTTATTATTTATATCAAGGTTACTATCAGCTTATTTGTTATTGTAAAACAATGTACAGACGCAAATGAATAATTCCGTAATGAAGTTAAAAAATAGTATTTCATATACGGCGCCGTTCATTTATTTTACTTCATTGTAAAAATACGATTTTACCCAACGATTTTCCCGTCCTTTCAATACACCTAAATGGGTTACCAGTTTAAAATTGGCTGTTCATTAATTCCTTTTAATGAATAATTAAAAGTCAGATTTTTTTATATTTATTTAAATTATCATCAACAGTTTTCTCGTTAGCGAATACGATGGGTTATAAAACTGGAACGGTGAGTTTTAAATTGTATAAATTTCAAAACCTTAGCCGGTACTCGAACCTTCCCTTTGTATGCTAGCGCGCTAACCAATAAACCTCGGAGGTGGCCTAGATTTTTTGATTTTTCTGATAATTTTCCAATAAACCCAGAAATCATTATTTTTATCAGTTTCACAGGCACGTATCCAAAAGTGGCATTCCTCCAACCGAAAAAAATATGTGTATGTGTGTGTGTGTGTGTGTGCGTGTATGTGTGTGTGTGTACAAGGAAAATTAAGGATTAATGGAAAAGATTAGGAAAAGAAAGCTAAAATTTTACGGACACCTGTATAACCGGTTCACAAAACAAATTTTGAAGACACTGAATAATAGACCTAAGGTGTCGAATAATCGGTTCAAAGAAGTTAGAAAGGATATTGAGAAAACCGCAATAAACCGAAAAATTTAATAAAACGAACTAAATTAATACAACTAATTACAGACTATAAGGGCTTCCATGAAGAGTAAAAACATAACACCGGGTGGACAGAAGAAAGGAGAAAACCTCACAACACCGGGTACAACCTTTGACTCCCCGCAGAAATCTCATTTTAGCAGCCTGAATACGAGATTTATTCCTCTGTAATGACATCCATATTTCACTCCCTTATATTATGAGTGGTTCAGCCAATGCTCTACATAATTTCATTTGGGTGTCCTTTCTCGTTTTCTTTCGTATTGTCCTGCAAATAGAAACGCATACAACGCTGAATTTTGCTAGTTTTTCACTCACGTCATCATCTTTGTCATAGAAAATCGTGGATCCTAAATATTTAAAATTTCGAACTTGTTCTATAGTTCGGTTGCCAAAAATATAATTTGAGCGGACCGCCCATCTTCACTTGAATGCCATAATCGCTGACTTTTGCGCCGATATTCTCATGCCATACTCATGTTGAGCAAGTTATAAATGGTATATTGGAGCCTGTCTTCTGAGTCAAAAATCAAAAATAGTAAGTGTCATCTGTGTACAGCAATGAATTTAGGAATACGTTATTCAAAAGCTGAATTCCTGAGTCAATTAATTGACTCCAAATTGTCAAAAATTGTTAATAATTAAGTTGGTATCAATACCGTAATAAAAGCGTTGTATGCATAAAAATAGAAAGAGTTACAGACCTTATTCTGGCTTCCAAAACTTCCCCATTGATACTCTATCCCGTTCCTTTAAATTGAACCCGTGATAATCCGAACTTTTCGTAATCCGAAGAGTCGCGAATTTTATTAGTTCGGATTATCCAAGGCCTCCTTTCTCTAATGCCGGCCGCATTGGCGTAGTTGGTAACGTGCTCGCCTCTCATCATGCGGTCTTGGGTTCGAATCTCATTCAGGCACGGCATATTTTCATACGTTACAAAAAGATCATTTCATCCTTCACCGTCTGCATTAGCAGTAATTGCAGAACAGTCGGACGTTAAACAAAAAAAAATCCTTTCTCTAAAGTTACAGTTTTGTTAATTTTAAACTGCACAGTAACACATTTCCTATTAAGATTTTACGATCAATAACCTAAAATACATGCATCCGAAATCAGCTTTAGTTCAACTATTATCAAAGTCTTTGAATGTATTACAACTAAATAATATAATATTGAAAAACACCTCCAAATAGATAATACAAATTGATGTTAATTCCATAAAATAATATAAAATAAAACCTAACTGACCTGATCAACGTAAACTATAAAATATTTCTCTAGAGAATCTTGAAAGGTAAATTTTACAGCTTTATTTATGATCATTAAAAGATAATTACTAAAATTATTAGAGTGTAATAATTTGGCTTTCGTACTAACTTCCTTCTACTTTATAACACTGAAGTGGAATTTTGTTAAGGATTAATTTTAGTTTGTGTATTTTAATATTAAAGCTTTAACTCTAGACTTGGAAAGGAAAAGTTTTTTATAAAGTAACTTTCACAAGAATTAATTTTCTGTTCAAAAACTTCAGGAATTTTGAATACTGAATATACTCTTGTATACATCGTAGTAAAAAGTTCCCATCATAAATCTTAAGAGAAAGTATATATAAAAAAATTACTTTAAAAATTCTTATTTACACAAAAATATCAATGGTATTTATTACTGAAATAAAACATATTTATATTACTGAAATTTTTCTAACAGTATTGTTGAATTACAAAAAAAGTTCAATGAGTGTTATAACAAAAAAACTATATATTGTTTCAAACAAGAATTAAAATAACATCCTAAATTATTATGGAAACATTTTTTAACGGCCTATTTTCCTATGCACTGACTAGTCCAAATCATCGTAGCTTTTTATCTGTCCATCCCCAATAGTTTCCTAATATTGTCATTTCTCACAGTATACTATTTTTGACTTTACTAATATAATGCCTATTGGATTGCACTCTACCCTCAAACTTCCTTCGATCTGACCATGTTTCCACAGCATATTGTCACTAAATATGCATTATACATAATTGTTTCGCAATATAGAGGGTGTATATTTTTAAAGACTGTCCATAACAAACAGGTGGAGTGTTAAATATTTGTACTCAATTCGTTACTTTCAGGGGTACAAAAAAATTGTTCTGTTTCTTACACACGATTAGCCAATTAAATGACTGAATCATTTAAGAACAGAAGAGGTAGAGGTGTTAAAGACACTACTCAAAATTATCTCCTCTGAGAGTAATGAATTTCATTATGCAGCCAGACCCTGTGGTGAATGAAACAAAGTTTTCATTTGAACGGTGGAAAGTAGATGGTTTTCAGAGGGCCTGACATGCTGATAAGCATGCTTTTCCACTCAGTAAGGAAGGTAAACCACCTCACTTTTTGTTTTACTTAGTAAACCTCTAGAGGTTCAAACAAGCCTTTTTGCTGATGACCTAAACAACAACAATATTTTTAAAGGACTAAATAATAGTTCAAGTAACATAAAAATTAATTTACGATAAAGCAGGTACCCAATTCAATTCTTGATGATCCCAAAATAGGCTTTTCACACTTTCGAAGAAACGTTTGCTTTCCGCACTCTAACTTAAAATTACTTTTTTAATTTTCTAACTCTAAAAGTACAAGTAACTTGTGCTTACAAACTATAAATTCAAAAACGTATCTTCCTGGATTTAACAGTCAATTACCTAATAGTTTCTTAATTACATCGTTTCTGTCGCTAGCTTTGTACTGTCGCATACTCTCCACCTTTGCATGTTTCCTGTATATTGCCTACATAATAAGTTGAGTCGTTCCACATAAAATTGTAAGTGTTTTGTAAAGCGCAACATAATCGGTCGAAACTAAGGAAAATGTAGTATTCCTTGGAAAATAGTGAGAAAATGGGTGCAGATTACCAAAAATTTTCTGAAATATGGTATTTTGGAGGGGGTTAAATATTCCTTAATCCGGCCCACGAACTTTCGATGTTTTTTTTGTGATATAACATCCAATTAATGTAAAAATATCTTTTTAATTTTCTGGAATAATATTCTACCTTGATATGCCAATTATCTCTTATGATTTATTGGATTTATGAAAATGGGTGTGTATTTTTAAAGAGGGAGGGACGCCTTAATAATAGATCAAGTAACATAAAGATTGATTTACGATAGTGCGGGTATCCAATTAAATTCTTGGCTTAAACAAGCCTTATAAAAAAATTCTTATTCATTACGCGTAATGGTAGTACCAAATGGAGTTTATCAATAATACAAACATAGAACAAATCCGATTAAAGGTAAAGGATTAATTAAATTAAACGGTAATCAACTCACGATTTTGCAGTCAAACTATTAAGGTTGCTGACATCTTTCTTACGTCATTTTGTACCGATCGAAATATTAATTAATTCTTGTAATTAAATATTATCCGATATTCTACATCCTAAATAAATATTACGTGTTAATAACTTTAGTTCATAAATAAATTTATGATTTTAATTAAAAAATTAATGATAGTGTATTAAATAATATGTAGTTAATAAATTGAATCAATTTGTTTAGATAGACAATTACTTGTTACGTATGATTATTTGTTTTACTTCTTGTGTTGTTTTATTTTTCATCATACTTTTGTACGTAAGCTTGTTAACCAAACCTCAATACCCAGTTTCAATAAAATTATTATAACTAGAGCTGATCATTGGCCGTCTCCGTAGCGTAGTGTTTAGCTCGTTAGACTACCACGTGTAGGTCCTGGGTTCGATTCCCACCCAGGGTCTGGAAATTTTCACAAGTTATATCCCAAAGTTAGTCACACAGTCAACTGTAGTCGCTAATAACCAACCAGTTGATGCGACGTTAAATAAAAAAGTGCCTAATTTATTTTCCGAATTTATAAATTTCAATTCTTTTCTGCTTTTTTAGTTTATTTAAAGTCGCATTAACATCTTAGTCATTAGCGACTTCTTTGGGGTAAGGAACGGTGAGTTTCAACAAATAATTATTTTCCGAGCCCTTGTCAAGAAATCAAAAACAGGACCTCCGCTTTGCAGCGTACCACGCTAACACTGGGTTACCACTAGGTTACACAGATAGTAATTTTTTTTATTTAGCTTAAGTAAATATGACAATATTAAATGGCTCACTGAGAAATATATCAAGTACATAATAGAAATTCCAAATTTTTGTATAGTTTTTCACTTTAATCTAACATTAAAACTTCTATAAGCATTCTGATTATTATCTTATAAAACCTTCAGTTTTTATTTGACAAAAATAATTAATGTGATTTGAAGGAAAATTATTTAAAAAATTAATGAGGTTTTTTAAATTATTAAATGTTTAAATTAAGAGCTGGTCATATTAGACAGGTGGAGTGTCAAATTATTTACACTCAATCCATTCGTTGCAGGGCTAAAATAAATAGTTCTGTTTCTTATCACATGGTCAGCCTATTAAATGACTGAATCATATAAGAACAGAAGAGGTAGGTGTAAAAGATACTAATCAGAGGTGTCTCTTCTGAAAGTAATAAATTTTATTATACAGCCAGACCCTGTATTGAATGAACTGAAGGTATCATTTGCAGAGTGAAAAATATGTGCTTTTCAGAGGGCCTGGCACGCTGATAAGCGTACTATTCCACTCAGTGAGGAAGGCAATCTGTAAACCACCTCACTCCTCGTTTTACTTAGTAAAACCTCTACAGGTTCGAACCAGCCTTCCGGCTGATGACCTAAACAACAAAATTAAGAAAATAATATCTTTAAACATTTACTTAAAAAATTAAAAATTTTAAACCACTGCTAAAAATGAGAAGTATCAATATAGAAATTTTGAAAAATGGAATTTTGATCAAAAATATACCTAATAAATTTTTGTTTCTACTTGGATTATTTATGTTATAATCAATTCTAGACCAGTTTTTTATTAGAACAAAATTTATGGAAAATATTATAATTTGATTTATATTTTATATTTATTTATTTAAGGTTACATCAAAATTAAAATCATTAGCACCACGTTACATATAAACTACTGCAATTTTTGTTATTAAAATGTTTTCTGTAAATTTTCTCTGAGGTACAAAAAGAAAATACGTTATGTATACTCTTGATGTCCTTTAGAACGAGTTTTGTATTTTGTGTAATGCTATCAATAGTGATCTCTTAGACTACGTAATCCTGGGCATTGAATGAGTAAGAGTTTTATAGTTAATGTAGTATATATATATATATATATATATATTCATGTGAAGATTAACAGCCCCAGCCGTATCTAGCTTCCTAAGCACCACCTCTTCTCTCTCTGTCTCCCCAGTCCCCATCGAAGAGCCGCCGCAAAGACATTGCCTCTTGCACCCCATTCAACCATGTCACTTCCGGCCTCCCCCTCCTTATTCTACCGGCTGGCGTCCACTCCCAAATCCTCTTTGGCACGTACCACCTTCCATCCTCTGCAAATGGCCTAAACATTTTAACTGCTTCCGGGATATGGTATCAATGATATTTCCTTGAACGCCGATTTTTCTCCTAATTTTAGAATTCGGAATTGGATCGATCCGCGACACACTACAGCTCCGCCTCCAGAAATCCATCTCTACCACTTTTAGGCGATCCTTCTGTCTCTTTGCCAATACCCACACTAGTTAATGTACTATCATTGTAAAAATAACGGATTGGTGCTTCAGTATTTTGAATTAAGGTATTCGTCTGTTAGCCTAAGTTCCCGATTTGTAGACGTTTTACTTGACTTTATGATATTAATATGTCATGAGTATTTTCTATGAAGTCGTGTAGTTTACTTCAATGTTCATTTCAAATTCCTTGTGTCTTCTTGTATACAAACTTCGACAGATATATGGGCTTGAGTAAAAAATAAAGTGAATGAGGAAAATGCGAATAAGATATTACAATCTTATGATGCGTATAATTTCTTTAGAAAAACTGCTGTGTTGTAAACCGCAGAAATTAATAATTGAAGCAAAACCATTTTTCAATATGTACCAAGTTTCATTATACGTATGGCTGACTTTCAACAGTAGGCCTATAAAATATACCGCTCCAGTAAATCAAACCTATACGTAGAACTTCTATTCTGATCTTTAAAAAAATTCAAGAATATCCATAAAAATATTAAGGATTTAAGTAAAACATTTAGTTAAGAGTAGGGAAATTTGATGAAAATCATTTAAGGGAGGACGACTATTTGGTTAAGATCGATACAATGAGAGGAGGTTTAATTAAAACTATACTAAAAGGATTAGTTTTTGTTGTTTAGGTCAGGTTTGAACTTCCAGAGGCTTTACTAAGTAAAACGAGGAGTGAGGTGGTTTACAAGTGCCTTCCTCACTGACTAAAAAAAGTATGCTTATCGGCATGCCAGGCCCTCTTAAAAGCATCTATTTTCCACCCTGCAAATGACACTTTCACTTCATTCACTTCAGGGTCTGGCTGTATAATAGAATTCATAACTCTCAGAGGCGATAACTCTGACTAGTGTTTTTAAACCTCTACCTCTTCTGTTCTAAAATGCTTCAGTCATAATTGGTTATAAAATTGGCTAAAATTTTTATAGCCCTGGAACTAGCAGATCAAGTGGACTTTCCAGCCATTTCTCTATCAGGAAATTGGATGTAAACAAAAAGGGTTTAATGTTGTCGTTTCACTATTAATTCTTTTATAGTTTATATAAATACAAAACCGGAAAAATTTTTGAAAATTTTAAGAGATTTTATGATTGTATTATTTTTATTTTATTTACAAATCTGTATTAGTAAATATGAAACAAAGAGTTAAATTGTTCATTTTTGTCAACTTGTTAATTTTGAAATCGATACAGCATCCACACTAGTTCCATTGAAAATATCACTTGTTCATTGAAGTATTATTTATCAAATGTTACGGATATAGAAAAATATTTTTATAATTCTACTCACATAAAATATATGATTTAAAGACAAGACTAGCTGGTACGTACGAATTAATTCGTTCAATAACATTAATCATTGTTAACAACCTATTTTATATTAACAATTTTAGTATTATTTCGCGATTTTACGTATGTTTTATTTATAACATGAGACACAGAATTTCAAATAAAAAAATTCCCGTTCTCATAACGAACAGTGAAAACAACTTAATTTCGTAACGTCATACCAGAATAGTAACAACAGCAATTAAATCAATTATAATTTTGTTATTTACTCTACAATATCTCGTTACAGCTTACAGCAATTTTTTTCATATTCCGAAAGACGTGTTCTTTTTACAACCACGAAGAAATTTACCAAATCCGTTGGAAAGACCTCTGTAACTCCGTATTCAAGGACAAAAATAGAATCTCAATTAAAAATGTTGAACCATATTCATTATTTTAATGATGTTAGACCGCCAAATACACAATATATGATTCTCACCTGAATAACAAAGTTAATAGGTCCTTCCGGATATAATTGATTGTCATGATAAACTTTAGAAAGTATGCATGTATTGACATTTTTATTTTTTAACTACAGATGGATACATGATCTCCAAAAGGACCTACTGACTTTTTTAAACAGGTGAGAGTCATTTATTGTGTATTTGGTGGTTTTTTTATATTATAATTTTAATTTTAAAAATTATATGATTGATTTTTTTTTGTTCACGAATTGACCTGCTATGGATCACGTTACCAAGTTGTTCCTCTGGCCTACTGTATTTGCCAGCTTCCCTTGCGTTCGGCCCATAACGCCTTCATTCTCGCGCTTTGTTGGTGTCTCCTTTCCTCTGACCAATCGCCGCCATTTCCCCGGCCCATCCTCCTGCTTTCGATCGCCCCAGATTCCCTTATCACTGCTCTATAGTGCTCTCTGTCCTGTGTGTCCCGCGGTGTTAATCCTATCTGTTCCAGATCCAGTTTAGTTTCCTTGGCCCATGTGTAGTTCTTCTTTCCCCGGTTCACAAAGTCGAATACCTGTTTGACCAATCTATTGTTACTCATCCTGCTGAGATGCCCAAAGAATGCCAGTCTGCGCTTCCTCATCCGTGAGACGATGCTCTCTGAGAATTTATACACGTCTTGGTTGTGCTGCAGTCTCCATCCCTCCGTGGTCATCCTGCCCCCCCATTATCTTCCGTATTATCTTCCTGTCCAATCCCTCAATCTTCCTGAGGCCCCTATTGAGAAGCAGCGTTTCACTGGCGTACAGTGCTTCGGGTTGGATTACCGTGTGATAGTGTCGCTTCTTAGCATTTTTGGAGATGCACTTCTTGCTGTATACGATTGATTTATTTATATGTAAATGAATTATTAGATTTTAGAAGCATAATTCAACATGATAATATGTTTTGTAAAATTTTGGAAAACATATTTCACTTTTATCGATATTCAATTTACGGATGTTTAGCCTATTTCTGGATAATCAAAAATTTTTTTTATTTACTCAAGCGGAATACATTAATTTAAAATCAGACCTATGCATAACATGGTTATACTGAACGTAATCAATATAATGTATTGTTATAAAACTTACTGTAGCGTAAAAATATACATGATAAATATATGTATGCACATACAACAGTTTCCTGCATACAATATCGCTATTAATGATACTTAGGCGTGTCTCTTTTTAGCCTATCAAATAAAGTGAATGAAGTTAAACTGACAAGTTTAATCTTCACTTTTTATTACAATTTATTATTTATTAACGTCTATTTTATATTAGTTTTATTGCTCTATTAAAATGAAGTGCGTTACCTGTTTTATTAACACAATTAAATACTGATAGTTAAAAATATAATAAAAAAATTTCAATTATAGTAGGAGCAATTTAAAAATTAAATCCATTTATTGTTATTTTTTCATTATGTAGGCCTTGTACATGATACAGATCTGTATACAAAAAAATATTTAAAAAGATTACAATTAAGTGGTTTATTTTGAGAAAAAGTTTAAAATATTTTTTAAGAAGTAATAAGAGTAAACAAAGTTACTTTTACTTTGTTATCGCAATTATTTCAATATGACGTTGGTATTTAAATAATTTATGTTTAAAAAACACTTTAAAATGCGTAAGTTAAGGATTCTTACATCTGCTTATCTTTACTACTTCTTTTTCCTATTTATTTACTATATGATAAAAATATTACATATTTTTACCATGTTCACGTATGGTACATGATAAAAAAATAAAATATGATAAAAACAAGGTAATTTTACTTTTACAACGAACGTCATTGATATACTTATTCATGTTCCATAAATGCAAGTGTACAACGGAATTCTTTTATAAATTTAAATACCAATATTTTTGTAAAATTAGAAAATTCTAGTCACTTTTATCGAGTATCCCTACTCGGTTTGCATTCGTTAATCGTATAATATTATATGACAACTTGGCGTATGTATATTTGCTTATCCAACTGTTCTCGAAAACGGCCCAAACGATTTTCCTGAAAATTCATGGACAGAGGTTTTCAGGGTCTTCGAATCGATTGCGCTAGGTTTCATATTTGTAAAAAATTGTTAACTCACTAAATTAAGACGTATACCGTATTACTTCGAATTTAAGACACACCCATATTTAAGGAAACGATTATTGGGATAAAATAAAATCATCGATAATTACCAGGTACAGTCAACTCCCGATTATCCGCGGGCGGATTATCCGCGCACGTCGGATGAAATTTTTTTCATTCTTTTTTCTTAACGTTAACGTTAAGTAAATTTCTTGTAATTTGATAACATTAAAGATAAAATTTGTACAGCACAGGAAGTACGCGCTTTGTAAAGTAAAGTACACGCTTAAATTTGTAAATACGCGCTTTGTAAAGTAAAGCACATGCTTAAAATTGTAAAGCACACGCTTTGATTTGTGACAAACTTATGTTGAGAAAACTTCAGTCCCAAATCAAGAAAAAGTGTTTTACCTCAAAAAAACAAAAGCAGATGACTGACTTTTTTAAAACGTTGAGACTTCTATTACAACATAGCTTCTGCACATAATTTGTAAGTAAACAATATTTTTGGTTTTTTTTCTAAATACATTGTATATACTAATTTAAAAAAATTACAGTAAACAAACATTTTTAGGGACAAAAAAATAATTAACAACATTTAAAATTTTAATGTTATATTTTGTAATTTAAGTTAGTGTTTTCATTATTGTACATATTTATGTAGTACTTTAAATAACAAAAAATTAATAAAGATTTTATACGTATACTACTGTATATTCCTACGCTTTTTTTCGTCATTTTGCGGATTATCCGCGGAATCGGATTATCTGCGGCACTCGTGCCACCCAATTCCGCGGATAATCGGGAGTTGACTGTACTTAAGAAAAGGTTTTTTTGGAAGAAATAAAAACACTCAATAGAAATAGTAAAAATCTGGTGTGAAACACTCACACAACTTTCTCTTGCCAATCCAAATAATTAACAATATAACCTAACACTAGTACTAAACCATTAGAAATAAACAAAAAAACTAACCCCATAAAACATAACCTAATTTTAATCATGAGTGAAAGACGCAAAATGAAAATCAATCTCAGTTTGGCTTAAAAATACGGAAAATCACTCTTTCACGCTAAACTAGGCTCTGTAGAGAAAAATGCTCTTAATAAAAATTGTAGATCTTGTAATTTCCTATAAATTTGTTTATACACTATTGTCGTAAAAAGCGTATTAAGGCTGAAATTTTTTAAAAAATCGATTTTTTACACGTTTTCGTGAGGAAAAAAACAGAAAATCGCTATTTAACGCTACACTAAGCGTTATACAAAAAAATTTATAGGATTTTAAATGTTTTACAACTTTTATTATATACATGTTTGCGCTTAAATGCATATTAAAGCCGCAATCTTAAAAAAACAATATTTTTACAGGAAAACAGCCTCCCCAAGAATTTCAGCAGACATGGCGCCAACCCTATCTTGTAGAACATAAAAAATGCAGTAAATGAGGTGATTTTTAAAAAAATAGTAAAAAATTACACGAATAAACTACTACTTTCGGTTGACCGATTTTAATGAAAATGTTCGTGTCGGGTTCGGTAGTAGTATCTAACTTAAGTTTGAAGTTCAAGTTCGTACGATGTTCTATTCTTGAGATATTCTGTTCACACACACACAGACCAATCGCTAAAACATGTCTTTTGGGTTCAGGGGGTCTGAAAACGTGTAGATCCGGTGAAAACTCGATTTCGAAAAATCGACATGTAAACAATACTTTCCTTCCTGTATATTCATATAGACAAGAGAAAGTAAAAATAAATAAATGATTAAAATTTAATCACTAATCGCAAACGAAACTCCAAAACTCTTAATTTAAGCTACATAATACTTAATTCATAATTTCATCTTATGTTAATCCAAAAATACGAAATTGGAAACTTACCAGGACATGATAGTCATAGACACAACTTCTTTATAATGAAATTTCTTAGGTTAAAATGAAGGTAATATAATTTCCTCTTCCATACGATGTACTTTGCATTAATTTGTAATAATGACGATTTCAGAGTTACGATTTTATGTAAATAAGGTAAGGAATATAATCTTTTAAATAGGTAGAGAGGGGAGTGAATTCAAATAGAGTAATTACGATTGGGTATTACAATAGCCCCGATTTAGTTTAATTACCTACTTTTAAAAAAAATTATGAGTCATAGAAAGTTATGGTTTAAAGGTTTCTATGGCATTGTATAGCATTAGAAAGCAATTAGGGAATTCCATAAAAATGATATTGGTATTACAGATAGAAGGGCTGCACAATTGGATAAGTAACTTCATAAAATATGGAAGAAAATCAGTATAAAAGAAAATTAACTTATTTTACTTGTAAAATATCTTACAACAACACAATTTGTATGTGTTGTTGTTTAGGTCATCAGCCGAAAGGCTGGTTTGAACCTGCAGAGGGTTTACAAAGTAAAACGAGGAGTAAGGTGGTTTACCTATTGCCTTCCTCACTGAATGGAAAAGTACGCTTATCAGCATGCCTGGCCTTCTAAAAGCCCATATTTTCCACTCTGCAAATGACACCTTCACTTCATTCACCACAACGTCTGACGGTATAATTAGATTCATTACTTTCAGAGGAGATAACTCTGATTAGTGTCTTAAATTATTCTGTTCTTAAATGATTCAGTCTTTTAATTGGTTGACCAGGTGATAAGAAACAGAACTATTTATTTTAGCCCTGCAACGAACAGATTGAGTGTAAATAATTTGTCACTCTACCTGTCTGTTATGGGCAGAATTTGTAAGTCCCAGTTTGTAATTTAAGGGAATAAAATAATACAGAATCAAAATTTCCTCAAAAAGACATGTCAGAATGACGGTAGTTATTTCAAGACCAACAAACAGCTGATAAAGGTAAAAGTGCAAAGTTACAGCAAGTAAAGTTAGACCAACCCAGTGCAAAAGGTAATAAGCGGCCGCAAGAGGCCATCCATTAAAGCACCCCGGTAACCAATGTCTAATATTCATATCCGTATAAAAGTAGTTACCTTTACTAGGATTTGAACCACGGAATCTTTGTCTCCGTACATCAGCTGTCAAACAGCTGACTCGCGGCGTTGACTTTAACGCTACACCAACCCGTTGGGTTATATTTTTTCTTAAGTTTAATATTTTTTCCCTACAGTGATCGTAGAAATTATTCTAACTCCCGCAGAAAGAGTCCTTTATTGTCTTTCCTATTGAAAGATAAAACAGGACTCGCTATTAAATGTTATAATCGTGAGAGTATCGTGACAAATCATGTCATAGTAGCTTACAAATTCTTGGAAAAGATTAGCGATTGCTGAAACCAGAAGAAATTTTCAGAATTTGTTTTTAAAGAAAACTTCCATTTCATATGCAAAACTAAGTATTCATGTACAAAAACGTTGCGTACATGTTATGGCAAAGATGGTGCAGTGGTGCAAGAAGTACAGGGTAGTTGTGATTCTTTTATATTTTACGGGCAATAAATGACACTAAGATATTTGTATGATGTAGAAATCGATTTCCTAAAAAATATCGTTTTTGACTTAATGTGTTATGGAATCCATCTCTTCAATTCCTAAACGATAATTCAGTAAAACTTTTATAGCAGACTTTTTTTATATTGCAACTATTTCTCTACTTAAGCTCTTATGTCGGTATTTTGAAGGTAGGCTAAGTCCTGTCACTTATTTGAAAAACGATATTTTAAAGCGCCCAATCTTTAAAAATCTGTCAAATTCAATATAACAACTTTCAGTAATACTATTTTGTTAAAAAAACAAAAAAAAACAGAAATATTATCCAACTGACCAAAACTAGACAAAAAGAATTTTATTTATTTTCTAATAAACATTTACATTTTTATAAAAGTACTAAGCGATTTAGAATTCTTCTACTCTTTTTAGAAAGTGATGAACTTTTAATCAACAATTCGATATAATGTAAATTTAGATAGTGAACAAAAGGTGATGTTTCACGTACATCTGTTTATTGGTGACCATACTAAATTGTTTGCCCAACCGGTGTAACTTAAGATTGAAGAGCAACTTTCTACCACCTGAATGACGGCTGTTATGAGAATGATTTTAAACAACAAATTTTAGTAGGTTATACACATCAGCATGAAAAAAGTAATATATTTATTTATATTTTCCTTGTTTCTAAATAGATATTTTAAAGTTATATTTATTTTAAATACGGTGATCAAAGGTTATTACAAATAATTTAAAAGTAAAACTACACTAGAGTATATCCGTAAAGAAACGAAATACAGTAGAGGTCATAAGCTTCTAGACAAAACTGCTTCTGAATATGAAATATTTTTTTTTAATTTTATTTACTATTATATTTATGACAAACACGTACTTGTTATCATGAAGTTAATTTATAGCAGGTACTCAAAGTGTTATCCATTTTTTACAATCCACATATTACACCTTTTCAGTACAGAAAAATAAAGAAAATCTGTAATGCTGGATAAAATTTATGAAACTGAGAAAATTCTCTGTTTTAATGTTCAAGATCCTAATTTAGTTTTAAATAAATACTACATTTAATTTTTTCTTACACCGAAACATCAGTTGGGTTGGTATTCTGTGAAATAGCCTGCAATTTAATAGTTCTTCGTCTTTCAATTCAATCCTTCGCGAAATGTACCCTCGCATGAAATGTAACGAAGAGTCATGAATTTTCATGATTTAATTTCAAATGTTCCATTACTGAATTTTTAAAAAATTCTTACAACTCTTTGAACAGCAAGGTAATTGATTTTCTGCAGTTTAGTGCCACATTACGAAAATCATCATCTGTATATCCATCACGAATTAGGTCAGTGACTTTTTCCGGTTTCTCAGTCTCTTAAAAGGCCTCCGTGTCATGCGATGTCCAGACGTCTGATACTTATCCACTGATTCTGGGATGGGCTGTCCCATTTTCTTTAAATGATAAATATTCGCTTCTCTCTGAATGACAGATTTCGCTCGTGAATGGAAAATAAAACAAATTTTCTATTACCTACTTGTATTGGTATCCAGTTCAATTAGAAATATCCTTAAATTTCTCAACAAATGGATCTCTGCAGCTTAAATTTGTCTTAATCAGAACTTCTCAACATTTACGTTTCACACCCGTACATCAACGTGGGGACCGCCACAATCATACATTTTAGATAAATTAAGTACTTCGATACGAAACTTGTCTCCCTATTTCTTCTATTCTATTCTATTCGAGGGATAACTTATTCCTATTGTCGCAAACTAAGTAACCATCTTCAAAATGTTAGCAACTGACTTTACTCTATTAACATAACTAACTTTTCGGCTTTTCAAATCATAAACGTGTTTATATCTATTTCGCTTAGTTCCAGTCCAAGATATGAGGGTGTGATTTAGGAGTAAGTAAGTAAAGTAAAATTTAAAACAGTATTGGATGTCGAAGAAATTCGACAAACGTATGGTAAAGTAGAGAAGATCGTTACCGAAATACCGAGATAAGGAAAGAACTCAACATTTTCTCTATAAACGATAGGGCATCCCAGAACAGAATGCAATGGTTGGATTGTGTGAGCAGAATAAGGGAGAATACGATACCTAAGCGAACACTAAGCTATAAACTGGAGGGAAAGAGAGAAAGAGAATGCCCGAGAAAGGGATGTACCGATTTGAGAGGTTCGGAACAGGCAGAAATGCCTAATCCTTGAAAGGCAGAAAAAGAAGAAAATTAGGAGATACTTCTACTTTGGCCTCAAGCACAAACTCTCAACCTGAACGTCCAGGAACTATTCTTTTAGGATTTTCATACCTAACCCGAAAAGACCAGTTTTAAGACGCCAGGGCATGAAACTAAACCAGAATGAGATAAAAAAGCAGCTTGAGGCCTTCAAGATGTGGTGTTTTATGCGATTGCTACGGATACCATAGACGAATACAGTAAAGAGCACGGAATTCTTGGTAAAGTTAAACAAAATGATGGAAGTAATGAATACTGTAAATAGTTGAATACTTGAGTATTTTGGTCTTGGTGATGAGAGAAAAGAAAATATAGAATTTTCGATCACCCTTTTACATCGTGCAGTCGAGAAACCTAAAGTGGCCTTGATGGTAGCCAATGCTCGCAGAGTTTGGATTACCTGAAGAAAAAATAAGTACTTGCCCTGATACATCCTTTTCCAGAAAGGGTTTACTGGTGGAATTAAAGATGACATGTCATGTAAACAAGTCTTGGTTGTATTATATTAGACATTAATGCCTCCTCCAAGGTTACGTACAAGAAATTCTTTTTTACTTCACAGCTGAAATAATAGTTCATGGCCGCTACTTCCTGAGACGTACTATATGTAATGGGTTCATTAAAATTGTAAGAGGTTTTGTTACCGTCATGCTCAGAACACACTACAAAAAGTCAAATAAAAAATAAGAAATAAACTACTTTTGTAAAGATTTATGGCCCACCCGGTATATTTGAGTCAACATGGCATAGATATTATTATATTTTTACACTTTTATTTATTCATTTCATCTTTTATATATTTATTTGTATTATACATGAATGTTTAAAAGTAGTAACAATCCATGGGAATAATTTAAGGTGAAACAATAAAATTTTTAAATAAATATAATTATTTTGTCCTTTCCATTTATTTTTTTTTTATAGTTTGGTATTTCCGCTCATTGAAAAGATACTTTATAATCTTCAAACAATACATACGACTTGTGTACATGTGAGCTTCTGGTGTAAATGTAGGCATATTTTAACCCCGTTTTTTTAAATCTCACACTTTTTACTGAATATCTTTACATATATGCATACACGAACGATCCCCTTATATTTATGAATCATTCTACTAATCAGACATTCACTGCATGTATGTAATATTATATTATAGGCTACATTTATTGCGTAATTATTTTAAAATTTTACAAAAAATATACGTTTAATTTGTTAATATTGAATACAAAACCTACTTTTCTATTGAAACAATGATTTCAACAATAATACAATTGTTAAAGTAAGGCCTATACATTTTAAACAGTAGTATAAAAACAATAAAATTATAAATTCTTCTTTGAACAATAGTGTTTTGTACTTAATTGTATGTATGACCTATTGCCTAAAAATATAGTAGGATTATGTTATACAAATAGATTCATTAGTCACAATTGTAAACAGAAACAAAATTTATAGTAGGCCTATATTAAAACTACAGTAGAAAATCGATACCTATAGCAATACTATAGAGTATTACATTTGTAAGAATAGAATAATATTAGTAATAAAGAAATCTGATAATAAGGAACGTATAATTTTGGACGCCCATTGTCCCAATAATGTGCGTGTCAGTCCATTTGACTTGAAAGGGCACTGTAAAGCATTACCAACCTTTACCTTTTATCTGATTTCAGAAGCACCAAGTTTCCCTCAACGGCAGTATTTCTCATAGTTATCATTACCTAAAGTACAAGATAATCTAGCGTAAATCGCTAAAGAATTGTTTTGGACCCATGTTTATTGGAAACTTTTTTCTTATTTTTAGCTGTACAATCAGTTCCTGAAGTATGATCCGTTCCTCATGAAACATCCTACCCCACGTAAACAGTTAGTTGATTAAAAGCTCATCTTAAAAACTTAATATTTCTGGCAAGGAACTTCTCATTAGTGCAAAGTCATTATAATTGTCCATTAAATCCAGTGAAATTTTTTTATTGTAGTCTATAAGATCCATTTGTAAAAAAATACGATTAGAACAAATAGATTTTTCAATATATCTTCAATTTTCATTAACATTAAGAAGTGTCGATTCATTTAGAAATACAAGAAATGATTTAAAATAATATATATTTTTATTCAACCAGAAACTGAATTCGAATAATAAAATCGTTGACAAAACTTTAATGGTACAAATTTAAGGTAAAAGGATTCCTCGGATTCTGTAATTGCCCTTCCACTAAAATATCTAGGGTTTAAAGTAAACATTCATGTAATAAAAATGGAAGTGTTTCTAATGGCCAAATAAATAGAGCGAGAGAACGAAAATGTGTTTCAAGTCCAGCTACTTCCATGTTATCCCTAACATGTTAAAAGAGCATTCATTAGTTTTAACAAAAACAAGTAACTTTGGTTTTAACCAGCGCTACAACAATTGTAAACAACCCATTACACAATTTAAAACTTTGGTTTCAGACATCACTTCCACTTTAACTGTGGTCGATTGTCCACAAACAATTTGTAGCCACGATTTGTACGAAAGGAGGGGGATTTGAAATTTGTGATTCTTTGGTCGATAAACAAAGTTTCCCAACAAATTTCAAACTTTAAGAGGACCCGGAATGCCTATCTTCGCAATGTTAATGTAAGGAACTTTTCTCAAAAACAGTTAGAGTTATCCTGTTCAATTTTCTTGTGGTTACTTTTCAGGCTATTTTACACCCATTGAGTTAGTAGCATCTTGATATTATATTGTCGAGAAGATAAGACATTTTTTTTTTTTGAAATTACCACTCTTGAAAATCATAACTTTTTTCCTATTGAAGTGGAAAATAAATATTTAAACACGTTATTTTACTGTAATATTAACTCAGTACATTGAAATTATAGTATGAAAGGCTGCGCTGGAATTTTATTAAAATTCATTCACAGTTGGGTGAGAAAATGTTTCTTATGCGTCAAAAATTGCTATCTACGGGAAACGAGAAAAAACTAAAAGAAAGCATATTATACGTTAAATAATTCAATATGTTATTTTTTACAGTCCAGAGGTTAATATTACAATTACATTCACAGGTGGTCTGGTGCTAACTTAAAGTTTTAAAACAAAAAATATCGCACAAAATAAAAAATTACGTATTTATATATTGTCATTTAAAAAAATAGAGATGTTATGCAAATGGTAACATTAAAAAATAACGTAAGGATTCAATATATTTTTAATTAAAAAAAACTGCAAAAACCCCACCAAATTATACATATATCGTTGGATGCAGAAAACTCTAAAATTTAATAATTTGAAAAAACCGGAAATGTGAAAATTTCAATGTCTTTCGTTCCGGGTACCCTTAACAAGCATTTAGTTATTACAACGGATAAATCTAATATCTGTTTACTTAATAATTGATGTATTCATCCATCAATGTATCTTCTTTGGATGATTGTGTTACTTAATCTGTCTGCGTATCTTCAATAAACGTCTGTATGAAAAGTTGGGATGATTTTTTTATTTAGTGTAAGGGGAAGTTTTCTCAATAAAACCGTAGGTTTTCTGAAAATTTTAAATTGGTATCATTTAATTTTTTTTTGGAATTACCAACAAAAATTCATCACGATTGAATTATATAAAAAAAAAAATTATATTCAGATCTATTTTAAAAAATAATATGTAATACACACACACAAACTTTATTGTAAAGAGGATATTATAAGTAAATTTCATTTGCTTCATATTAAATAGTGATAACAATGTTTATTATACACACCATTAATATTCAAAACTAGTTTCTCTGTATCTGGGGAATTAATGCTAAAATAATATATAGCTATTGTTTATCCTGGCTCCTTCCACACTGTTAACTTGGTTCGAATATGCATCCCACCCACAATAATCCCGTCTATCAATCCTCAGTAGTGTATTTCCTACGCTTTCTATTCTCCGGAGGTTCTCCAGTTACCCCGCCCAATACGCCCCTCCTTTCAAGTCCTATCTCTATTATCGACTTAGATACAAAGCAGTTTTTCATGGAATTCCCTGTTTACCTGTAGTGAATCCTTTGATATTTTTATTCAAATAATAAAAGTAATAATAATATTTACTCATTCCACTTTATACAAATACAAAATTACATCTGATCTACTACGAATAAATAACCACCTACTCAAGTAAACGGTAGTTATATATATATAAAAAAACAATATACATAAGAACAAGTTTACAAATGAATTACAAATCAATGTTCGTCATCCACTACAAATGACAGTTCAAATTGTAGCGGCAGCTACAGCGAATGTTAACTACAGTTCAGCCATTCTTAGTTTGCTCCTACTGTCAGCAAACCAAAGCCAGCCACTACAGGGTGTACGCTAGGGTCCATGACTTTAACTTGATTCTTCCTTTTTTACATGATATTACTATTAGTAACTTGCACAAATATAAATGAAGAATCAAATACTATAACACTAAATTCCTAATTGAAAATAAATTAGAATTCACGTAAGAAAGATGCAAGACAATATGATGTCATAAACGAACTGGTAGCATATTAAAACGATGAAATGTATTTGTCAAAAATATGGAGAGAGATTTATGGGTTTGGATTAGTCATCATCAAATTCAATGTGAAATAACGAGTGACTATTCTAATACTAGATAACAGATAATTAAAATTAAAATGCTTTTTTTAATGTTCTCTTGTTTCGTGATACAAATCAGAGGTATACGTACGTAATATAACTTGTAAACACGTATATTTATGAAAAATAATGGAAATAAAGTAAACCGCTTTTATAAATTTATTGTTCAGTACTTAAAACATTAGTCATGATATGATTAACAGTTGATATGATTGAACAATTTTATTTATAAAAATACTAAAATACTTTTAAAAGTATTTTGTAGTTACTTTTTAATCAGCGGGTACACATTTTTAAGTAATGCGCATGGTCAGCGACGTCATTATTTGTTGACAGTAGGACCAAACTAAGGAAGGTTGGACTTTACATTATTTTTAACACTAAACATTAACCAAGCCGTTCTTCAGATCAGATATTCAGTCTTCAGATCAGATATTCACCTGCACATGACTAACACTAAAATTAGTTATTATTGATATTTTATTTACAAAGATCGGTAAATTCCTACAAGTACTGAATAGCAAGCACTGCAAGCCAGCAACGGTAAAATACTAACACTAACCAACGATTCTTACAAACGAATCAACATCAGTTATGTCACTGAGCCAATGTTTAAGCTTTCTTAAAAATAATAACATGTTTAAGCTATTTTTAATTTTAATAGGCAACAGATTAAAACACTTCGAACCTAAATAAACAAAAGTTTTAGCAAAAAATGATTTATTAACTTTCGGTCTTACAAAAAGATGCTGGCTTAAACCTCTAGTTCTGTGATATAAGTTTTCAGTATCTCTGTTGCCACTTTTTTCATAAAACAATTTTAAATCTTAAAAAATAATTCAAGCAGAAACACCATTTTCAATACTAGGAGATTTAATTATTAAGTTTTACTGATACAAAAAACCAAAAACCTGAAACGACGTAATTTAAAATGAAATATGACTAAATCGAATTGTCATTTTAAACTTTGTAAATATCGCCATTTAATGAAATAATAGAAAATATACTTAAGTCTTATAAATATTCATATGTTATAGGCTAATGGTAATACAGGTTTATTATTTAGTGGAGTTAATTATAATAATTGGTACACAAAAACAACAATGGATACTAAAAGGCAGGTCTAAAATTCTTTGTTATTGAGTTAAGAATGAATAAGTAGTAGCTAATTATTCTCTTTGTAAAAAAACCAGGCTTAATAATGATAATAATTTATCATTAACTTATTCCCTTTTTAAAATTTAAACGTACTTTAATGAGATATCCATGATGATATATAGTGAAAGTCAATTTTCTGGTGCCATAAATTGAATAGCTGAATTAATTACGTTAGTTTATTAAACTTCAATGGATAAGTTATCAGAATAGAACCGTAAAGATATTTCATTCGAAATGTGCTGAGAGAAAAAATCGTGGAAGACCACCCAGCAAATGGTTAAAACAGTAAGGAACTCAGTGTGAATGAAAGATTATGAAGATGAGAATTTGTTGTAACGCAATGAAGTTAATACACAAAGAAATAATATTCGAATTTTGAATGGTCTCCGAGTCAGTTCTGTTGGTCAGCTGATAGAAAATTAAGCTTAAAATACACATAAAGAAACATTACTGGGTATTCTTATCCACAATCAGAATAACAAAAATTAAGTAAAATCAACAATACATTGAGTGGTAATTTGAAACAAAACTTTTTCTGATAGCGAAGAAAATTCATCTTACTCTCTTCACAGGATAGATAACGTTACTGTTTCCGTCATTAAAGTGTCTTATTATTATTAGAAAGCTGTGTATAAAATAAATTCCCAGCGTTGCGGTCTTCCATAGCTTTTCCATAGCTCTTACCCTGAAACTTGTATTTCAGAACCCGTTTTAGAATTCTATACATTTTTTGGGATAATAGCAGGTTCTCTTATTTACTCTTAGTCTGCAGCTTTTTCCTCATATTTAAATTTTGAATTTTGTCCACCCTCGTACAATTCTAGACCTTTCGTAGTAAACGCATTTCTGCATCTTCAAATTTCTGGTTCTTTCTCCCTGTAAGAACCCAAGTTTTGCTCCCACAAAAGTGTTGGAACTGTCATCATGTCATAAATTCTCATCGAAGTATATTATTGAGACCTGTTCCTTAGCGTACTTACAGTCGTTTCACATAGGTATTTCTTTGGAGACGATGTATCTTTTGTCAACATCAATCTCTCCGTCAAAACCAATTTCGTAGTCAAAGTAATTAAATGTTCTAACCTGTTCAATAAGACAATTTTATAAACCGTAATATCAGATCGTACAGGTTGTCTTCCTAAAAATCCATTACTTTCGTTTTTATGCTGAATATATACAGGTTATACGTATAGTGCCTAAATTCTGGAAAAGAAAATTACTCTCCGGAGCTTCTTCTCTGATTAGGCTATTTAAACTTAATTATTATCAAATAAAATTATATTCAGGGACTTATTATCAATAGCAGATTGATAAACTGATTTCCATTCTCCTACAAGACAAGTAAATCAGAAAATTAAAAAAGTAAATTTTGGAGTGAAGTAAATTAAAAAATCTGGTGTGAAACACTCACATGAATTTCTCTTTCCAATGCAAATAATGAACAATATAACCTAAATTAGTAATAAAACATTAGAAATAAACAAAAATTAATCTCAAGAAACATAACTTCAATTTGATCATGAGGGAATGATACAAAATTAAAACTAACCTCTGTTTGGCTTAATAATACGAAAAATACTTTTTGACGCTGAACTAGGCTCTGTAGATAAAAATGCTTGAAATAAAAGTTGTAGATCTTTTAATTTGCTATAAGTTTTATTATCCACTTTTGTTTTAAAATGCATACTAAGGCATTTGAAATCTTAAAAAATTCATTTTTTACAGATTTTCATGGAAATAAAAAACATAAAATCACTAATTACCGCGAAACTAAGCGTTATACAAAAACATGTTTGAAACAATAGTTTTAGATTTTTAAATTGTCTACAACTTTTATTATATCCACTTTTGCGCTAAAATGCATATTATGGCCGTAACCTTAAAAAATACATTTTTTTCTACGAGAGTACAGCCTCCCCAAGAATTTCAGCAGACATGGGGTCTACTCTATCTTATAGAGCATAAAAATATAGTAATGACGCGTTTTTTTAAAAAATCGTAGAAGCCGTCTTTAAGAAAATCGCAAAAAAGTGAAAAATGACGCAAATAAACTACTACTTCCTGTTGACCGATTTTGATGAAAATGTTCGTGTCTGGTCTTCTAGTAGGTCCTTACTTAAGTTTCAAGTTTCAACTTCGTACGATGTTCCGTTCTAGAGATATTTTATTCACACATACACACACACACACACAGAACAATCGCTAAAAACATGGTTTTTTGGGTTCAAGGGTCTGAAAACGTGTATGTCCGGTGAAAACTCAATTTCAAAAAATCAACATGAAAAAATACTTTTCTTCCTATATATTCATACAGGCAAGAGAAAGTAAAAATAAAAATTTAAAATTCACTGAAATTTAAATAATTCTGTTGAGTATATTCATTACCTGGGATACATATTTACGTACTGATATTACCACTTCGGGAATCCCTCTTTCCTACTCTCCTTGCAGCGATGCACTGCAGAATTATTGTACAACTCTGAGGTATAATAAACAAGTTTGATATTTTTCTTTTTAGAATTCATGCAGTATGCACAACAGAATGATAACAACCATATACACGTGATAATTTTATATACATTAATTCAAACAGAAAAACAAAAAGAATAACCAATACAGATATTTTTCATTATAGGTCACTTGACAAGTATAAATATCTAGAAATAGATGCCTATCCAATATGTCAGGCTTATAATGTAAAACACGTAGAAATTAAAATATGAATGACAAACATACAAATAAATCATTGACTGAGCCGAACAGCCGACAAAAAATACGCTAATAAATAATGCAAATAATAACACTATTAAAAGGTTCGTTCATTTAAATATTTGTTAGATCTATTCTTTTTAAAAAACCTTTAGGCGTAGAAAACAAAAATTGAACAATACTTTACAATTATGCGTAATTAGTCTCGATAATACAACGTAGAAATTTTACATTGATATTCTATTTTCATTTCATCCGTAAACTATTATTTTATAATTTTTTATTTGTATTTCGAATTCGTATATAATACAGCCTTAATAATGAAATTAAATTTGTAAGTACCGAATCTTGTATGTATTAGCTACTAATGCATAGAATTTTAAATAGTCGGAAAAATATTAATATCTTATTGTTTTTCAGTATTATATGCATAATAGAAAGGAAGTATTTTGACACAGGGTCAAAATATTGTTAATTTATTTAACCGCATAATACAGTGCATAATACAGTCTCAATATACTGTTCCGTAACTTTAAAAGAATATTTTTTTCTAAAAATATCAAGAATGATAATTTTGATTCGGAGATAATGAACAAAGCTTTAAGGAAGACTTTCTGAAAACATATTGTTTATTTTAGTCCTATTTATTGAAACAAATATAAAATGTGCAAAATAATAAGACGAGAGCGTGAGTAGCATGAGCGTCACGCAAGTGACGTTTCATATTAACTTATAATATGCTAAAAAAACCCAATTGCTGCACTTCACGGTACACTTAACTTAAATCGTTTAACTTTTCATACAACCTGTACAAATAAAACCAATTAGTACTGGAAGAGTTAGAGTTATGGACTCACAGAAGAATTCTTAAAATATCGTGACGCTTCATTAACTTACAATATGCTAAAAAAAACCCACTTGCTGCACTTCACGGCAAACTTAAAGCGTTTAACTTATCACACAACTTGTACAAATAAAACCAATAAGTACTGGAAGCGTTCGAGTTATGATCTTACAAAAGGATTCTTAAAATATCGTTACACTTCATATTAACTTGTTGTTTAGGTCAACAGCCGAAAGGCTGGTTTGAACCTCTAGAGGTTTTACTAAGTAAAAACTAGGAGTGAGGTGGTTTACCTTTGCCTTCCTCACTGAGTTGAAAGAGTATGCTTATCAGCATGCCAGGCCCTCCAAAAAGCACCCACTTTCCACCCTGCAAATGACACCCTCACTTCATTCACCACAGGGTCTGGCTGTATAGTGAAATTCATAACTCTCAGAGGAGATAACTCTGACTAGTGTCTTTTACATATCTACCTCTTCTGTTCGTAAATAGTAACTGTTCTTAAATATTAACTTATAATATGCTAAAATAAACCTTGCTTCACTTCACGGTAAACCTCAATCGATTAACTTCTCATAAAACCTGTACAAATAAAACCAATTAGTACTGGAATCATTCGAGTTATGGATTTACAGAATAATTCTTAAAATATCTTGGATGGATAAAATATCAAATATCAGTGTACTTCGAAAGCTTAATAAAGAACATGAAAATAATGTGAACTCTCTTCACCAAAAGAAGAAAATTTGAATATCATTAGAAACCATTACGGACACATCATTAATGACAATAAGTACAAATTGCTGAAATGTATTTTGTAAGGAAAGGTTCAGGGTAAGAGAGCCGTTGGAAGACGAGGAATATCCTGGCTAAAGAACTTAAGGACCTGGTTTGCAACTTCTACTATAACACTCTTAAAAGCAGCAGCGAATAGAATTAATATCATCGCTAGAATAATTATAGCCAATGAATGGTAGCGGATCATCACCAAAAGAAGAAGTTCCGTAAACAGGAATGTTGTTATCAGTATGAATCACCAATAAAGGAGAGAAATGCGACCTAAGAATAACAAAAGATGAGTTACAAGAAAAATTGGGTAGGCCTAAAATCTATTTCTTAAAAAAATATTACAATTTTTTTACTTTTGGAAAGTTTACATTACTTTCTATTCAGAAATCGGACGTGACGCTATTTCTTATATTTGTTCCATATAATATTCAAAAATTTTGAAAAACTGAGTAAGTATAGGATGATATATTGAAAAGCGGTATCGGATCGAACCTGATAATTACATAATACAATAATTGGTATAAAGTAGAATACATAGATAAAAGAACTAATCTTATCGCCAAACAGAAAGTAAAAATGACTTCATTTTACTAATCAAATTTTTTTACCAAAATTTAAAATTCCGTATAGCCATATAGCCTACGTTATTCAGAAAACTCTAAGCTTTCCAACAGTGGAAGAATTTTTGAAATCGGTGGGATGGTTCCTCACCTCATACAAACAAATAAACATTACTTCTTTAGATAATTGTGACGAAATTTTTGTGTATTGTAATTTGCCGGTTCATAATAATATTGTTTACTGCGAATAATGTAAATATCGTGACAAGTAGATTAATAATGTATTATTTTACATTATTCTGAAGTAAATGTCTCCACTATTTTCTCTTTAACCTTTATTGAAACGATAGGTATAAGTATCAGACGAACTAATGTCCCATAGCCGAGCGAGTGAGAGGGAGATATGTGGCATAACTACGCATGCGCTCAAAGGTCTCTACCGTTATAATCCAAATCTGAAAACATACTACAGTCGTTATCTTTCTTGTTAGTTTACTGCATGCATAAACGCTTGCTCACAACAATGAGTAAAATTAAAGACAATGTTATTGGAACGGCGCGTATGGCTTGTGCGAGTGAGAGCGTTATGCATTCTCTCACTCCCACGGCTAGGGGACATTAGTTCATCTGAATACTGTAGACGTGTGTACATTTTATGTCACTTTTTATTTGTCAGTTTTTAGGTGAAATCATTTGTAGTGTTCTTTAATTACATTAACATACGGAATTTGAAGGTCGTTGTGTAAGTATAGTTTCGTACGTAATAAGGAGTGTACGTGAAAGTCAAAAATATCTTAGACTACACTGTTTTCAAGTGAGAAAAATTTCTGTAAGCTGTAGTAACGTATATTTTACCAGAATATCTACAAATGGGCTTTAGCAGTTACTTAGAGACAGACAGGTTTTGTTTTAATGGTAAGTGAGATATTTTCCAATAAACCTGTAGAGAAGTTTTTCTGTTTGATAATATTTGACGCTTTAGGTTAAATGTTCAACCAGGTTAAATGTTTAAGTATAACTCCTAACTATTTAACCTGATTTGATTGTGGAAACAAGAAGTTGTGGCACTAAAAAAAACATTCAGATATTTAAGTCAAAAATTTTATTACGTGTACAAAATATTGTCTAAGCTTACAAAAACGCTTATTTTACAGGTAAGCAATTAACTACAATAGTGTGTCAGTGGTTGTTATATGAATTTAAAAAAAACAATTTTATGGAACCTACTACAATTATAAATGACAAACAGTCCGTCGATCTAAAAAAAAGTTAAAGTACCGACTGAGTATAAAAAGTCAAAATCTCTACATCATAACCTAAGTACACAGGTGCAAAAAAATGTAATAGTGAATAAATAAACTAATTTAAAATAAATAAATTTAATTAATCTTTTAAAACTAACTAATCTTTTCAATTATGTCTATAACGGACAGGTGGAGTGTCAGATTATTTACACTCTATCAGTTCGTTGCAGGGCTAAAATAAATAGTTCTGTTTCTTATCACATGGTCAGCCAATTAAATGACATTTAAGAACAGAAGAGGTAGAGGTGCAAAAGACTCTAATCAGAGTTCTCTCCTCTGAAAGTAACAGATTTCATTATACAGCCAGACCCTGTGGTAAATGAAGTGAAGGTGTCATTTGCAGAATGGAAAATATGTGCTTTTTAGAAGCCCTGGCATGCTGATAAGCATATTTTTCCACTCAGTGAAGAAGGCAACGGTAAACACCTCACTCCTTGATTTACTTAGTAAAACCTCTACAGGTTCAAACCAGCCTTTTGGCTGATGACCTAAACAACAACAATCTTTTCAATAAATCTAATGACCATGATGGCATCAGTGATAAAAAATTAAAGCTAAGAAAAGAAAATATATTGGCTGAAATTTTATAGAAGCCAACAAACTACACAAACTCTAGTGGTAAATAGATAAAGATATAAAAGTACACACTACATAAAATTTCTTTGTAAAAAGCAAGAACGAACAAAGTAAGACAAATGTGAACAAGCAGTGTTTTTGACAGGGAATTCACACTACCTACTGTGTATTATACTCGAGGTACAATAGAAAATTTACTACCAAAAATAGAAAAGTAGATATTGGTCAAATAAATTTATACTGGTATAGCGGTTACCGGTCGATCACGCGCTTGTGTGAAGTTTACAGTAGTGTGGTTCCGTAATAAACCAGTAGCCCAATATTCCAAGCAGTTGGTTTACTTGTACGCAAAAACAAGTTGGTAAATTCAATATATAAATTATATTAAATAAAACGTACTTTTATTTCCATGATTCCTTTTTTGTTTTGTGTTAAAATTTTGTAGGGTTGAAATAAAATTTCTTATTTTCAATATACATTTGTTTTCGTCGTTTTCCTGTTTAATTCTATAAAAACCTAAGTACACAAGAGTGTCGATTATCCGAATGTCAGGCATCCGTACTGTCAATTATCCGAACCACTATTGATAGAAAAAATAAATATATTTACTACCAAAATACAGACATAACCTACGTACAATTCAATGAAAAATGTATATTATAAAAGGTTCTTTGTTCGATTTGTGAACAAGGAGACTGTTTAGAATTTTGTTCTTGATGGATCGTTGACAAATATATCCTACAAGTGCGTTAAAAAATATTTCATAAAGATTTTTTTATTTAATATATTCAGTTTTGAAATTCTGTATTTTTCGTTTATTATTATGATCTTTAGTATGCCTACTCTCTCTACACTTGCAGTAAATGCAATAAAAAGCAATGATTAGTGGTTTTTTTAAACTTAAGTTTATGTTAGCCTTTATACCCTATTAAAAATTTAGGTCGATTCACATACATCCGTCACGTCACAACTCAGTACCGTCATTCCGAGAAGTATCAGTTACAGAAAAATATTTTTTCCTGGAAAATTAATGACACTGTCTAAACTAAGCCGGCATCGTCCCGAATCCGGCGCGTCAGTCTTGTCGCCGTTACCGAACAGTCAAAACGATATTTTTTATCGACGATATTTTTGTTTTTGACGGACGTGTTTGTCACTATATTTGGTATTTTTTGTATCATTAAATTAATAATAAGAATGGGTGATGATGAAAATCTGATTGAGTGCGTTCGAAAGTACCCTGTTTTGTATGATTTATCAAATACTTAGTTATACATGGATACTTTTTTGAAAATGAAATATGGAAGAAAATTGGGGAAGAAATAAATATAGATGGTAAGTAAAAAACCAAGAAATTTATTGATAAAAATAATTATATGGATAATATAAATAATGTGATAAACTCTCCTTCTATTTCTCTTTTTGTCCATGCTTCGTGAACCCATTTCTTCTGCTGTTCCTCTTCTACATCCAAAATTACAGCTACAATAGCCAAATCCTCCATTGAAAACTCATCACAAAAATAGGGAAGTATGACACAGTTAACAAATGACTGAATAGAGTTTGACGAAAGGAAAACTGACGGATATGTGTGAATACTGTCATCGTTTGTGACTGCGAGTGGCCGTGTCGGTACCGTTTTGGAAAGGTGACGTGACTGATGTATGTGAATTGACAAATGTTTTCGGATTTGTAAGCTACACAAAAAGTTAGTGGGCCTAAATTGGGTTTGAAGTTCCGGTTTCGACCGGAAGTGGCTCAAAACCGTAAGCAAGAAATCAAAGTCGGAATTTGGAAACAAAAATAATGTCATTTAATTCCTTTTAAAGAGAAGATACAGAAATCATTGGGTTTAAATTTCCGGTATCGACCGGAAGTGTCCCAAAACCGGAAGTCAAGAAATCAAAGCCGGAATTTGGAAACAAAAATACTGTCATTCGATTCCTCTTAAAGAGTAGATGCCTAAATCACTAATGGTTTTTGCCATAAGTCAAAGGTAAGCCTTTTTAAAAATTGCCACCAGCCATGAACGCATCGTCTAATGAAAGGGATTTTTCCTATTTATTTTCAGTATCAAATTCTCTGTATTGGCTGAACATGTAAATTAAATAAATTATGTTAGTCCATAAGTTACTTTTGTGTATTCAAGAATTGTTTGTAATGTAATAAAATAGTTTATACTGTACTATACAGATTTTTACACATTTTTAAACTTGTAGGGACTAACGAGGATCTCTTTTCATAAACGAAATGTGCTGAGCCCTTTATTTTCAATATGGGAGGTCTTATTGTAGTTTAATTATTTCGTGTGTTTCAAAATTAAGCAGATGTAAATAAATAGTAACCGAAAATTAATGATATATTTGATTTGGTTATCAAAACTCTGTTTATGTAAATTTTGTCTAAAGTAAAGTGAGCTTGGTTAAATTCTGTTCTTATTTGAATAGTTAACTGAAATATATTTAGCATAGTAGATACACTCATAGGTAAATAATTCTCCAGTATACCCGAAGTTTTTGCTTAACCCACTACTCGTCTGCTTCGAAGCCGTTAAACAAGGGTCTTACTGTACCGTATAATATTAAAATAAATTAAGTTAAAATCTACCTCTAATGTTATTTCTCTATTTTGTCCCTATGGCTTTGTTAATCAATCATTCACAAAAAATTGGTAGTTAACCAAAATTTTATGGTGGGCGCCTCAGTGGTAGGGCGCTAAACTATTCCGGATTATAAAGAGAAAGGACTGTGTTTGATTCCCGGTTAGGGTATTGGTTTGCTGGCATTTCTCTCGCCACCTCCTCTCCGATTGGTGGCCCGAAAGCATAGACCCGGAGATCGTTTCGTAAAGCTTTTACATACCGTAACTGGCGACTGTCACATACCTAATTTGTCAAATAACTAAATAAAATATCGAGAGCGAGGTTGAGCCTGGTCGGCAACCAGAGGGATGCGTTTACTCGCTCTCTTATCGGGGGAGGCTCTTGACGCACAAGGCGCGCGTCATCATTAATATTTAAACTACAAAATTGGGTCCTAACAGTCTAAAGAAAGGTCAAAATTAAAATATAAATTAAAGAGTAAAATATAGCTAGGACCTGTCGCCATTATATAATGCACCAGCAAGTGCTCGACGCCATTAATTTGTTCCCGGAAAGGAAACATTTGGTGAAACGGCACCAGAGATTCAGACCTATACAGGATAACTCCCTTAATTAAATTATGTGACGACGGTAGAACGAAGCTCCCTCGTCAAGGAACTTCCACACCGAAGAGCTATGTATCTTGATTTTACTAGTGGGGGAGAAAGAATCACATGGTTGACTAGCGGTAGCAAATTAGCTTGGTGTGAACGTTTGGAAACGTTGCTAGTTGCTAGTAAGCTGAACACAACTCACGTCTGTCTTCAAAGCACTGGTATTTATTAACTAGCTCTGTGAGAACCGTCACCTACGCGCTAGTAGGTCCTGCTAGTAGTAGCAGCCAGTAAATTTGCATCGTGGGAATAGACCTTTAACTCATTACACGCAATCTGCTGATGCGAATTTTTATAAAGTGCACAAAAACCGAATCATTGTACAATTTTAATGCATACAACAAGAAAAAGTTATCACACAATGCTAAAAAATCACCCTGATCATCTCGCCTCCGTCAAGTACTGACTATTGTCAGTACTTCAACAAAAGACTTAATGGGCACTACTTATTAGACTTGTTTATTACACTAATATAAAAAAATAGTGGGAGTATCATCAGTAGACGATTTCTCAAATCAAGCATCAACAAGACGAAATTAGTTGCTTGATGTCTGCTGGGCATGATCAAATTAAAATTAAATAAATACAATTTTGAAAGTTATTTTCTAATTTGTTTACAACAAACCTCAATTTTACAGGATATAGTTTTAATGCAAATAATTCAGATAGGTAGAATATAATTTATTTTCTATGAGATAGTGTAGAATTGTCAAGACGTACAAATGAATTTACTCTGTCCTGAAGTTTGTTGTAGAAATATGTACTTTGAGTATGAATCATTTAGAAGTTTTCGAGATTTGGGTATTCAAGAATTTAAAACTCACAATTTCACGTTACCAACGTTGATGTTTTGACATGTATGGTTGTAAATCGTGAGTTCTTTAAAACACAAACAAAAGAATAAAGACTGCCTACGTTGGTCACTTATACGGGGGTGATAACTACCTTCTTGAACTTCTTCAGACTTATTGTTGAGGGCAACATTGAAGTAGGCACAAACCTGGATGAAAAAAATGCTCATGATTGAAAATGTAGAAACTGGAAAAATATGTTCGCATACTCCTTTGAGGGTGGTTCACAAAAAGAACGATTTACCAAAGTTGTAACCAATCTTCATTGATAGAGTCGGCACTCTAAGAAGACGATTACTTAATTCAAACTTAATTCAAAGAGTACTTAATTCAAATAAACATAATTTATTCCGTAGCTATCTATAAAGGAAATAGGGTGGCGGAGCCAGTCAGGAGTAATAAACGATTGAAGCAGGGATGTTGCCTATCGCCAACTCTGTTCAAAATATATCTTCAGGAGGCATTGAAAGGATGGAGGAGGAAGTGCTCAAGAATGGGAATTGAGATTGATGATGGGGTGCTTTTTACGCTGTTGTTTGCGGACGATCAGACAGTTGTGACTGTGGATGAGGAGGATCTATCCTATATGGTTAGGAAGTTAAAAGAAGAATATGGGAGATGGGGGCTGAGATCAACTGTGAAAAGACAGAGTATTTGGCAGTCGGGGACCTCAGGAAGACGTGCAGCTGGATGGGGAAAATTTTAGATGTGTAGAACAATGCAAGTACTTCGGATCAATATTCACGAAGGAAGGCACATCTGCAATAGATATTAGTTGTAGGATTGCCCAAGGTAGGAAATTAATAAGATGCTTGAACTCCCTGTTTTGGTCGCCGAAAATTCAGCTTGACACAAAGAAAATAATTTATAATGCTATAGTGAAGCCTATTACGTTGTATGGTTGTGAGGTTGAACCTTGGGTAAAAGAAGTCAGGACAAATTGAGGGCTTTAGAGATGGATTGCTTCAGGCTCATGCCGGATCTCCCGGATGGATAGGGTTAGAAAGGAGGAAATCAGGGGGAGGATAGATTGTGGCAGTGCAATAGTTGAGGACATTTAAAAAAATAAGGCAGTTGGTGTGGTATGGCCATGTTCAGAGAAGTGAGGGGCATAGATGACCGAGGAGACTACTGAAGTAATGTCCTTCAAGTCGACGTAGAAGACGAAGCCCACGTTGTATTTGGCTGCCGGGAATCAGGTTCGCAATGGAAAAGACGCAATTGACAGAGGAGAACTGGTGGGATCGAGATCGATGGCGTTCTGATATGCGAGAAGCGGACCATCCGTAGGAATCTCGCCGTAAAGTAAGTAGAAATTTGTCTAGAGTGAATGAAAAACTATTAACAAAAAAATATTTGTGCAGTAGCTGGTATACCTAAGATATCTGATAAGTGTTTTAAATGAATAAAACTAGAAATAATACTGAATCAAATCAGAGAAAAATAACAAATTTTAGTTTGAGGACTTTCAGTTAGAGCAATATTAGAACAGTGGATGGACGGAAAAAAAAAGTCTACAATGATAAATGCTCACAATATAGGCTCGGAAAAATTTAAAAAAAAAACTTAAATTACTTGATGTGTTATAAGATGGTATTAACCAATAAAAATATGATAATTACATATTTTTATATAAGAATATATTTATAAAATGTTCCATGATTACATGCAATATATTCTTCGATGTACCTTAATGTACAAGGCCAACTAGTATACAGTTTTATCATAAATCATGATCGATGTTATAATCTGGTGTTTATTTTTAAACCTAACTAGGGTATAATATTTTACATCTGTTTAAAATTCATACAATACCTTTAAAAAAAAGCGTTACATATTATTATAGTTGTATTAGGCCTCGGTAAAATATTGTATAGTTTATGAGATAATCTATAGCCCTAAGCTTTAAAGGTATTTTGTTATTTTTGTTTTTAGGTTATTTGTTCTGTTTCACGTGGTAATAAATTTACAAAATAATGGTTTTTTATATTTTTTCTGTAATATTTTTGTTGTTTTATTGTTTGTGTATATAGGCCCCCTACTAAACACAGGGTAAAGAAAATAAATATTTATTCGAAGTATTATTTATTTTTATCTTTTAAGATATTTCTACGTAGTAATTTATTTGATGTGCAATAACATTTAAAAAATATTCTTTGAGTAAACGATTTGAAAAATTTTCTAGACATAACTTTTATCTAATTTTTTACCAAAATTTACAAAGTATATTTTTCGTTTTTAAAGTCCCATGAACTGTTTTATAACTATTTAAGAAATACAATGGTTAACGGAGTATTTTACATGTTAAATACACTATGAAGATTTCCCAGATTCCAATTGGGAAGTTTATCCAAGAATATTCGGCCTAATAGCCTATTAATTTACTGACTGGATCACCGAAGTAATCATTCCTTTTTTGAAAAATGTATAATGTACATCATTGTAATTAAATATTAAGAATTTGTACGGATACTGCAAAATATTTTTAAAGGTAATATAATTTTTTTGTTTCTCGGTCACCCAGTCAGCCACGAGTCAGCTGTTTAACAACTATTTTTCAGAGACGAAGGTTCCGTGGTTCAAATCCTAGTACGTTGTTTCAAATTATGAGGATGGTAACTTTTTCCTCGGAGGGATATTTTAGATTTTTTTAAACAATTCCTTGTTTGAAATTTAAAATTGCCCTCTACAATTTTATAAATTATTTTTATTACAAGTTTTAATTTATTTTTATTGTTGTAATTCATAGTATAATGATAAAATATGTTAATAAAAAGTTTATTTATCTCGCATAAAGTATTTTACATTAATATTTATTTAATAATAAAGTTTTCAGAACAATTTAAACTATATTTTACAATGGTAACTACAAATTCTTGTAATTCTTTTGTAAATTTTGTAAATTCTTGTACCTATGAATAAATCGATTGCTACTTTAAACAGCTGCAATGATAATTTACAAAATTATGAAAAAATCCCTCTAGCGATAACAAATGCTGCGATAACAAAAGATTTTCCTCTTTAACCACTTCATACGTTCCCTATTTAAACAATACTGTCTTAATGAATTGAACCTACGTATATCTACTTTACGGATAGATAGTGGTTACTGATGAACTTTTATGGTTGGGATTCAATTAACAGGATAACTGTTATGAGACATATTTTTATGTCTCGGTTCGTATTTCCAGATACGTTTTGAGACACACATCAGTGTCTCATTTTTGTCAGTTTTTACTTATTCTGGTAACTTAGTGAAAATTATGCTGACATCAGCAATGTCCTTAGTTTTTGTTTTGCTCGGATGGTATTTCATTTTGTATTCAGCACTTATTTTTGCACTTTAAAAAAAGTTGTGGCTGCCTCCAGACGTAGTGGTTAACGTGCTTGCCTACTAACAGAAGGTCCCAGGTTCGATTCTCATGTTAGGATCTGGAAATTACCGTCAAAACCCATTGTTTCATAAATATTCAAAATAGTCGCTAATAACCAAAATGTTGATACGACTTAAAATAAAAAAATTCGTATTTTCATATGGAAGGACATAAATTATTTTATGTTAAAATTATGCATGAGAACAACAAAAATTATTTTGCTAATTTATGGAGACAGTTCTTGTCTCAATAAAAAATAAATTGCCGGCCACATTGGCACAGTTGGTAACGTGCTCGCCTCTCATCATGCGGTCCTGGGTTCGAATCCCACTCAGGCACGGCATATTTTCATACGTTACAAAAAATCATTTCATCCTCATTACACACACTTACACCCCCAACGTCGTCGCTAATGACCTTGATGTTGATGCGACGTTAAATGAATAAAAAAGTAAATAAATAAATAAATAAAAAATAAATAAATTTGTCTCAACTTTTTTTTTGTATTAAAATAAAAGAATAAAATTATTTTTTTCTTACTAGTTATTGATTATATTTTGATTTATTTAAGTTTGTATACGATTTGGACTTATGGTGGCCAAATTTACAGCGCAGCGAAACATTCCACTCTACAACGAATTCAACGATTTCAATCCAAATTACTTAGACAAATAACTGACGCGCCCTTTTACGTTACTAATCACACATTACACAACGATTTACGTGTTTCATACATTAACGACACATTTTATCACATCTATTCTCGGTTCAAACGCAAACTTGAGTATCATAAAAATCATCTAATGAGATGATTTTTATGATACTCAAGTTACTAATACTTTATGATACTCGATGCCAGGTGCTAATGAGGACCTGGCATCCCCAAACTTACACGGAAATCCGCAACGCAGACTGAAACGACGATGGAGTAGAGATATCATAGCGCAGATGTAAATTTAATAAATTTTTCATTCAAGATTAATCCACTGTTGGAGTGACACTATTGAGTGGCGGTCACCTTAATATCATAACGCCATTTTGTTTTTATAAATAACATCACATTCACTGGTTGTATTTTGTACAGTTGTGAATAAAAAAACTATGTTAAAAAAAGTTTGTATACTATATTGCATAAAATAAAAAAAAATTGTAGCATTTCTGGCAAGCATTACAGACTCAGGCCGAGCATTCCAAACTTTCTCAGGAATGGTCGGCCTGAGTCTGTACAAGACTACACCTCATTTACACGTCATACATATCATCCTCATCTCATTGGGTCATGGGGTTGCTTATTGTTATAAATTGAACAGATTGCAACGTACACAAATTAGGAATTTAAAAAAAAATTCTGGCAAGGCACCTATTAACCATACTTTTTAAGGAATGGTCGGCCTGAATCTGTACAAAACTACACATCGATTTCAAGTGATGGATGCCACCTCATCTCATTGAACCATGGGGTTGCTTATTGTTCTAAATGAACAGACTGAAACGTACACACATTACGGTTAAAACAAAATATTTAATTTAAAATCAGAAATCCTCAGGATCAAGTGGCCAGGTGGCGGGTTTTTGGTTGGTAAGGCGGTTGAGGCCTCCTTGGGGCTGGACGAGAACACCTCAATTGAGTTCAACACTATTTCCCCCATCGTGAGGGAGTGAACATGAGTTTTTTTCTCGCCGCCTCGGATAAAAAAAAGATCAGAACTCCTCGATTAAAAATAAAGTTAATTTACTTTTTAAATGTAGATTTTAAAAGTGAAATTTAAATTTAAATTGTTTCGAGCAGTACAATTTAAATACAGTAAAATATTACGTGATTGTTAAAAGTATTTTCGGTTATGTTTTCCTTCAGTTCTTATAAAATTCCTTTTTTCTTTATTTCTTTTAGTTATATTGCGTTGTACTGTGTTAATTACACAGCATATTGCCGGAGGCGATCATGGTTCGCTTCGCTGGCGCCCAACCCAACAGAATCCAATATTAAGAACAAAGTAGATTAAAACAGAGAATGAAATCGGCTATAACTTAACCTTCCCCTATTCTTTCTTAAAGTTAGGCTTACAAGTTTTATTTTGCACAAAAAGAATAAGAAAAAAGAAACAAATAATAGGGGAAAAGAGAGAACTTGTAATAATAGAATGGGAAATACGAAGAAATAAAAGTAAAAACACTGCATTGGGAATTTATCTCCATATCACCATCTCACTCACACTCCTTCAATTGTAACTTATCTCATCGCCATGCAATGCGGGACTGTTAGATTATAAGAGGAACTAACTATTCCTAAGAAGTTTTTTACGAGCCAACTTTCAGGAGATCTTTATCTAGTAAAGTATTTTTATTTTAATGTTTAAATTGAAACAAAAAAAGAAAATAAAGTAAATTCTCTGTTTACACGTAATCTAGACAGTGAGAGTACTATTATATGACAAAAAAATACCTATGTATTTTGTTTTTTAAATTTATTACAGAATGTTTTAATATTTTATATGGATTCTCGTGGGTGAATTAACACATTTAAAATAAATACTGGCGTATGTAATTAAAACACATACATCAGAATGATGAGTCTATGATATTGAAAAATGTTTTGTTATTTTACGATGACAAATTACAAGCTACTATAATATTTCGTGTAATTTAATAAACAATGTAGTAGGCTCAAACAGGTATAACACCTGTTGTGACATGTGAATATTAGATTAGTTTAACTTTATACCGTAAAATGGATTACTATACCTTACATTTAATAAGTACTAGACACAGATATTAAGTACAGAGTAAAATTTTTAGGTAAACAGCATTCGTAGTTGATCTTTAGGACATTATAAGAATAAACAGAAGTGCGGTACTTTTTATTTAATGCCAGAGTGTGTTATTTGCTCCCACCAAAAAATAATTCGATGGTTGACCCTTTGCTGGGCACTCCCGAGTGTACTCGACATGACCTAAGGTGCCGCGAGAGGCATGCCCGAGTATACTCGTTTTCGAGAATTTGAATTCCACGGCAGTATAATACTAACACGTAAATGACTATAGATATGCACTTCTATGGTCTTTTACCTGTCTACTGTACAACTCATCGATATTATTCACCTACTTAAAGCAGAGATTAGAACGAAATACGGGCAGCAATGAACGTTTGATTTTGCGTTTCATAACCTATATCCTCTGCCCATAACAGACAGGTGGAGTGTCAAATTATTTACACTCAATCTGTTAGTTACAGCGCTAAAATAAATAGTTCTGTTTCTTATCACATGGTCAGCCAATTAAATGACTGAATCATTTAAGAACAGAAGAGGTAGAGGTGTAAAAGACACTAATCAGAGTTTTATCCTCTGAAAGTAATGAATTTCATTATACAGCCAGACCCTGTGGTGAATGAAGTGAAGGTGTCATTTGCAGAGTGGAAAATATGTGCTTTTCAGAGGACCCGGCATGCTGATAAGCGCACTTTTCCATTCAGTCAGGAAGGCAGTGGGTAAACTACCTAACTTCTCTTCTACTAAGTAAAACCTCTACAGGTTCAAATCAGCCTTTCGGCTGATGACCTAAATATCAACAACCTATATCCGGTTTCAGTTTGTGCATACGCTGTCTGTAACGGGAATTTTTAGTGTTAAGTGAATAACACTAATAGAAGCAGCGCATTGCCCACACTGAGTCCCGGGTTCATCTCGTCATTACAATATATAAGTAATAGTACCTCGTCTGTTCTTAAATGATGTTGGCCTAGTCATTTAATTGGCTAACCATGTGATAAGAAACAGAACAATTTTTGTAGCCCTGGAACTAGCAGATCAAATAATATTTTTACTGAACATTATTTCTTTTATATATTATTGTTGTAATATTTGACCCTGCTTTCAAATTCCTATTCCCAATACCGAGTGCGTTGAACGTTTAAATTTGTAGAATTGGCCTACATACCGATAAAACAAAGGAGTGGTAGCAAGAAGGGGAGAGAGTATGTTATACTAATATGGGTAAGTAATTCATGTTAATGTCATGTAAATTTATATACTACTTACAAATTTTCATTGACATTACTAACTGGAATTTGTTCGTACGATAAAATGAACCAATATGAACGTGAGTATGTAAATGAATTATTATTGTAGACGTGTTTTATTTTTAAGAATATTATAAGTTGCAACGTAGGTCTGTGTGTTGTGTACGTGATAAAAACCTTAGAACTAAAATTAAAATGTGATGTCAACAGGTAAAGTCGTGGAATAGGTTTATTTCGAAATCCTTTATAATCATCATGAACACAAAGTTCACGGATCCTTAACTATTAATTAATAAAAAGGCCTTTTCATAGATGACAGTTCACTCATTAAAATTGTCTAAAGTTTAGTCATAAAATTAATTATGATTAGTGTTGCAGTATGATTAAACAATTTATGAATAAAAGAGAATAATATTATGTTAGTCCTAATAACGAATACACAACAATCCCGCTAATCCGAACTAACTGAAGCCTGAACCTGTTTGGATTTTTTAATGTTTTGGATTATCAGAAAAAAGTGTGTAATAACAAAAAATCTGGCATGAAACATTCACACGGCTTTCTTGTCAATGTAAATAATAAAACATATAAACTATGTTTAATCTTAGTAAACAAGTAAAATAAAAAACATAACCTAATTTTAAACATGAGTGAATGACGTAAAATGAAATCAATCTCTGTAGGACTTAAAAACACGGAAAATCACTACAGGACACTAGAAGAAAATGTTTGAATAAAAGTTGTAGATTTTTTAATTTTTTATAACTTTAACTCGTACACTTTTGTCGTAAAATGCATACTAAGGCTGCAATATTAAACAATTCCATTTTTACCGATTTTGATAGAAAAAATACAGAAAATCGCTAATTGGCGCTAAACGTTGTACAAAAAAAATGTTTAAAATGAAAGTTGTAGGTTTTTAAATGTTCTACAACTTTTATTAAAAAAACTTTTTAGAATACATGTTTTCAAGCCACAATCTTAGAAAAACATATTTTACCACGAGAGCACAGGTCTCCAAGAATTTCAGCAAACATGGTGCTTACCCTACCTTGTAGTGCATAAAATGCAGTAAACGAGGTGATTTAAAAACATCGTAGGAGCTGTTTTTTAGAAAATCGCAATAATTTGAAAAATCGCACGAATAAACTACTTTTTCCGGTTGACCGATTTTGATGAAAATGTTCCTGTCGGGTCTTCTAGTAATATTCAACTTAAGTTCCAAGTTTGAACTCCGTACAATATTCCGTTCTTGAGATATTTTGTTCCACGCACAAACAAACACACACACACACACTCACACACACTCACTCACACACACACACACACACACACACACAAACAATCGCTAAAAATATGTTTTCCTGTTCAACGGGCCTGAAAACGTGAATATCTGATGAATACTCGATTTCGAAAAATCGACATCAAAACAATATTTTCCTTTCCTATTCATATAAGGCAAGAGAAAGTAAATTGCTAAATTTAATATTATCGCATGCGTTATCGGAATGATGTAGATCAACTGTGTATGTGTAAAATCAAATAAGAATTAAATGATAATTATCGTGAACGAGTGGTTATGAGTTAACGTCAAAGTTCTTCAATTTGCAGACGAAAATAGTTTCTGTAATCATGTTGGATTCCAGCGCAAGTCCAGAAGAAAATAAGGACATCGACTCACGGTATCTGATGCTTATCAGATTTATCTCCACCACATGTAATGGATACGCCCAAAACAGGCAAGTGGAGTGTTAAATTATTTGCACTTGATCTGCTACTTTGAGGGCTACATAAAATAGTTCTGTTTCTTATCACGTGGTCAGCTAATTATATGACTGAAATATTTAAGAACAGAAGAGGTAAATGTGTAAAAGACACTAGTCAGAGTTATCTCCCCTGAGAGTAATGGATTTCATTATGCAGCCAAACCCTGTCATAAATGAAGTGAAGGTGTCATTTGCAGGGTGCAAAGTAGATGATTTCCGGAGGGTCTGGCATGCTGATAAGCATAGGCTACTTTTGTACTCAGTAAGGAAGGCAATGGAAAACCACCTCACTCCTCGTTTTATTTAGTAAAACCTCTAGAGGTTCAAACCAGCCTTTCAGCTGTTGACCAAAACAACAACATGTAATGGATCTTATAATACTGGCAAATCTTATGGTGAGTAAAGTGTTTTAATTTCAAGATGGAAAAGTTTTCTTTCAACCCAATGAGTAAAGTAATGGCAGATCTCTTCGTTTCTCATACGAGTAAAAAAATTTCTAATGATTCGATCGTAAATTTTATACCGCTTTTCAGCTGAACAATAAAAAAAAGTATTTCTCTAAAAAAATCAATGAAACTCACAATCCTGATTAAAATTTATTGTAATACTTCCTGTAAAGTAAACTAAATCACTTCCTGAGACGCTAAGTTATATTTGTAAACACCACCCATAAATGCTCATCGATAGGACTAATTTATAACAACAGAAACCGGATGTGCAATACCTGCATGTCGTAGGCTATGATGTCATACATAATACGTACTTCAACGTTTAACTAGGCTATATTTTAAGTGTTAAGTAACATGAAGCAACTCTTGAAAGAGAAAGATGCAAGGTCGATGATATATATATATATATATATATATATATATATATATATATATATATATATATATATATTGTAATTAGAGAATAGGGCTGGGTTAGATAATCTACAATGGTATTATTACAGGGATCAGGGATTTAAAGAGGAAGGGATTAACTTGCGATTACCTTATTTACACAATAAACCCCCGTTCACTTCATTTCACATTCATAGGATATATATTATTTACTTTACTTACTGATAGTCTTTATTAACCTTTATTTATTTTTTTTATCAAAGTATAAGTATTTTGCAATCAGCTTTTCTTTTAAATGTAATTACAAAGTTTAAGTTATTTAACTTTAAGTAAAATAAGTAACTTTAAGCAAAGTAGATAAACATCTGTAGTATTTATATAAGTAGATTCCCTTGTAGTATTATATAAACAGTTTCGAGGGAAGTGGAGCGTTCTTTGCTGATGTTGGATCAAGTGGCCAGGCGGCGGGGTTTTGGTTGGTAGGCGGTTACGGCCTCCTTGGGACTGGACGAGGACGCCTCAATTGAGTCCAACACTACTTCCCATCGTGTGGGAGTGAAAATGAATTTTTCTTGCCGCCTCAAATAAAACAAAGAAAAAAAAGTTAACATCTGAATAACGTTCTTAGAATGAAAATAGGCCAATAATAGGCAGGTGGAGTGTTAAATTATTTGCACTCGATCTGCTGGTTCTAGGGATACAACAAATAGTTCTGTTTCTTATCGCATGGTCAGCTAATATGACTGAAGCATATAAGAACAGAAGAACCAAAGTTGTAAAAGACACTAGTCATAGTTAAAAATCCTCTGAGAGTAATGAATTTCATTATACAGCCACACCCTGTGGTGAATGAAATGAATATGTCATTTGCAGGGTGGAAAACAGATGCTTTTCAGAGAGCCTGCCATGTTGATAAATATCTTTCTCCACTCAGTGAGGAAAGCCATGGTAAACCACCTCACTTCTCGATTTACTTAGTAAAGCTTCTAGGGATTCAAACCAACCTTTCGGCTGATGATTTAATCAACAACAGAATGAAAATACGATATGTATGAAAAAACGCTCAAAAAAGTAGTGTTTAAAAATGGACTAAAGTCTGAACAAATAATAAAACTAAACTTGACTCTGAACTGTGCATTAATATCTTGAAACATGAAGTATTTGAAGCTGAAGATGATCATGATGGAGATGATAATGGTGATGATTGGGAGTAAAAGTAAAAAAAATTAATGAGTTAAATGATTAACACAATCGTAAAGGTAAGTTCAATGTTTTAAAACATTTCAGTCTGTGAGCATCTTCGCTGTTGACGAGGAGGTTAATTGTAAGTATTGTGATCTCGCGATAAGTGAGTGCGTTTTGCTATTATACGTATACATTTATAAATTTTTCTAATCTGAAGATAAAACTAATGCACAAATCATGTTACCTATTTAGTTATTATTATTATTATTATTGTTATCTATTACAACATTTTCACTAACAAGCAAATATTTATTATTAAACAGTTACATAACTGAGTGGTTAAACATAATTATAAATTTAGTACAATATTATTTTTTTAATGTAATGTTGAAATTTTACTCTTAACTTTAACTGGATGAAGCTGTTAAAAAATCTTAGCTACAAGTTTTTTGAGAACAAATTTGATGTATTATTTCATATGTTCTCTAGAGGATATTTAAGTTACACATGACAGAGGAAATTCTGCGGGGAAATCCCCGGGCGTGCGCGTCGAGCACTATTATTCTTATCTATCTGGGAATGTGACAGTTGACAGACAGCTTGATTCAACAAGCGCTTGTAAACCTTTCCATCTTAGAATTATTTTTTTAGATGCATAGAACAGAATTTTTTTCGTTTTTCCAAACTATCTTTTGGAAACGAAACGAGAAAGCTAATCCTACGACATAAAAACATATTCTTGAATTTCTTTATAATATCCTTTAACTTCTTAACCATCCTTCCATCTTTGAAATTTTTTTGATATTATTTAAAGTCGCAACGATAGCTTGGTTGATAACGGTTACTGTGAGTTTATTTAACAATCTCGAGTTAAAATTTATCGGGAATTGTTATAAACCGGGGGTTGAACGCAGGACCTTCGCTTTGAAGTACAGCAGGCTAACCGTGGAATTTGTACCACGAAAACTTAATTTTCTATAATATTTTATTAATGATTTTTAGTTATTTCATTGATCATGATCTCATGATGATTTCATGATCAGCCCTTGAAAATGAGGAAAATTACTCTAATAGTTGAGAATGTTTTATTGCATTTTCATTCTTAAGATTTTATTTTAGGTAAAATGAACATAAACTATAAAAATATACTTTGTGTATTGAACTTCTTACCCCATGTCAGTAGCATAAATAGGTTTCGTGATATCTGTGATTGCTTAACATTTGAGCGTTTGGCGAAACAAACATAAATTAATGGCTATTTTGAACTTCCAAATGTAGGGGCAGTACAACAAAAATATTGTCTGATTTTTTAAAACCGATCAAGCAACCAAATAAATTATTTCTGATGACTTAACTGACCCTTCGTCTACAGATTTTAAGAAGTGAAAATTGTGAATACTTACAATTGTTATTAATATTATTATTATTATTATTATTTCATCACTGTCCTTTCCTGAGCGCAGGCTTTGCCTTATTCAGGAAAGTAATTTCTGCTCAGATAGATAAGAAATTGTACATACGAGGTGTGGCTATTAAATAACGAGACTGAGGTAAAAAATTTATTTTTATTTTATACATAGTCACTTATCGTCACCTTCAATATACACTCCTTCTCTATCCCTACAATGCTCCATGCGAATTTACAAACGTTGGAAACAGTGCTGGAAGTCATCTTCTGTCAGCTCCTCCAAGACACGTGCCGCTTTCTCTTTTACAGCTTCCACAAACTCAAATCTTGTCCCTTTTAATGCAGATTTCGCGTTAGGGAACAAGTAGAAGTCACAAGGTGCAAGATCTGGTGAAAAGGTGGATGTTCTAACACTGAGATGCTGTACTTGGCTAGGAAGCTCTTGACAGATAACGCGGAATGAGCTGGCGCATTGTCTTGGTGGAGAACCCATGATTTATCCTTCCACATTTCGGGGCGTTTTTTCCTTACTCTTTGACGCAGTTTAGAAGGTACCTTAAGGTAGCAATACTGATTAATTGTTTAACCTTCGGGAACCTAGGAAGTTACACAATCCCAAGGATATCAAAAAAAAAAAGCAATCATCATTGCTTTAAATTTTGACTTGCTCATTCGAGCTTTTTTGGCTCTCGGTGAAGTTCGGCTATTCCAGTGCATGGATTGGCGCTTCTTTTCCGGATCATGAGTAAAAAACTACGTTTCATCACATGTTATTATCTTCTATCTGTTCCCTAAGGTGAAATCTGCATTAAAAGGGACAAGATTTGAGTCTGTGGAAGCTGTAAAAGAGAAAGCGGCACGTGTCCTGGAGGAGCTGAAAGAAGATGACTTCCAGCACTGTTTCCAACAATGGAAAATTCGCATGGAGTGTTGTAGGGATAGAGAAGGAGTGTATATTGAAAGTAACAATAAGTGATTATGTATAAAATTAAAATTAATTTTTTTTACAACGTCAGTCTCGTTATTTAATAGCCACACCTCGTATTATAAAATTAATATAATGGAAATAAATAAATAAATACATAAAATTTAGGTGAAGCTAAATTTTGTAAAATACGGGTTTTCCAGTAATATATTTTCCAAAAATTAGTATTTTAATTAGCATCGTAATTAAATAAACCTAAAATACTGAGTACTGTACGTTGTACACTGATTATGCGGCAGTGAAGACGAATACGTAGGCAATTAATTACAAAACTCTACGGAATTATCAAAGCGTGTTTGTACTCCGTAGATAGTTTATAAACGCAAGTAATGATAGGTTTACTACCTCTCTGTAATTTTCAGTTCATTCATTAAAAACTGTAACTTAATTAGTTACAATTGGCAATAAATTAAAGGTCTAATTAAACGTAACAGAAAAATATCTACAACAGGCCCACTGCGCATGCTTCTATGTCTCTCTCTAACCACATGTCACTCAATTACTACATATTATTACTTATTGGGCTTATTGTTTCTGCTGTATTACTTTGACTTTCAGTAGTTCGTTACTTAACTACTTAATGCATTTAATTAGTCCAATTGTTGTACTTTCAACACTTGAATTTCTTAGCCTTTCATTTATGATTTACACTACTCATTTATTATATTTTTTGTATTTTAGCAGAATCTTTTCAATTATTTACAGGTGTCCTAATCAATCACTCTAACGATTAGGTAACTCTAATTGGTTAGCTAGGTCAAATTACTAGCTTAGAAGTAACCATGAACAAATACCCCTGATTTTGTTATTCCCTAATGTGTGTACGTTGCAATCTGTTCAATTTAAAAACAATAAGCAGCTCCATGACCCCATAAGATGAGGATGATATGTATAACGTGTAAATGAGGTGTAGTTTTGCACAGACTCAAGCCGACCACTCCTAAGAGAGTATTGTTAATTGAACCCCAACCATCAAAGTACACTGGTAACCACTGTCTTGTATTCAAATCCGTATAAAAGTAACTACGTTTACTAGGATTTGAACCAGGAACCTTCGTCTCTGAAAATCAGCTGTAAACATCTGATTCACGGCGACGACTTCACCTCTAGACCAACCCGGTGGGTTCAGTTTAAAACTAAACGGAAAACTTTTATGTTATCTTCTTCTACTACTGGTTCCAAAATAAAAAATAAATAAAATATGATAATAATTTAACTCGTTGCAGGGCTAAAATAAATAGTTCTGTTTCTTATCACATGGTCAGCCAATTAAATGACTGAATCATTTAAGAACAAAAGAAGTAGAGGTGTAAAAGACACTAAGCAGCGTTATCTCCTCTGAAAGCAATGAATTTCATTATACAGCCAGACCCAGTGGTGAATGAAGTGAAGGTGTCATTTGCAGAGTGGAAAATATGTGCTTTTCAGAGGGCCTGGCATGCTGATAAGCGTAATTTTCCACTCAGTGAGGAAAGCTGGTAAACCACCTCACTACTCGTTTTACTTAGCAAAACCTCTTAATAAAAAATAAAATATTTAAAAATTTTATGGTATGTGAGAAGTAGGATGAAGTAGGATAAAGGTTAAAATCCCTTATAGATTTGTGCGTTAGTAACAAAGGTCCTTTACGTACCATTACACAAATTTCTGTATAGTGAATAAGGGAATTAACGTTTAAGGAGCTTGAGTCTTAGTTTTAAGCATTTTACTTACAAAGTAAGAGTTATTTATTAAATAAGCTTTAAATAGAACTCTTTAAGATTTGGAAACGAATAAATCTTGAGATAAATTTTTACATCCCCGTAATTCATAAAATAAATATTGTAGTAATATGTATTAAAATATTTGCAATTTTCTTCATAACAGAATTTTCGTTTACCCTACATTATATTAAATTATACATTAGATATATAAGGATCTAAAAAATAAAGTATTTTCCCTATTATTATATAAATTTTCTTTGCCCATAACAGGCAGGTGGAGTGCTAAATTATTTGCACTCGATCTACTACAGGGCTACAAAAAATAGTTTTGTTTCTTATCATATTAGCAGCAAATTGTGAGACTGAACTATTTAAGGACAGAAGAGGTAGAGGTGTAAAAGACGCTAATCAGAGTTACCTCCTCTAAGAGTAATGAATTTCACTATACAGCTAGACCCTGTAGTAGTCCTAGTTTCCTTTAATTATGAAAATTGATTAAGGAAATCCGAGGATAAAAAGTTGGAAGCAGCTGAAATGCGTTTTTTGAGATCGGTTAGAGGAGCAGCACTTAGGGATCGCGTCAAGAGTGAGACAATCCGGCATGATTTGGGTAGAACGGAATCTGTGAGGCAGAGGATTGAACGATAGAGGGAGAGGAGGTTACAACATGCACGCCGCATGCCAGAGGATCATTATCTGCTATTGGCCTTATAATACCGTCCGTAAGAAGTATAATCGTTGGGTAGACCACAAAGAAGATGGATAGAAGCTGGAACAGGCAATATGCCTAATCCGTAAATGAAGAGGAGAAGACTTGATCACTCGTAACTCTGTTATAAGATTGGCGACCTTTCGCCGGGGTTCATGCTTTGAATCTGTAGATTAATGCAGTATTCCAGAAATTTCTTTATCGCTACAGCCCGATGGTGCCCTCACCATAGTATGCTCAAAGTTGGACAGTTTGATTTGATATTATTCCTCCCTTGTCTAAATATTTGCTGAGGTAAGGTAGTGAAATAATGTATAGGGTAGTCAATAATGCACCAAGACTTCTACCAAACAATCATGAAATACCTAGTACAAATTTATAAGTAGCCTAATGTTCCTGAGCGCGATATGTAGGATAATGAAAATTATACAAGATTGTAATACTGTTAACTTATAAGTTGACAATTTCGACGAAGAAGGCAAAGGTAATGGCGTTCAGAGGAAAGGAGCCAGTCAGAATCAAAATTGTTATAGATAATAATATTTTGGAACAGATATCCCACTTTCAGTATCTAGGTTGCAGCATTACATACCATCAGGATAAAGATTCTTACAATAAGATGCACCGATTTCAGCAAATATGCGGAACTATCCACCGCACTTTAAAAAATAGTACCAGCAAAAACGCGAGGGTGAGATTTTATAAAACATTAGCAGTGCCGACCCTACTCTATGGCAATGAAACTTGGGTGCTATCAAAGCGAGAGGAGAGTAGATTGCAAGCATCTGAAATAAAATTTCTTCGACATACGTGTGGGTGTAGTAGAGAAGATCGTTACAGGAATACCGAGATAAGGAAAAACTCAACATCTTCTCTACAAACGAAAGGGTATCTCAGTGCAGAGTGCAGTGGTTAGAGCATGTAAACAGAATGGGGGAGGATAGGATACCTAAGCAGACACTGAGTTATCAGCCGGAGGGAAGGAGAGAACGAGGACGCCCGAGAAAGAGATAGATAGATTTGAGAGATTCGGAACAGGCAGAGATGCCTAATCCTTGAAAGGCAGAAGAAGATTGTAGGCCTTCTAGTAATACTGTATTTGCATTCTACATCCGAAATGAAATAAATGAGTGTAGAAGAGAAAGAAAATTACACATGATTCCCCAGTAATAGATTTCAGATAATTATCTTTTGAGAACAATTGAAAAGAAAAAAAGCAAGACGATTCATCATAATTGATGAGAGTTTTAAAAATAACGACCCATCTACGGCCGTTTTCTTTATTATTCGAATATAGATCAAAATTTCTCATAATTATGACGTAATACCGGGAAATTTTGATACATTACATTTTGTAATGAGATATATGTTAATAGAGTCTAACAACAAAACAACATTGTACTACATTTTATATTTTGGTTAATTTTAAACTTAATCATTGCGTCTAATGATAAAATTAATGTATGCAATTACACGTACCAGTGTACGTATTATCAATTGTCAATGCCAAGGTTACACTATAGAAAAATCAAAGTCATTATCAAGGCAAAAAGATGTAAAGTAACATTTGTAAATCTTCTTTATTCTTCCCTCTCCTCAATAAACCTCTCTCCCCCTCCCACTATAAATACAAAACAAGGTTAATTTGATTTGTTTGCATGTTTAAGTTTGTACCTACAATTGTTTTAAAATAAATTGGCGTGTTGAAGGTCACGCAATATTTTTAAGTTTTATCATTACATAATTTTTTCTTGTCGTTAATACATCAACAAAATATGTAAGTAGTAGGCCTAATAATTTAATTCGGATTTATAATAACTTATAGTTCTGCGTTAATTGCAATAAAATGAACCCAATTCCTCTTATACCAGAAAAGTAAATATATTTTTAGAAAGTAAACATTGAACAAAATGCTACAAAAATTTAAGTAAGCTATATTTAAAATTCTGGTCAAATGATAAGTTATGAATCTTATATTACAAAACCAAAATCCTTAACCGTCAGACCAACTTACGAGTAACACATCTACTGTACTTCTAAAAATTGAAAAACCTTTTCAAATCTTAGAAGAGAATGTAATGGTGCAATATTCTTTAAATTATTAACATAAACTCACGTTATTTTTTAAATCAGTAGAACAGTAAAACCTAAATGTGTAGAAATAATAAAACAATTACAAATTATAACGAATAATATTCAAGTATAATTTATATAAATAAAATTGTGATTTTTTTCTACAATTTTTCAAAATGCCCCAAATTTCGTTTCTACGCCAAATCTACCAAGTAATCACCGAAAATAAGTTCAGCTGAATTTTTGTCTGTTTGTATGTTACGGCATCACGCAAGAACCGCTGAACCAAATTCAATGAATTTCGGTATATAGGTTCTGGACATTATCAAAATGAAAATAGGCAATAATTTTATTTAATATCACAAAGGGATGGGGGAGTTTAGAGGGAGGGGTAAACAAAAAACTGCGAATATCTCCGTTAAAATCAATCTATCAAAAAATGTTACATAATCGAAATTACGAAACGTTTAAAGACAAATAAGTTTGATTATGTACAGTTTTTTTCATTTTTATGCATAATAACGGAGATATTACCAATTTTATAAAAACAAACAGCAATATTTTAGAAAACATAAACAGAACAATAAACATAGGTCTACGCGCCACCTGTATTCATTCCGAAGCTCTATACCCTACTCCCCTTCCACCACTGCCCAACCTTACACGACACACCCGTTCTCGGTCAATTGTCAAAAACGAAAGACAGTCATCTTAGTAGTTAGCCATCGTGGAGTGTTCCAATTGTGATTTACCTTTCATTTAACGGTATCATAACAGCAATTTTTATTACTATGTAGCGAATAATTAAATTACCTACAGCTACATTACCCACAGATTTGTGTGAGTTAAATTTCAAAACATCAATTTTCATTGCTCTATGTTGTTGTTGTTGTTTAGGTCAACAGCCAAAAGGCTGGTTTGAACCTCTAGAGGTTTTACTAAGTAAAAACGAGGAGTAAGGTGGTTTACCATTGCCTTCCCCTCTGAGTTGAAAGAGTATGCTTATCAGCATGCCAGGCCCTCCGAAAAGCACTCTTTTTCCACCCTGCAAATGACACCTTCACTTCATTCACCACAGGGTCTGGCTGCATTGCTCTATATAAATAGTAAATTTATTTATTTATGAAAAATAATTAACTACGCTTCTGAAAATAATAAGCGCTGCGTATCTTGATTTAAAAACACCTAGATCTCGCTTTTATTTTACGTTCAGCTATTTGGTTTTTTCATTAATAATAATGCTGACATTGAAAGGAGGTAAGAATAGATAGCAATGAATGATTAAAGAATATCAGACCTGACAGGGATCGAACTCGGTACACCAACAGACTGTACATAGCACCAAGAAAACCGTTTGAAGAACAGGCATTTTAGCTAGTGTGTTAATAAAAAGAGAAAAAGTGGTTTTATTGCCTTGCTTTATTAAAGAAATGAGAAGTAACAAAGAATAATAATGCAAAAACTGAGCGGCAGGATCAGTTCCTCAACATTTTTTCATAATATTAGCTTTAAATTCTTTGTACCTATATTGCTAATAAACAATCTCGTCCTGAAAATGTAATGCAGCCATTGTATATCTGCGAACAGGAGTTAATTCACGTTCATGAATGGTAACAAAGTTGTAATTACATGACTGTCTTCGAGGCATTCGAAATTTAATGGACGCAGGTATACCACTCATACCATGAAGACAACTGTAGAAGAATAACAAGTCGTTTGTAGTAATAGATGACACCGATGGAAGATTCAAATCTTATCGTATTTTTAAAAAGATTGTTGAAAAATATCTTATAGCCTACTGTCATTTTGAAATATACCTCTCATAAAACGTTCACAACTGAGGAGATTTGAAAGAAATAAGGTGACAAAATTTTTACTTTATATTATATTAATTTAACAATATTTAAAATCCTCAAAAGTTACTCAAACTCTCTCCATATATAATCCATTAAAAACTTTAATATTTAAAAATATTACAAAATTGTAAATTTTTTTAGAAGAGATTAAAATTCCCTTCTTTTTGAAAAAAAATGAATGATTGTAAAACCATAAAAAAACATAAGGGATTAATTTAGCCTATGTTTAAAATAATATAAAAATAAAAACTCCAAAAACCGAGTTATTAGTTATTCTTTATCTGAAAATTAATTTTGAACGTTTAATATAAAAATTATATTGGTTTGACAAAGAAAAATAGAAGATATTTATCCAAAAACGGAAAAAATTATATATCTTAACTTTCTAATGCTACACAAAAATTAACAAAATTTTCACAAATTTGTTTATCAAAATTTAGAATTTATTAATAACCAAAAGTAGGTTTTTATTTGAATCAAATTTTGTAACAGTAGATAATCTGTTATAAATAGTACAAAATATTATAAATAGTTTTTGGAGAAACTGTCAAATATTTAATCGCTAAAATATTTACCGAAAAATATAATATTTGAAATTTGAGGTTATTTTAAATAATATGAAAACACAAAAAATAGAGGATATGAAAAGTAAGAAATACGATATGAATGCCCTGCCAATTTTCATCAAACTACTTTATTATTTGAAGATTAGAATAGCGTACACAGACGAAACAGACAAGTAAAAATTAATTTATGAATGAATGACATTCTGTTAGATTTGATCAAATAACATCTTTCTTATTGTTAACACTAATTCGTTTTTTTAACTGATTGAATTTTGCATTAATTTATTTTTTATTACTGTTATATTGTATCCTTTGTTTGTTTAGGCGTATATATTTTTGTTATTTCATTTTATTACATGATTAAAAGTAATTTGTTATAATTTTTATGAAATTTTAAAATGTTTTTGTCACAAATGTTTTCGTGTTATTTTACTAAACATTTATGTTGTGCAGCGTTCTTTTACAAAAATTATTCTGTTTTCGTTGTTGTAAACTAGATATTTCTCTTTTTGTTAAATTTTTCTCTATCTCTGTTTGTTCAAGTATGAAATAATGAACAACTTTTCATACATAAAAGTCCGTTTTTGTGAATTATCTGTGTATAAAAAGTTTGGCACTGTTCTTAATTTGGAATGTAATACACAACAAAACGTATGTTATGAAAGATGGCTTTTCAATTTACAATAATATCAGTTCCCGAACAAGCTCTCCACAACTGACTACATTTCGTTTATAGTAAAAACCGTCTCATTTTTCGTATTTATTTTACCCAAAACTAATTAATTTTATTTATATTTTTACCTTTTGACAGGGATGTTCTTCTTTTTGTATAATATTTTTGAATAAAAACTTTTGTTATAAATATTTTTTAAGTAAACAATTTTGTAGTCTCCGACTTTTTTTAGAAACGGAGTTTAATCATTATTTTGCAATTAGTTTCTAAAGAAAGAAACAAATTTAGACGTCATAATAACACGGCTGCAAATTGATCACTCATTAATATCACATCAAAACTTATTTAAAATATCAACACCAACAGTGTACACATTGTAATTCACCAAAAACCCTGTCCCAAATGCGTAACTTAAAAATGTAAACACAACCACTTCGAAACCGTTGCATATTGTCAAATAAAAACAATGTCAAAGAATTAACAAATTATAAAAACACTAAATCAATGGAGGCAACATTTGGAACGGATGCCAGAGGAGAGAATACCCTTAAAAGTGACGGATTATGTTCCAGTTGGAAGAAGGAAGGTGGTGGGAAGACCTCGAAGAAGATGGCAGTAGTCGAGATGTACGGGTTGGAATATCTCGTGTTTCTGTAGAAGTACAGGATGGTTTGCGAGTTCGGCTTATGCCTAATCCTTGATAGTAAGAAGAAGAAGAAGTAGAAGTTAAAACACCATTTTTCTTTTTACTTTGATAATGTTATTAATTGTTACTGTATGTAAGTACAACTAGTAAATTTGAGGATTTTTTCTGCGATGGTAAATGAAAATATGACGTGATAGACTTAAGGGACAACAGTACACAGTAGTAAGACTCCTACAGGTAATTTTTAAATATTTTACAAGGTGTTTCTACTCCATCTTCCATGAAACTGTGGTATGTCGAGGTTTCATATGAGTCAGTTTTCGTTATCAGAAAGTTTCCGTTTAAACGTCTGAAATATTGGTGAATGATGTCGTTAACGTACGGTACCCTATTTGTAAGTCGCTATGTAACGTAACCCACCAGTTTGGTCAAGTAGTAAAGACGTAGCCATGACACGTTGAAGACATTGTCAGATGTATGACAGCTGTTGTACAGAATCTAAGGTTCCTAGGAAACTAGTTCAAATCCTAGTAAATCAAATTAAATACTAGTAAAAATCCTTGTAAATCCTAGTTAGTATACTAGTAAGGTAAAGGTAAATCCTAGTAAAGGTAAAAGTACACAACATATAAAGGATATATTTCTACGGATTTGAAAATAAGACATTGGTTACCGGTGTACTTTGATGGATGGTTAGGAGTTAATTAACCATACTTTCTCAAAAGTGGTTGACCCGAGTCTATATAAGACTACACCTCACTTACACATCATACATTTATCATTATCTCATTGCGTCTTGGGGTTGGTTTTTGTTCTAAATGATAAGATTGTAACTTACACACATCGGGGTTAGAAAAGTAATGGAATGTTAAGATTTCTTAAATTAGCTAATGCCTTTATTCTGATATAACTTGTCGTTCTAGATGTTCTAGATGTTCTAGATGTTTTTTATACATACATTTGAAATAATTTTAGCTTCAGTTATCAATACCGGGTTGGTCTAGAGGTAAAGTCGTCGCTAAAATCAGCTGTTTAACAGCTGATTTTCGAAGACGAAGGTTCCTGGTTCAAATCCTAGTAAAGGTAGTTACTTTTATACGGATTTGAATGCTAGACAGTGGTTACCGGTGTACTTTGATGGTTGGGGTTCAATTAACCATACTCTCTCAGGAATGGTCGACCTGAGTCTGTACAAGACTACACCTCATTTACACGTCATACACATCATCCTCATCTCATTGGGTCATCAATTATTTGTTATAGTTTATCTAGCAAATGTAAATACTGATATTTTTGTATTGTGATTACGAATAATCACGTTGTTGCTCAGACTTTAATTAAGTGTATTTTAAAAAAGTTTGAATTTAAAAAATTTATGGACAAAAATACTGAGAAGTGTATTTCAAAAACTTAACTCTATTAAACTATGCATATTTTTTAAGATAAGGAGTAAATCAATTCGGAAATTATAATGGTTAGTAGAACTGATATTTAGTTAAAAGATTAACGACCGAAAAAGTAAATCCAATATTCTAACAAGTTTAAAACAAGATCTTTTCTGTTATCGAGGATTTTTAAAAAGTTTTCAATGTAATCATTAAACTTTTCTTCTGATAATTCTGTTTTACTTCCATACTTTTACAGGTTTAAGAAAATAACAAAAGGTTTCTAACTGGTCTTGCACGTTTCATTTTTTTATGTTCAGATGTTGCGATTACAATACAGTGACTATAATTATTACTCGTATCATTTTTATAAACTTAAGACAATTCCACTTATCATAAATTTTATATAAGGCAGTAAAATATTTTATATGTAAAGTTAGCAACAAGTAGGCGAGATATTACCTGTTTATGTACATTCTACTAGATATATTTTTGGTACTCAACTTTCTTTCTTTTTCGCTTGCATATATACCGGATCATTTTTTAAAAGGTGAAATTGTTGTAATCACCATAACTACAAAAATTTGTAGATCTTCAAGTACAGTAGCAGTATATTTTATGATTTATGTTTCAGGGGTAAATTTATTGAAATTATTAAAAGTTCAGCTGATTACAATACTTTTATCGATATATTTAAATTATTTTATTTCACGTTTTTATTAAATTGATTTTAAATTTCTTTTAAAATGATTGTCTTAATAATTTGAAATTTTAAAAAATATTCAACGACAGTTTTATAGTTATTTAAAAATGATTTCGTTGTTAAATATTTGATATTGTTATAGAGATAGATTATTGATCTTTTAAATAATTTCGTCAATGAAAAAACATGAAACTTATTCAAACTGGGTTTTATCATTTTCTGGAAATCATGTTAAACGATATAACGAAATTTGGTGCATTTATTGCGAATTTATGGTAATAAATGCATTAACAAATACTTCAAACTGACATCACTTATAAATGCTTATCATTAGGCTTGAAAAAGCGTTTCAGAACAAATGGATCATTATTCACTGTTCTGAAACTTCAGAATTAAACAGAATTTTAATTCAGTTCAGTTAATCAACTTTGAAGATTTATTTTAATAGATAAGAAGCAATACCATCACATCATAAATAACCTCAACTGCGTTTAGGGCGATACATTCCGAAAGAAAGTAAAGAAACTTGATGGGTTCCAGAGGAAGAAAACACGAACGGAATGTCCTCAGGAGAAGCGAAAGGATCACTCACACGGAATGAGGAAGTTTTGGGAATAAAAAAAATACCCAAAGGTGAAACTATTAAATTTGTCGTGGTCCTACAGTGACCAGATTCGAAAAAATGGCCATTAATTATCATTTTTTGTTGTGATATCCATTCATAAATTTTATCCAAGCATTGCATTTAATTTATAAATAGCCCTACTCATTTTCGCAGATAGAAATATGTAGGTTTCTAGATTTACGCAGTAAGTTAAATACGAAAATGATATACCGGAATACAGTAGGCGGCCTATAATAACAGAGGGATGATAATAACCGAGCTTCCTACAGCTGTGTTGATAATATTAACTATTAGCATCCTGTATTTATGTCTAATCCCCCTCCCCCCGGCCACAACTATCCCAGTCATATACACTCATTTACAAACGCAAACACTAACAATTGAATTACATGCATAAACTAACTATTGTATTACATAACCTATTATGTAATAAAGTCTTCATTAGAAAACCTTACTAAAAATGAAAAAAATTGTCATGATTTATAAAAACTGAGTTCATTTAATATTGACAAAAATAATATTGATTTAGGACTAAAAACTATTGGAAGGGGTACATTTTTTAATTTTCCCTTAAAATTTCTTAAATTTCTGTTAATCTCTTGAGGGACAAGTTAAAAAGTTTGATCTAAAGTGCCATTTAATTTGAAAAAAAAGGTTTACAAAAAGTACCAGTCCTTATTTCGAAAACTTGCAGGCATAAAGCCTGCCATTGCCAACCAAAAGTTCAACGTTACAGAAAAATAAAATTTTCTATTAAAAATTAATTATTATAGTGTACATAACAAAAGAAATCGTTCTAACACTAAAAATATTCAAAATAGTTTTTGTTTTAGTTTATTAAAAGTCGCATCGACACCTTGGTCATTAGCAATTACTATGGGTTTTGGTATCTTAACAGCGGTTTTAACGTGTTAAAATTTCCAGACCCTAGTTGATGTCAAAGTAGTTGAAAGGTGTCAACATGTGATGTTAATGAACACGTATGTGTCAAGAGGTTAAGTAACACCAGTTGGGCCAGTGAATTTTTAAGGGAACGTATACCACTGGGAATCCCGTTTCAAAATCCTTTGTACTAACACCAATAGAGTCAATGTAACACAATACAGCGATAGGTTGATTGCAAGGGATAAAAAATTCACCATCATGGATAAATTAAAAATCTTCAAAAATTGATTTTGGTTAACCTATAATATCAATCTAACATAAATTATCATGATATAATATGTATATTAAAAAAATAGAGTGTCATAAAAATTACAAAGTTAGATAACAAATTGACTTTACTTGGTAGAAAACAATTACAAACCCATTATTATCAAGATAATTAGAGGTTGGATGGTATATTTATATTTTTATGTCGTGAATTTAAATATTGAAGATTATGCAGAATTATTATTGTAAATTACATTTTATACATATAAGGTGTTATATAATAGTCTGATAATAACGTATAATAACTCAACACTATTATGTTTTGCAGTACATTTAATGTTTTTTAAATTAGAATAAAATATTTTTAATTATTATTCTAGATTCCGCTGGAGAGTTTTTCATTTTTTCATATGTAGGCCAAATAAATTTATAATTTTTTAATAATAAGCAATTTAACGATGTTTAATAGTATACGTAATTTTTTTATTAAATTTCATATCCTAAATTTTTATATTGTAATAAATGACAATAAGGGACAATGAAAGTGCCTTTTAAATAAGTTTTGATAAGTGCTTCTCAAAAAAGCGGTCAGACCTTATTCAATTCTTGTACCTTGTTTCTAATGTTCGATTACTAATTTTTGGTTATTTTGGTCATTATTTGCATTGTCAAGAGAAATTCATATGAGTGTTTCACACCAGATTTTTCATATCATTTTGGTTTAGTGTCCATACTACTACTTCATATAAATAACACCAAAAACACATATAAGTGTTTTAATATAAGTATTCCCGAATTTAATATCATATAATATAAAACGTTATATCAATTCACACAGTTCTTTACACATTATGTATTCTATTACCCAATGTAATAAATGTAAAAATTAAAAATAAATAAGTAAAAATAAATTCATTAGTAACATAATACACACCCGTACTCTTAGAAAGAAAATTATAAATTCTTCTCTATTTATTTATTTAAAAGGAATGAAGTAAGAACTGCAAGCCTATATAATAGGTTCTACGTAGGCTTAATACAGGCTCTATGTAATACGATATCAGTGTGACCGACTTCTAACAGTATCTTTATTTTCAAGGGAAATCAAATAAATAACTAAAAAAAAACACTGTACGCAATTACACAATATATATGCACTATTAGTATTTTATTCTTTTTGTTTTGTAATACGACTGGACTAATTATTGCCGTGTTGCATAATTTTGTAACGATATTCTAGACTATACTGAACAATTATAATAAATACAATATAGTTTTTAGTGAACTAGAATATAGTTTTGACACAAGGGTGTCCTTCAATTTTATTCTATGTTTATTGTATTATACAATTTAAGATTTATAGATGACAAAAGATTTTATATCAGGATATTTTTATACGTGAGATTATTTACTAGTTTACCCTGTACATGAATGAAAGTCGATATTAACTTAAATCTAGCAAGGATTTATTTGAAATTTTATATATTTTTTGTCATAATTTTTCTGGAATAGGACCTGAATTATATTTTACCGGTTTTGTAAAAGATTTCAATTGTGGCTTTACTTTCATAATCCAAATGAGTTCTGTATTTTTTTCTTTTTTATTTTATGTCCGTCTGTTTGAACGTTATTACAAATGAAGACGATGAAGTTCCCCATAACAGGCAGGTGGAGTGATAAATTATTCGCACTCGATCTGTTACTTCCAGGGCTACATAAAATAGTTCTGTTTCTTATCACATGGTCAGCCAATTATATGACAGAAGCATTTAAGAACAGAGGTAGAGGTATAAAAGACACTAGTCAGAGTTATCTCCATTTCATATAATGAATTAATATAATAATTTCACTAACCTTCTTTTTAAACTGCGTCACCTTTATTTTATTCCTACTTACACGTGTTTCGGTGGATCCACCATCATCAGAGTAAATGAAAAATTGAAACTAAAAATTTTTTCATTTATTTAAAATTTACAGAAGATGATACATCTTCAGTCACTTGTATAAAATAAACAGTTTTATACAAGTGACTGAAGATGTATCATCTTCTGTAAATTTTAAATAAATGAAAAAAATTTTTAGTTTCAATTTTTCATTTACTCTGATGATGGTGGATCCACCGAAACACGTGTAAGTAGGAATAAAATAAAGGTGACGCAGTTTAAAAAGAAGGTTAGTGAAATTATTATATTAATTCATTATATGAAATAGAAATATTTCAAACTGCAGGATGCATTATAAAGATTTATTTTTGAATGAAGAGTTATCTCCACTAAAAGTAATGGATTTCATTATACAGCCAGGACCCTGTGGTGAATGAAGTGAAGGTGGCATTTGCAGGGTGAAAAGTAGATGCTTTTCAGAGGGCTTGACATGCTGATACGCATATTCTTCAACTCAGTGAGGAAGGCAATTGTAAACCACCTTACTCCTCGTTTTACTTAGAGGTTTGTCGCGGTTAACGATATGTCCAAAATCGGCATATCCGATGTAAATACTTGAATAATTTTGTACAATAATTTTTTTGCACAGATCAAAAGGTCAACAAAATTCTTAAACATAATGTTGGTATAGCGTGATTTTGACTCATAAAAAATAAGTTAATATAGGTAATATTATGATATTGAATTATATTTCAACACCTAATGAAAGTAGAAATAGATACAAGCTTTTTAAACTATTTCTTGCATATAATATAATAACTATATTTAGGGATTCAGTAAAGTCACTGATATAATAGGTGCGTTAAGAGGCACAAGCCTCCATTTACATCACGGAATTTAAGTTACATTAGGCACATGCATGAACACTAAAAATACAGACTTTTTATGGCACTACACGCAACATGCAGTTGAGTAGATGTACAAAATGTTAATTAGGTAAAACGGAAGCGTGCGCTGTTTCATTTTGTAATCAATGCTTAGTGTTGATGGCAATTAAATTTAGTCTGACGATTACACTGTTTTTTTTTTTTTTTGTTTAATAATGTTTATTTTGCAGTTGTAATGATTGCATTCGAGAAATGTATACATTTCATTTGATTGTTACAAAATTAATTAAAATTATTAGTACGAAATTAGTTACTCTGGATAATAGACGAAAACAACATATTTTCCTTGATATCGCGACGATAAAAACTTCCACTTCATTTAAAACTACAAGTATATAAATCTTTTCTGAAACCGATTTAGGACTTGTGGTAGCCAAATTTACGGCGCAGCAAAACATTCCACTCTACAACGAATTCAACGATTTCAATCCAAATTACTTAGACAAATAACTGACGCACCCTTTTACGTTACTAATCACACATTCCAAAACAATTTACGTGTTCCATACATTAACGACACATTTTATCACATCTATTCTCAGTTCAAACGCAAACTTGAGTGTCATAAAAATATTCTCATTAGAACGCTGGCATCCCCAAACTTACTTGGAAATCTGCAACGCAGACTGAAACGACGATGGAGTAGAGATATCATAGCGTAGATGTAAATGCTATCAATTTATTATCCAAGATTAATCCACCATTGGAGTGGCACTATTGAGTGGCGGTCTCCTTAATGACATAACGCCATTTTTGTTTTTGTAAATAACATCACATTCACTGGTTGTATTTTGTACAGTTGTGAATAAATAAACTAAGTTAAAAAAAACAAAAATTAGTACGAAAAATATTTCATTATTTTAATAAAGATAAAAATACTTTAAAAAATTATTTTGTAAAATTCATCACATTTATTTGAGAGCCTGTTCTTTTAATATTACTTATCTCATTCCAAACATAAATAATCGGCGTTTTTCTTGGTAAAATAAAATTACAAGGTTTTTTGATAAAGTAAAATAAGGATGAAGTTCGTAGACATTTTATTCACTAGCCTATATTTTCATAAATATTATTTTTATATTGTTTCCATTTTTTACTTTCTCTTGCTCTATTCGTATAGCCTACAGGAAAAAATATTGTTTTCATGTCGATTTTATTAAATCGAGTTTTCACCGGAAATACACGTTTTACGTCCTCTCAACCCAAAAGAACATTTTTTAGCAATTATTTTGCGTGTGTATGTGAAAAAAATACCTCAAGAATATCATGCAAAGTTGAAACCTGGAACTTAAGGAAGGTATCACTAGGGACCCGACACGAAAATTTTCATCAAAATTGTTCAACCAGACGTAGTGCAATTTTTCACTTTTTTACTATTTTCTCACAAGGCTCCTACGATTTTCTTTTAAATTTTACCTCATTTACTATATTTTTATGTTCTACAAGATAGGGTGAGCACCCTATTTGTGGAAGATTCGTTGATAGGGTAAGCACCCTATTAAATTCGTTGGGGGTTGTGCTCTCGTAAAATGTTTTTTAAAGAAAGCGGCCTTAAATGCGTTTTAGGGCAGAAACGTATATAATTAAAGCTAAGGAAATTAAAAAACTACAACTTTTATTTCAAGCATTTTTCTCTCCAGAGTGTAGTTTAGCGTCAATTAGTGATTTTGCGTATTTTTAAATTCTACAGAAGTTTATTTTCATTTTGTGTCATTCACTCATGATTAAAATAAGGTTATGTTTTTCATTTTACATTGTTTATTAATAATTACAAATAGGTTATATTTTAAATCATTTACATTGGAAACAAAGAGTCGTGTGAGTGTTTCACACCAGATTTTTATTTAGCTACGCGTAAGATTTTATTCACATTACTTGTAAAATGAAACTAAGTCTAGATTTATTTATAAAAAATTATCATGAAATAACATTTTCCCTAAAATTAGGGGTTGTTCGTTTCAAAATCTGTACAATCATCAAATGATTAAAACTGTCAGTTTAATTTAAATTTGTATTTAAAAAGTTGTAGCTACAACAAAAATTTACCTTCTTAGTCGATAATTTCACAAACTGAACGAATACCACTGCTAGAGTTTTCCTGTTAAATTTTTTTCCTCCAGTAATTTTAAGTTAACTAAGATAGAATTAAAAATAATCGTAGCTACTTAATTATCTTCCTGCAAATCCTTTACTGCAAAGTTGTTTTTTAAAGTGGAATTTCTCATACCATCAACTGAATTCAAGGATCAGAAAGAAAAACTCTGGAACCCCTGAGTGAAAATCATTAAAGTTACTTCCATTAATCTAAAAAATGTAAATCTTCGTTAATTATGATGCAGGGACGACGAGTCCTTTGAAGCAACTAAGGAGATATCCCTTTGTCTCCTCTAATATTCAGATCCGTTCGCCAAGTACAAAATGAGAATTGAAATTCCCACAAGTACTTTTTATCTTAACAGTAAAACTACAATCTCTTCTTACATACAAAAAATAGGACAATAAGTAATAAAGTCAACCCAGTAAACACAAAATACAATATTATCATCCAATAATAATAAATGTTACAAATAAAACGAAAATAAAATAAATTTGAAAGAACTTTATTTGAAATAAAATTTCTCAGAACGCAAGTTACATCTTAGAACAAATAGCAAATAAAATTGATCTCAAAATTTCTTATGAAAAAAACTAAAATCATGATCACCGAACCGCTCTGCATTGGCCGAGCAAATGTAAATGGTAACTAAGTCGATATTGTCGAAGATTTTAAATATCTTGACGAGACAATAACTTACAACGGAAATGAAAAAGCGATCTAGAAAATTAGAACCAACAAAATGGCGAGGGCCCAGCAACTTATCATGAACAAATACAACAAGAAAGACCTATCGATTCAATCTAAACTTCAACACTAAATTACAGTAGTACAACCCGAAACCACTTATTACTGCGAAACTATTTCATATTTCAAAACAAAACGAGAGTAAGAGAAATTCTTGGCATAAACAGAAGAATCCTTTGGACTTGCATAAACAAAAAATGGATACTCAACAATATCTGGATCTTAATGTCTAATTCTGAACTCTACCATGAAATCGAGCCAATTACTGACACCATGCGAAAGAAACGAATTTCTTTCTTCGGGCATTTACTTAGAATACCGAACAATCGAGTAACTAAACAACTCATTTCTATAATTAACTCGTGGAAAAATCCTCCAAGGCGGTTGGCCGAAATTAAGCAAGATATACAAGAACTTAACATTACAGAACAAGATCTTTTAGAAAAATCTGAACAACTTAAGTTGCTTAAAGATAAACACAAGATTAGTCGAAAAAACTCGAGTTCCGTCGTCAATGATTTGTAGGGCCTACAGATAAAGTCAGACGGATCAGATCCCAAAATATGAAGAATTATTGGGAAAAACGTAAGAATCTTAAAACCAAACCAAGATGAATTTCTAAATTTAATTCAAGTGGTCAAATGAGGCCGTAAAACCAAAAATAAAATATAATAAAATTTCTGTAATACAGTTTGTTGTTGTTTAGGTCAACAGCCTGTAGACTGGTTTGAACCTGCAGAGGTTTTACTAAGTAAAACGAGGAGTGAGGTGTTTTACCTATGCCTTCCTCACTGAGTGGAAAAGTACGCTTATCAGCATGCCGGGCTCTCTGAAAAGCACATTTTTCCACTCTGCAAATGACACCTTCACTTCATTCACCACAGGGTCTAGCTGTATAATGAAATTCATTACTTTCAGAGGAGATAACTCTGATTAGTGTCTTTTACACCTCTACCTCTTCTGTCCTTAAATGATTCAGTCATTTAATTGGCTGACCATGTAATAAAGTTGACCTGTAATAAAGTTTACAGGTAATTATTGTCAAATCTGCTTCTTAAGTCAAACACATCGTATTAGTTAACTTTTGTAAAAGTATAGTCGCTGTTATGATGTAAGTTTATCGTAAAGTAATTCGGATATCCGTTCAATCGCTGATCGTATGTTCTACTAAATTGTGAAATATCTTCTTTCACTGAATTAAGCTGTATGTCGTTATAAATATGTCTATTTCGTATGTATCGTAAGATCTATTCGTAAAATTTTGTATTAAAATTTTCCTTATGTCATTATTTGAATTTTTGATGCCCCCACAATTGGTGCCATACAATACTGACGTAAAATTTACCTTTTCCTCACCGTAATAATTTTCTAACTCCCTAAAATTGGTGTCTGTGGTCCGAAAAAGTTGACCCCAATACATTTTTTTAAATGTTTTGGTTCCATAAAAATTCTAAATTTCAGGTTTCGGAAATTGAAAGTCACCAATAAATTAAGTGGATACTTAAAAACTTTAAAAAAAAAATTGTATATTAAGTTTAGATTTTCCCCCAACAGACAGATGGAGTGTTAAATTATTTACACTTAATCTGTTAGTTCCAGGGTTACACAAAACAGTTTATGTTTCTTATCACATGGTCAGCCAATTAAATGACTGAAGTATTCAAGAACAGAAGAGGTAAAGGTATAAAAGGCTAGTCAGTGGTATCTCCTCTGAAAGTAATGAATTTTAATATACATTTAGACCCTGTGGTGAGTAAAGTAAAGTTCTCATTTGAAGGGTGGAAAATATGTGCTTTTCAGTGGGCCTGGCACGCTGATAAGCATACTTTTCAACTCAGTGAGGAAGGCAACAGTAAACCACCTCACTCCTCGTTTTATTTAGTAAAGCTCTAGAGGTTCAAACCAGCCTTTTGACTAAACGACAACAAGCTAGATTATACCTTTATAATTATTAATAAAACCAATTTGAAACTTTTAATTTTTCTTTTAAACAAATGTATAAAAAAATTTTATCGCTAGATAAAAACTGTATAAACTTACCGATATTAATTTAAATAAAAGCATTAAAAGTATTAATTTACAAAATGATAAGAAAGGCATGTCACTTAAAAGTAACTAGACATGATGTAACAAAAGTACTACACATTACGTTTGAATCATGCTTATTTGTGTTCTTTTTTTAAATTTATTTATTTAACGTCGCATCAACTACAACGGTCATTAGCGACGACGTTGGGGTGTAACTGTTTACAATGGAGGATGAAATGATTTTTGAACGTATGAAAATATGCCGTGCCTGAGTGGGATTCGAACCCAGGTGTTCTTTCATTAAAGAAATAAATAAATTCAACAACTCACGTGAGTTTTTTGATCGCTGTAGAACAATTGTTTATTTTCTACTTTAATATCTTAAATTGTAAGGACAAATTTTGTATTTTTGTCGTTAATTTTTATACGGTACTGTACAACCAGCTACACAATTTCCGTATATAATATTTTATTTTAAGGGTGATGGAGAATTTAACTTTCAGGAGAGAGGTACCCAGTGGTTAATTCTCCGTTTAGAACTACGAATGTTGTTCGTTATTCAGACGAAGAGGTCTCTATGCCATTTTCACTTTAGACAGTTCGAAAGGAAGTTCCCAGATGGCTAGTTGGTTTGGATGGTCAACTAGTCGTTCATGAAATTTACTACAAAGAACGTGGTTAGTCCCTTACTGTTGGGATTCTGAAATCGATTTAGACAGTTCGAAAGGAAGTTCCCAGATGGCTAGTTGGTTTGGATGGTCAACTAGTCGTTCATGAAATTTACTACAAAGAACGCGTTTAGTCCCTTTAATGTTGGAATTCTGAAATCGTCGGGGACGGTTTTATTTTTTCATATAAAAACGATTCGGAAAATCTTTATGATATTATGGTGACGAAATAAAATATATTATATTATTATATTTTTAAGACATCCCAGTGGGTTAGAAAAAATATTTTAAAATCATCCTTTATATATCTACATATATAATCTACATACATATATATATTTTTAATTTAAGATATATTAAGTCTAAACACTATTTATATTATAACTGATATAAGTTAAAGAAACTTGTGAATTCTATTCCGTCAGTAATAAAAAACCCAGTAATAATTTCATTTAGGAAATAGACTAGTTTTTCCTTAAAATCGAATGAATTTTTTACTTAATTTTTTTTTGTAAAGTAATTTATTTGATGTAATAACTTTTCTAATGATTTTTTAGTGTATTTAAAGTCATATTAAGATCTTGGTAGTTAGCAACTGCTTTAGAATTTAAGATAGTTTGATTTGAATGTGTAATATAATTTTCCAAACCCAGCCGGGAATCAAACCCGGGATGCAGCGTAGACACTGACCCCTGGGCCAAGGAGAATTAATGTAAATAAAATCATTTACTCTTTTCAAAAAAATAAATGTGTTCCTGATGATGTGGATTGAAAATGAATTTTATTTTAATTTGAATGTGATTGTAAGAATTTTAATTAATCTGCTAGCTCTAAAATATCTCTTCTCTTTAAACGTCTTCACTATTATCTAGTAGTTTAACAGCCAGTAGATTAAAAGGATTTTAAAGACGATTGAGGTACTTCTGACTGATTCTCTTTAATTTCTTTACTCACATAGGTAAAAAGATATTGATGAGTTTCATCATTTTGGCAAATCATTGAACAAATTTTTCATTCATAAAGTTGATAAATAATATTATGAAGGTAAATAGTCGGGAATTTCCGCAAAAATCCTTTCCATTTATTTTTGTGTTGTTATAAACTAAAGATTAATTGGGCTTAGTTTTCAGTTGCCGGTAATTCCAACAAAAACGTTAAAATTTATTTACAGAAATTAAATAAATATTGAAATAATAAAACCTTGATTACCATTATATATAAATAAAGTTATTAAATAAATATTTTTAAAAAGATCAAAAATATTTGTTATATTTATAAAAAACTAATGCAAAATCACACAAACAATAAAATTTACGACTTAATTTTTAATGTACAATTGATAAATTTAAACAATGGTTTTTATGTTGTTAAAATGTTTTGTTGTTCATCAGCCGAAAGGCTGGTTTGAACCTCTAGATGCTTTATTATATAAAACGAGGGTTGCCTTTCTCACTGAAAAAAGTATACTTATCAGCATACCAGGCCCTCTGAAATGCATATACTTTTCACCCTAAAAAATAACACCACTTCATTCACCTCAGGGTCTGGCTATATAAAGAAATTCATTACTCTTACAGAGGATAACGCTGACTAGTGTCTTTTACATTTTTACCTCTTCTGTTTTTCAATGCTTCTCTCATATAATTGGCTGACCATGTGATAAGAAATAGAACTATTTATTGTATCCCTGGAACTAACAGATCGAGTGCAAATATTTAACACTCCATCCATGCCTGTTATGGGCATACAATATTTTATAAATTTAAATTAAATTTATTTAATCATTTATAAAATTATTAACTGCCCATAACAGACAGGTGGAGTGTCAAATTATTTACACTCAATCTGTTCGTTGCAGGGCTAAAATAAATAGTTCTGTTTCTTATCACATGTTCAGCCAATTAAATGACTTAATCATTTAAGAACAGAAGAGGTAGAGGTGTAAAAGACACTAATCAGAGTAATCTCCTCTGAAAGTAATGAATTTCATTGTACAGCAAGACCCCGTGGTGAATGAAGTGAAGGTGTCATTTGCAGAGTGGAAAATGTATGCTTTTCAGAGGTCCAGGCATGCTGATAAGCGTACTTTTCCACTCAGTGAGGAAAGCAATGGTAAACCAACCCACTCCTTGTTTTACTTAGTAAAACCTCTACAGATTCAAACCAGCCTTTCGGCTGATTACCTAAACAACAACAAAATTATTAACCCATCTCATTTAAAAAAACAAAATTTAACGGTTTAAAAATAAGATGTAATTTTATTATTAGGGTAATCATTAATATTAAATTTATAAAAAAATAAATTTAAAATAATAATATTCTTACCTTTGTTGTCGTCTTGGTGTAGTAGATGTAGATGAACTTTCAATGACATTATTAGAGGTTGCAGTACAAAATCTATGCCGTAATGAAGACATTGTAAACGACTATTAGTTTATAACACTCTCAAAAATTAACTGACTAAATATAATTACTTTTAAAATTGAATCAATTAAAAAGAAATATATCTTTTATTATATTAATTCGGCCGGCATAATAATGGTGTCGTGGCATTTTTTTTTTAAATTATACACTAATTAATAAATGATTGTACCCGTATTAATTAACGGCACTTAATTATGATTAGCACATTTTATTTTTGGAAATTTTTATAGGTTATGAACGAAAGACATGGAGGTATTTTCAGCACCAAAACATATTTACATTGGGTTTACAACAGTGTGTTTACGTGTGTACTTTTAGTACCGCTTCAGTACTAACCGTTCTGTATATCGCTTTATACTATACTGTTTGTGTGCTTTGCTATCACATCGCATGTTCATAATTGCATGTGCGTCGGCGCGATTCATCGATTGTGTTGCCATGGTTACCTGATGCTCTACCCTGTCATACTCTCTCTTTCTTTTCTATTCATCTTCCACTTGGCTTATCACTCACACTACCTTAAAAAACTCTTATTTTACTCCTACCACTCGGATCTCCGCAATATGCAACACTGGATTTTCTCCCGGCTTTTTTTTATAAACATTCTAAATACAGTAGGCACAATAGAAAACACACTAATTCGCTAGCGCCGTCAATTATCATTATATACTCCGTACCTTTTGTTCCATTCTATTTATATCTCCACCCTTTGTGACTTAATAACTTCAATGAACTTATCTTTTGAAAGTACGTATTGTATGTACTATTCTCATTTAGAGGAAATTATAACCAGCGGCAGGAAATAGAAGAATTAAAACAAAGTAAGATAACATAATCCTCTTTTTCTTTCTTTTCTGATATATGAACAATTTTATATTCATAAAGAATCTAGGATATTTTAATTTTTTAACCTGATAAAAAATATCCTGTCTATTATTAGCAGGTCATTTAAATATACCGGGTGTCCCACGAAGAGGTTGCTATTTTTGAATTAATATACCGGACGTATCGCGCACTCTACAGACTGGAAACTTTACAGGTTATAAAAAATAGATACCTATGTAAAAAAGTACCCTCGAGTTTCATTTGCTTATGATTAATCAAAACAAAATGACACAAAGTAATTTTATTTGCATAACCATTTCAAATTGGTGATTTGTTACAATGTTACTTAAGTAATAAAATGAAAAAAATATGAAAGTGATAAATTATTATTGAACAATATTTTTTTCATTAACCTTCATTCGAACTAATGTCCATCAATAGCTATGCACTGATAGCAACGAAACAAAAATGAGTCATAAGCGTTTTTGAAAAATTGCCGAGGTTTCAACAGTATCATTTTTGATATTATTTTCTTATTCCGCCATTTTGTTTTGATTAATCATAAGCAAATGAAACTCGAGGTTATCTTCTCTGAGATTATTGACTTTCATGACACATCCAGACCCTGGGGTGAATGAAGCGAAGGTGTCATTTGCAGGGTGGAAAGTAGATGCTTTTCAGAGGGCCCGGAATGGCGATAAACATACTTTTCCTCTCAGTGAGGAAGGCGTGGTAAACCATCTCACTCCTCATTTTACTTAGTAAAGCCTCTAGAGGTTCAAACCAGCCTTTCGGCTGATGACCTAAACAACAACATACAAGATTTAATTTCCATGTCTACTAAATATCTTAAACTCACATTAACATCTTATTCAAAATACTAACTTACAACAGCAATACCTAATTCCACCCTGACAGATTTTCGCAAACAATTTTACGATTTATATAATATGATATAAAATATTTTGCTAACAAGGGATATTTCATTAAAAAAATCCTATTTTAGTTTGCATTTAAAATTTATTAAATTTTGTAGAAATAGTCTTTTAATTTTTTAACTACATTGCAAACTACAAAAATGCCTTAAAATTCCCAATTTGTATAGTCATTTCTTCTGTAGTTGTAGATATCAGGACAAGAATTGGCAGAATATGAAGATCATTATTGTCTGTTAAGAAGAGTTACTACTGAAGAAAATCGTTCAAACCCTGTAGTATTTCGTTCGCTATAAATTTTAAAATAAATTTAAATAAGTATTAAAGAATTAATAAAATTATTTAATATCTCAACAAACAGATAGTTTAGGTTTCTGACGTTTAGATCGATAAGTTATTACGAGAAATTGGCCTTCATATGCACTGACTAGGCAAAAAAATCATAATTCCACGAGAGAATAGGTGCATTTGATATTCCTTTTTATAGCTGTGTAATAAATAGCTCAGCTTTAAATAAATAGCCAACTCACCCTTAGCGAGGGTTGTGCGAATATAGAATGCTTCAGTTGCAATAAATTTGTAAGGGAGCTACTTACCCTTCATATCATGTTGATAGTATCACCCCATTTCAACAACTATGGGTCTATACAGATCCCTACCGGGCCCTTAAGGGCCCTTTCACAACATTTTTATTCAAAAACTCTTCGAATTTAGATTACATTTCATACTCACAAACGAAAACATATTTTTCCTGCACAGCTCTACGTTACTTTTCTATGCAACGTAAACTTTTATGGGTGAATAAAATGAACGCAAACTAACCCTGAGATTAAAATTTACGTAAAATATACTGCAATAAAAAGATATACTACAATAAGTATTTTTTCTATCAAAGAATATGTTTGTGCTTCGTAATCCCTAGATAGAGAACTGTTTTGAAAGTCCATCCAATATTGATGTCGGAGACCAACTTCCTAAACTGTAAAATTTGGTATTAAAAACTCACACGACTTTCTCTTGTCAATGTAAAAAATTCTTATTTATATCCTGTGTTTCATTAGTAAACAATGTAAAATGAAAAACACAACCTAATTTTAATCACGAGTGAATGAAGAAAAATGAAAATCGAGGACTTTAAAATATAGTACGGGAAATCACTAATTGTCGCTAAACTAGGCTCTGAGAAAACAATGTTTGAAATAAAAGTTTTAGGTTTATAAAATGCTCTACAACTTTAATTATATACAGTTTTGCCCTAGAATGCACATATTCAGGCTGCAATCTTAAAAAAAACCATTTTACCTACGAGAGCACAGACTTCCCACGAATTTCAGCAGACATGGTGAGTACCCTATCTTGTAGAGCATAACAAATTCAGTTAATGAGGCGCTTTTTAAATAAAACGCAGGGCCGTTTTTTGATGAAATTCCCAAAAAAATTGAAAAATTTCACGAATAAACTACTACTTCTGGTTGACCAATTTTGATTAAAACTTTTTGGTGAGTCCAGTAGTGGTACCTAACTTAAGTTCCAAGTTTCGGTTTCAACTTTGTACGATATTCCCGTTCTTGAAATATTTTATTCATGCACAGACACACACGCGCGCGCGTGCACACACACACACACACACCTACACAAACCAATCGCTAAATAATGTTATTTTTGTTTCAGGGGGCCTGAAATTTATACTCACCTATTTATTTCAACTGTTAAAAAAATTACTTATAAATTAAACATTTAACCATTTTTACAAGGTGATGGCTGCCCCAGTTCTACTCTATGGAAATGAGTCGAGGATTATAATCAGACCACAAGAGAGTCGAGTACAGGCGGCAGAGATGCGATTCCTGTGAAGAACAAAATTGTTGCTCATAGGGATCAACTAAAAATTAAGGACATACGAACGGAATTGGATGCTTACATCCTGAATGGTAAGATTGCAGAATATTGAAATCGATGAAGGGAGCACATAAAGAGAATGCCTGAGGGAAGGATCCCTCTTAATGTTTTGCAATATAGACGTGAGGGAAGGAGAGATGTTGAGAGGCCACGCAAGAGATGACAATAATTCAATAGTTTTATCACTGTTGTGAGTAGGAACATGCGGAAGCCTAATCCTTGATTGTAAGAAGAAGAAACCGTTTTCATTTTCTACCAAAAGGAAAAATATTCGACTAAAGTACTTGCAATTCTGTGGCTATTTGGTCGGAGAGACTCTTGTTTAGCTCAAGCTTATATGTTTAACAAATTTTGTACCATTGATCAGAGTATCGTTCTCTCTGGATGTTTGCGCAGACAAAATTTAAAAAAATAGTTATGGAATAATAAAAAATTTTACTGTAAATTTTATGATAGCAATACTTTCTCTAGAAATGATTAATATATTTTATTTCTAAAAGAAAACGCTATAAAAACATATAATTAACAAACGTTGTAGTAATAATGAAGCTTCTGAATAATAAATTATAAGATTTATCGTGCATTATTATTTATTACACCAACTTCCTGGAATTTAGAATAGACAGCATACATTGTTCTATTTATTTTGTGCCTTCTAACAGACAATGTGCCGCCATCTATTCGTACAAGACAAAATGAATGTACTGCATAATGTAATAGCCCCATACAGTACATAGTGATGTTTCCACCCCTGCACGGTATACTACTTTCTTAGCATTGATGTTAAGTTGGTTGCAGATGGAAATATTTTTAGGGTTACCAATACAATTTAGTTTTTATTACGTACTTAATAATTTTTTTTATTTTGGCTATTTATAAATCTTCATTACTTCGACTGTCATATTAGTTATTATACGATATAAAAACCGAAACAGTCTTATCTCCTTGATCAAAGAGCCTGCAGTGACAAAACATAACTTTTTTTCTCTAAATATGTAGTACAATTATTGTTCTGTATGAAATGGTATTACTTTTACAATACACCATGTTGAAATAAAATTAGTAATTATGTCGCCTTCTTGGCATTGTGACTAGCACGCTAGCCTACAAAGTAGAAGGTCCCAGGTTCGACTCCTGGCTAGGATCTAAAAATTTTAACACGATAAAGCCCACATTACAGTACAGAAACCCACATTAGCCGCTAATGACCAAGCTGTTGATGCGACTTTCAATTAACTAAAATAAAAATTAATAGTTTAAGTCTTATAATGGTAACTTTCAAGATTTTTTTCTCAAAAACCTGCTACATTCAAACTTCAATACCTTCTTTTAGAGTTTGAATATTTCTATATGGCTTTTTTATTCAAAAGCCCATTTTGTTCTTTAAAAATGTTAATTTCTTCAAAATTAGCTTTTGTTAATTTAATACAGATTGAAGCACTATGAACATTTATGTAGGGTGTTGAAATCAGGCCTGTGTTCCTAATTCAACAGGACATAAATGCTGACAGCTTAATTGCTTGTTTCTGAAAATTGTAATTTCATCGTTTTGTATTGTTTAGGTCACCAGCCGAAAGGCTGATTTGAACCTCTAAAGGCTTTACTAAGTAAAACAAGGAGTGAGGTAGTTTACCAATGCCTTCCTCATTGAATGGAAAAGTTTGCTTATCAGTATGCCTGACCCTCTGAAAAGCATCTACTTTCCACCCTGCAAATGATACCTTCACTTCATTCACAATAGGGTCTGGCTGTATAATGAAATTCATTACTCTCAGAGGAAATAACTCTGACTAGAAGTGTATTTTATACCACTACCTCTTCTGTTCTTAAATGCTCAGTACTATAATTGGCTGGCCATGTGATAAGAAAAAGAACTGTTTTTTCTAGCCCTGGAACTAGCAGATCGAGTGCAAATAATTTAACACTTCACCTGCCTGTTATGGGCAATTCTTTGTTTTATAAATACTGAAGTAATTGAAACTTGAGTTGTGGTTGAAACAAATGAATAATTTTTATTCCATTGATTTAGGCTATGTTTTTCTAGTAATGAGTGTATCAATGTAGAATTACTCATCAGAAAAATTTCCATGGGGTTTGAAAGTTGTGAAAGTAAAATAAGTTGTGAAAGAAATGATAATAAAAAATTTCTTTCAGAAAGTCTATCTAATGGTCATTGCTGTTGCAACAAGATACTGTTTTGCTTTTTCCTATTTTTGTATCAAGTTGATGGATATGGAGATATCAACTGAAATGTGATTGTTTTCATAAAGCTGAGGTTCATGAATGGAGCTTGTTTTCAGATCTAATGCCTTTCCATTTTTGGTAACCCTATTCATCAAGTACTGAAGTCCCTCTGATGAATCTTCAAAAATTACTATCAGCATTATAAAAGACTCGCTTAAATATTTAATTTGAGTATAAGTTAAATAGAACTGGTGAAGAACATAACCCTGTCATACCCCTTCTTTATAAGAAACAGCCTTTATGATCTGTTCCAATTAATGGTGCCATCTGATACCAATGGGGATTTTTAATTAGATTTATATCTTATAAATTACAAGGCTTCTGTCATTAACAGGAAGGAGCCCTCTTAATTCCTTTTACAAAAGGTTTAAGGGAAGCGACAGGGATAGAAGGCTAGTGTCCTATCCGTACATTCATCCTGTATGGCCTGTTAGTAGCCATGTGACTGCTCATCAGCATGCTGAACAGAACTGGAAGGGCTGCCTATCTCACCCTTGCAGATTAATTCTGGCATAGGGCATTCAGTCTGCCTAGCAAAGAGCTGAAAGCAACAGTAAATTACAGCTTTTTCTGTCTTGACTAGAATTATTGTGGGGAACTCCCTCATGTATCTTCTGGTTAGGCTTACTTAGTATACGTGAATTTTCAAGAACTTCAAACTATGCAGATATGTAGATATGAAACTATTTGCACAAGATAAACAGCTCAGACAACTGCATCATACCAGTTGAGAGACTGATGACAAAAAAAAATCTTGTGAATCTTATTCCACATCAGAAAGCATTTCAAGCAACTCATTGAGGTTCACCTGATCTAGTCAACTTCACTTAATCATTAAACATAACATGTTTTTACTTTCATCTCTACTCTTTTGGAGCAATATTATTAGGGAGAGTCATCAAGTATGGGCCAGCGGCCAGTGTCAATTATTCTGTTACTACAATAGGCAGCACGACATATTTAATATAGAATAATAAATCTTTCTTTGGTGCCTTATTGTTACAATTGGGACACTGAACACCACTAACCTCGTAAAGTTATGAGGAAATGTTTGTTTTGTTAGCACGTGCTCATCTGCAGATATAAACTTCAACCATCGCTCATTAAAATTATGGTACGTTTATTTTGTAAATATTATTACAGCATAATAGAACATACTTTTGTGCATTATTTTAGTTAGTTACATTTAAATAAATTCTAAAATTGAATTCCAGAACATTTAATCTCAGACATGCCTGTCACCCAGTATGGCCTGTACCATCTGAGTACATAAATATTGTCCAGTCGTTTAAAAATACCTTCCTGTGCAGCCTGCTTCAAGAGAATACAATTTGGAGTTTTATTCTACCTTTATTAATTTATTTTTAATTTTTTTTACATTCACAAGAATAATTACAATTAATAATTGTACTAACCTAGCGAATTGTCTAATCTGACTTTTGGAAAAATGAATAAGAGTGCAAAACGTTAGCTCTTCTGTCTCTCAATAACATATATAAACTATTTATAGCTTCTTGTTTCTTTGTTGCAGTCATATTCCTTTAATCAACGTGGTAACCAGGATGAATGTTCTTGGGGAAGAGGATTTCTCTGTACTGATACAGAGTTCATTACTACTTGGCAAATTGAATCCAAAACTGTTCCAAGCTGTAGCCAAACTTACACAGCATAAAAACCAAAGGGTTAATGTTGAAAATAAAAACAGCACAAATATTTATACTAAAAAAAATGTTTATATTATGAACTATGTGCACATTAAAACACCATTGTCTATCTTACAATTCCGGCATAAATGACATTATATACAAATAACGGTTTTTTATTAAATATAATAAATTTTATTATTATTAATAATTATAATATTAATAATTAATAAAATATAATAATGATTACACAAGAATAAATTGTACACAAGAATAGAGAACTAAGAAAATATGAAAGAAAACATTAAAAAATTAATAATAAAATAGTAAACAATAATCACTGTACAAAACAATAAACTATACATTGATTAATATTTATAGTTTTTATATATTTATATATAATATATTTAAATAGTAATAAAAATAATAATTATTATATTATATTAATATTTACGTTAAATTAATTATATTAAAAAATCAACAAAATTTAATACCTAGATTATATTATATATAAATTAAAGCTAACCTAACGTGTAAAAAATTACATAATACAAGACATATATATATAATTTTATTTACTTATAACTAATTTTATATACAATACAATACATAATGACTTTGATTTTTATTCTTTTTTTAAAAAAAACTGCTTTTATTAAAATTCATTGTGCTCTTTTTTGAACTGCTCAATTAACAGTTTTCTTTTAATATTTATAATCAATTACATCTAAATTCAATTATTATTTACAAGAATAAATAAATAAATAAAATAATTAATATTAATTACATTGGGAAGAACTTTAATAACAAATAATTATTATTAATTTATTTCTCATATATTAATTTACACAACGATTAATTTAATTAATAATTATTATTACATAGTTACAAATCTTATGAGCAAGCACCTTATGTACACAGTTGAATGAAGGTTGTTTATTTTTATTATTGTTATTACAATTATTATAATTATTATTATTACTAACTGTATTGTGTGGTTTAGTTTTACGATTACTAGGGTTATTGCAAAATTGAGTCTCACAAAATCTGTCAACTGATCTCTCTTCATTCAAATTTTTTTCTTAAATTTAAATTTTATAATAAATCTTATAATGATAAACATTCAACCCTGATTTCTTCTTTTTTAATCATATTTACAATTATACTTAATACCATAAATTTCATCAAAATTAATTATAATTTATAAAATTTGAAAAATTATATGATGGATTACATTTAAAGTCATTCCATAATTTTCCTAATTGTATGTATTTTCATAACCTTTGAGTTTTTTGTTAGTGGGAATTTTTTAAATTGTCAACTATCATTTTCCTTTGTCCAGCTGTCCGTCACACCCAGATTTTAGAAACTACAAGAGAGAGCAACAAATGGTTTTCGCATTCGTAATCTACACAAAACATTCACTGACCTAAACTGGATTTGAAGTTCTGGTTTCAACCGAAAGTATTCCAAAACCGGAAGTCAAGAAATCAAAGTCAGAATTTGGAAATAAAAATAGTGTTATTCAATTTCTCATTAAGAATAGATACAGAAATCTTTGGGTTTCCGGTTTGGACCGGAAGTCAAGAAGTTAGTCGGAATTTTGAAGTAGTATCTTAAAGAGAAGATACATAAATCACTTGATTGTTAAATAGTTTTTGCCATAAGTCCAAAGGTAAGCCTTTTTAAATATTGCCATCACCCATGAGACCAGTTGTCTCATGAGAAAGATTTTGTCAATTCATTTCCTTGAACATTAAATATTTTAAACTGGAATCTACAAGTTTCATTAGTAGATCCTGAAAAATGTGTAAGTAAAGGTGGCTGAAGATTTTTTAATATGAAACTTTTAAAACCAGAACCAAAAATAATTTTACACCTTCATGTCCATAAAGTGGGTGTGATTTTATGGTTTATAAGAAAATAATTAAAATTAATGGAAATCAAAAATATATTTTCCATATAGTTTTCTTTATTTAAACCATTCCATACCTCTAGAATTGCAACCCGTGATGATACTAAAAGACCTATAATTTTTTACCTGCAATTAAATTTTAACCAGTAATATTGTGCCTACTCTATTTGCAGGCTTATTGCTAGTATCAGTGGGGTTGCACTAAGTTTTGGGTAAAACAAAAAAAATAATTTAACTTTGATCAGTTATTTTCTGATACTGGTTCTGAAAAGTGGATGCTGAATCGATATGGGGAAAAAATTGAATTAATAAAGCGATTTGAAATTTTTAGATCACATTTTTTATGTTAAGGATTCGAGACATAGGCTCAACGCTTACATTTTCATTTTCTATGCCTAAAAATCTATAGAATCCTCAAATTTACAAAAGAATCAGCCAACAGCTGAAAATTTTCAGATTTTCGAGAACGGCATAATTTTATTAAAAACGAGAAGAAATCCCCCATAAGACTGCACCAATTACTCGTCTTGAAGGCTACAAATTGATTAAGTAAAGCATCCATTTGATAAACCTTTGAAGAACTGTGTTATAAAAATTAAAAAAAACTTAATTTTTGAATCAACTGGGAATTTTCTGGATTAACCAGGAAATCAGAAAAATTATTGATTTGTGATAACAAATCTGCATTTGGGGCTAAATTTAAAAAAATCATTACCGAAATCAATCCAGTGGGAGCTGCGACCGAACTCAAACAAAAAACCCTTATCCTTCCAAATACGTAGACGATTACGTACGACAAAATAAACAACTTCATGCCACAAAATGTGTCTTTGGGCCAGCCCTGTCAGTTTTTGACATTAAGTTGATTTAAATTTTACAATGGTGCACTTGAATGATAACTGACAGCCGTAAACATATAAAAAAAGAAAAAACACTAACTCGCAAGTTGAAATTGTACTTCATTAAATCTGTAATAAAACAAAATTCACTGTTATGAATATTTTGTTCCATTACTATTCCTCTTTAAAAAATTAATAGCTTAGAAATCATAAAAACCCATGAAAATAGAATTAAATACAACTGTTTCCATGGCATAGTGATTAGCCTGCTAGCCTACAAAGTGGAAATGTCCCAGGGTAGTTTTTACAATTATTGCAAGTTAAAACCTACCGTTATAACCCCTAGTAGTAGCTAATGATCAAAATGTTGATGTGACTTAAAATAAACTAAAAAAAAAAATAATAAATTCTCCTTCAAAAAACATTCTGGATTATTCCAACCCTGAAATTTTAATGTTTTATGTAATATGCTTTAGATTTTTAATGAAAAATACACATACACATCAATAGTAATAAACCTTTAATAAGCTGAACACCAGTTCAATTGTAATCAATACATCAATTTTGCTGGACGAACAGTGTCACGGACCGAAAAATAATTTACAAGCTATAAAATTATGACCATATTAGAACTCAAGCTCCAGTTCGATTCCCAGTTTTTAATTTTAATTATTAAAAAGCATTTGTTTCATGGAATTTAAATATCAAAAATGATGTTTACAACCATTTTATTCAGGGATATAGACAACACAGTTGTTTTGTTTCATAACACTCTATTAGTTTATACTACCACCTCTTCACACCCTTTAATGGAATGGAAAATGTACTAACACAAGTATCAACAAGTAGTTTATGTTGGCCGCCTCCATAGCATAGTGGTAGCGCACTGGCTTACAACGTGGAGGTCCCAGATTTGATTCCCAGCTAGTCTAAAAATTAAAAAAAGTTAAAACCCACAATTGTATAAACCATCGTAGTCACTAATAACTGAACTTTTGATGCAACTTTAAATAAAATAAAAAAATACTTCAGGTATAATGTAAAATCTTCTGTAATTGTTAGGTATCAGAAATTTTTAATTATTTTTTTTAAATGTTTTGAAACACATTGCTTCATATAACTTTTGTTTATATTGTCTTTTTGGTTTAATTATTTATATCAAAGTTCAGTAACCAAGAAAATTAATTGTTGAAGACAAATTAGTTTTCAGAACAAAACTCAAAGGAAATGAGAATAAAACATTTTCTTGTCATACTCAATTTTTTTAACTAATCGAAGTAGAGTTTAACAGAATGTTTTAATTGAAAAATATAATTATATTACATATAAAATAACAAAAATTCAAATCAAAATTAATCTTCTAAGTGCCAACATTTTCTGTATTACCATAAATTGTTTTAAGCTTTCGATACGCTAAAACATGGTATCTCACATGTATACTCTAAGTCTGATAGTGTTCTTTATTTTTGTACTAAATTTTTTAAAGACATGAATACATGTTCATTTTGAGATCTATTTGATTTTACATCAAAAATAATTTTTTTTACTGTTGTTAATAAGAAATTATTTAAATATTTTGGTCCTATTAAAATTTTGATCGTATTCTGATATTTTTAACATATAATTTATTATCTTGCATCACACTCATTATGTCCATAACATTTTTATAAATAAAATATTTTTATGAATAAAAATGAAGAATAAATCATGGCTAACCGAAGAAAAATTTAGTTTAGTGTAAAAACTGCTGATAAAATACTTCTAATTTATGAAATTAAAAATGTTCTAAAATTGCTAATTCAAAGTACTTTAAATAATTATTAGTTGTGATGATCAAAATATCTTAAGATACGGGCGAAATGAAAAAAATGAAATATGAAGATTGCAACAGAATGCATCCGGAGTAACAATGGACAGTCTAATACACCAGCATTATAGTCTTGGGAAAAATAAAACCAGGAAGCTACCGGATGTTACAGCTTTGAAAATGCCCTATTTGGTCTACAGTTACTAATATACAACTTTGTAGCCTCTCATTCAGCAGCTTCGAATAGAGGATTAAAATACTCCATATGAATTTGTTCAAACTCGTTGAATATTGATTTTAATCAATATACAATACCAGTTTTTATAATAAAGGATTCAAACAGTACTAAGGGCAGATGGTCACTGCGAGCGGAGTCAGAGCAGTGTAGCTGTGCTAAGTTGTTAGGGGTGGCAACTAGGCACATAGCGTTGCTCAGTCCGTATCGAAGAAACATGTGGTGCACATCTCGTAAGAAGCTTGAATTTTTGTTGTTAAGTTCTGATTCGAACGATTCCGTTACTGAATCAACGTACTATACTGAATGCCTTCTGATAAACCAAAGAAAAGAGGGAGAAACTTTGTATCCATGTGAAAGACTGCAAAATGATGAGTTTCATACTCTTTTTGAAGAACTCGATAACGAACAATTCAAAAATTATTTTTAGATGACAAGAGATTTTATTGAAATTTTAGAAACAGTTAAAAACGACCTGACAGGATTGGACAAACTTCAGGAAAGTTATAGAAGTGAAGGAAAAACTGGTGTTCTTTCATTCAAGTAATACATCCTTTCAATTGGGCGTCCATGTATTTTTTATAGGATACATCGTATAGGATCTTCCGCTTCGTATAGAATTAGCTTCTCTTCGATCTCCATTTCTAAGAAACTAGATAAGCTCGTATACAACAGAATATACAGAACACCACCGATACACTGAAACCATGCGAGTCACAGAAATTTTGTGGGAAACATACAAAGTCAATTGGTGGGGGAAGCATGGTCAGCTTTTAAAACGACCCACACTGAGTGGATTTGAGCCCAGCCACACCGCTCACTTCGCTACGCATCCTGTGCCGCCCAGACACAGAAAAACACAGGTTCGTTTTTTGTCAGCTGAGTCTACTTTACTCAACTCAACTTGACTCCGTTCGCAGTGGCTGTCAACCCTAATAGAGCTTAATTTAAGTTCATGTAATTTTGAATAATAAATTTTAAATAATTTCATCAAAAGGAGCCAGAAGAACTACATTACATGCTTTACCAGTTCCATGTTATTAATTTTTGTGTATTATAAATTATGAGAATAAAAAAATGTAATAAAATAAATTTATTACACAATTAAAATTTTTATTATGGACCAATGACAAAAATAATATAAAATTCAATTTCAATTCTCTGTAATACTATCAGAGATCTTAGTTTGGCACTTGAAGGGTTGTGCACAAATTCTTAATTTTTCATGCAGTTTAAAATAATAAAACATTTTTTAATATTCTAATAATAACAATAATTAAAATTCACGAGAAATTAAAAAAGTTTTGAGATCATTATCTAATGTACTTTACAACATGAAATACAATTTTAAAGTACACTGGATTTTTTTTATTGAAAATAATTATATTATTTAAAACAACCCATAGTAATTACACATCATTATTATTAATGAACAATTAAATAAGACACAAAATTTTTATATTAACATAAAATACACATATAAAAAATAAATTCAATATAAATAAAAAATACTTATAGTAAAATCTTCTTATATTACAGGGAGAAATAAAAATAGCAATTTTTTAAAAAGAAATTACGGTAAAATTCATTCATTCATTCACAAGTACAATGAAATTGTATAAAATAGCTGTAAAACGGCTAAAATTTAATTAAACGAACAGTAAATAAATTTTGATATGAAAACTTAAAAAATTTAAGGTTGAAAAAAATTAGTATTAGTTTTAAATACATTTTGCCTGATTGTACAACTGCAATTGCAGTAATAGAAAAGTAAAATATAATAAAAAAAAGTTGTCACCAACCTGGTAGGTTAGTTCATGTTACTCCAAGTTTTCATCTGCATTTGAATTTCCTAAGATGTCTCAATAAATTATATTTAAAATTATTCAAGGAAACCAATTTAGGATAATTATTAATATAAAAACAGCATAAATTCTTGCATTAAAAACAAAAATTCAAGAGATAGAGGCTGTATGAAAATTATGTAAAAAGGTAAGCAATTTATATTGTTAATGAAAATATAACAAGACGCAGTTATGTAAATAATAACATCAGCACTTCATATCCAAAATAAAATTGTAAAAAAAATTGTTATATATTTAAAAATATGAAGCTATTGCGGGGAAACAAATAACAAAATGTAATAATTAGTTCCTGAATTAAATGATGTAAAAATTTACATTTTTGCTCAGTAATACTTAGTTTTATAAATAAAACATAATAATATTTATTATTATAAAACTGAGGTAAATTACCTAAATTCGATTACAATTACATATTTCAATTCTGATGAGATTTCAGTTTTTGGTTTGTGTATTCCGAAGTAACAGATTTTATTAAATCAGGATTTAATTGGACACATTAAAAAAATTTGTTAAATCAATCAAATAGACAAGCTAAATTTTTACCACTGGATTCATTAGTTCATTCTAGCTACAGTGAAAGCTACTCTAGATAATTAGCACTGTTTGAGACAGAATGCACCTGCTTGTTTTCATGAAAACTCTTCTAGTTGGATTGGCCTTGTGCTAAAATACTTTGTAAAGGATAACTCGTTTCAAATTACATCTTAAGTATTGCAGATTCCTGCAATCCGTACCCATTTTACAAAAGTCGTTGTACTACAGTCCCACAGATAAAATTTCATTCATTCAGGATTTATCAGGAGAACCAAAGAAAAATTTAGAAAATGTACAATGGAATATAAAAATTTAATATACACAAAATATAATTAATAATTACAAACAAAATTTTATTGACAGAACTTTTTTTAAATTACAAGTTTCTAAGATATTTCTACCAGTTAAAATATTATGTTCACGATAGGTATGTATAATTAAATTTTTTTGATTATACAATCCAAATAAATAACCAATACATATTCTCCAAAGTTGTATATTATTTTATATTCAGATAAAACGTTATAAGAAGTACCATAATCACAAATTCAAATGTAAAAAATTCACTGCACAATTTTTATAAGTGAATGTATTTATTACTCAAGAAACATTCACATCATTTAATATATACCTGCAATTTAATCTACCCCACAAAAAATTGTCTAGCATAGCTGTTACTTTAATTTTATGAAACTAAAAATAAATAAACATTAACTACATGTGTTCTTTTTAGTATAACCTCAAAAGACACTCGACAAACAGATTAAAAAACAGGTTTCTTTGATTATTTGATAAATTATCTGATTATAGTAAAATTTATTATAACATTCCCTCCAATATAACCCTGTATTTCCAATAGATTTCTGATTGTTTTCAATTTTTGCTAAAATTTTTGGAATGTAATCCCTGTGAATAATGAAGATTTTACTGATATTTTTTCTAAATTTAAATTAAAAATAAACCTAAAAATAAATTACTATGACGAAAAGACAGTATCCTAAGTTTTTCTATAATAAAAAAATAATTTCACAAATTCCTTTGACAAACCAATATCAATTATTAATAATTAAAAATTCAGTAAATTATTATAATTTTACAAATAAAAATTAAAGCAGCACAAACTACTTTTCGCTAATTTGTATTGCACATAACACTTTAAAGTAGCAAGTTTTGTTTTAGTTCGTCAAATCTAAATGCTTTTTGTATTAGTAATAAATACATCAATACATAAATAAAACTAAATTTTTATAACTCATTATAATTTGTAAAGTAAAAAATAAAATTTATTTCAATTTTTTGATAAAGCCTTATCAGGTTTCATTACATTTGATCAACAAAGAAATTAAAATTAAAAATAAATTTAGGGTAAAATAATTTCACATCAATTTAACGCTTTAAATTTCAGATTAACTTGTGAATTAACTATATTAGATTTCATTTTATTAGCATGTCAATAAATAAATATAATATTGTCTTAAACTCATTTTTACCTTGTTTTTATATAATTTTATTTTTCACTAACATGTTTCATTGGATCCATCCATTATCAAGGTACATAAATTTACAAAAATTAAAACTAAATTTATTAAAATTTATAGATGTTGTATATTGTAGTTTTATACAAATGCCCAAATATACAACATATTTCTAAAATTTTTAATAGACTTAAGTTAGTTATAATCGTTTTAATTTATGTACTCTGAAGATGGTGGAAACACCTAATCATGCTGATGAAAAACAAAATTATATAAATACAAGGTATAAACGAATGGTGTAAAAGCTGTTAACAGGTCCATAAAAGATTTACAGAATTGTTTTAAAAGATCAAAATAGATAGAAATTATCTGTGAAACATAAATATTTTTATGTCCCTGTTCCAGAATCTTGCCAACATTTTGTAATATTACACAGTGTATGAACTACAAAAATTATTAATTCATAATTTATCTTAACAGACACTACAGTACTTCTTTCGTACAGTTCTTTCACAAGTCATGACAGAAACATTTATTTTCAACAAATTAATTTTACTAATATTTAATTAAAAATAGTCATGCACTTTTTTCTGAAATTTTAAAAAAATAATCGTTTAGTAAACTGATAGAATTTGCATTTTATGCCAACTAATTATTTAAGTACAATTTCCAAGTAGCCTGTGAAAAATTAATTAAAATTTTCTATTCATTACGTATTTGTGTAAACCAATATTTCACTACAAACAGGAATATTCTTTATTCACTGGTTAGTTATTCATTTATCAATTAACCTGCCTACAAAAACATCCAACTGAAGAAAATGAACTGCACTAAAGGTCCTAGGATTAATTCCTGGTTATTTGGAAAATATTCATCATTGCAGAAAATTTACTACCATACAGTAAATATAATTTAAAAAAAAATGTAATTCTCTAACAGCAATACTTCAGTTTTAGTCAACCAAAACAAAATTCCAGTAAACTTATACAAATTATTTTGTTTAGGTTTGAAAACAACAAATTAAAAACTTTAAGGTGACTAACTTTGTGGCATAGTGGTCAGTATGCTGGACTATTAAAGTAGAAGGTCCCAGGATTCGATTCATGGCTAGGGGTCTGAAGAGTATTACAAGTTACCAATTGTTCCAAAACCCAGAATAATTGCTAATAACCAAGATGTTGACATGATATAAAATAAACAACAACCCTGAAAATATGGACTAATTGGGGCAAAAACCTATTTACAAGATTACTCAAAAAAAAATGTGCACAAAATAAAATTTAAAAAAACTGATAAAACAGCAATGCAGTTCACAGAACAGCACAATGCTTAACACATGGATGTCATGTTTACAAGGTGCTGGTGAAATTTTTTATCAAGGTGTTTAAAATTAGAAAAGAAAATATTTGTGATTTTATGTAGTCAAACATTACTGAAAATGTATTATTCTTGTAATTGCTAACAAACTAAATATTTTACCAGTACACAATTTATATTGCATGTGCATGTTGTATTAAGAACTCGGTTATGTTTGTTTTCTATTCTCAATAACACTGTTTATCACGTTTTAAATTTAATTTATTCATCATAAAATTATTTAATTTATATTTTAAAACAGAACTTTTACATAAAAATCATATTAAAAAATATTAGAAATCAGTTTGAATTAGCACGGTAGTTTTGTTTTAACTAAAATAAATTCAAGGTATTTATTATTGGGGAAAACAATCAATAGTATCTGACAAAAATCTGAAAATAAGTATATAACATAAAAAATTGTTTACATTTTACGTTACAGGAAAACTAACTCAATCGACTTTTACAGTGACTGTTTATTTTTCTCTGCCTTATCTATTCCACCACATCAGATGTGGTTGTTGACTCTGACACCTCATTTTGTATATGAGCGTGTGTTATGTGGAATGTATGTGCCTATAAAATATATGTGTCCCAATCGAGGAACACAATTCAGACACAGCTACGGAATGGGGATGTTCATAAAATAAGTCTCTATAGAAATGGTTCTGATTATACTCTAAAGTACCCGAATCCACATTGCACTTGCCTGCTGCATAGAAGAATAGAGATGGAAGCATTGGTTTAACAGAAAAAAAGAGTGCCCCCCTCTAAGAGTCGCTAATGTCTGCTGTGTAACAACTACACAAAAGGTTTTACATAAATTTAATGACTAAATGAATTAATCTTCGTGATCTGATTATCCATAACTTTTCATAGTTAGGTATTGAAGAAGGTACTGACCTTATTTGTTACCTTACTATGAAAATAATATAGTATTATGAGTACCCACAAGAAACACGATAACTAAAGTAAGTATTATTCCTTAAAAAAAATGCGGCCTGCCCGTTAAAATAAACTACAATTTTCATTATCAGGTTTTTTAATTTCTGTACATACCTTCTTGAACTATCCCAGTTTTATAACTCCTCAATACCAGACATAATGAAGTCAAATTTAATTAAATCAAAACTAACAATCTTCCTGCTCTGAGAATGCAGTATCTTATTCGATACCTTATTATCAAAACGCATAATTGCGAGGAACCCCACAAGAAACACAATAACTAAAAATGTATTATTACAATAATATATTATAAAAATGCGAAAGTATCCACGCACAAAACAGAACGAAAAATTCACGAACAAAATGTAATCCACGATAAAAGCTTAACTTACCAATAGTAATAACACAACTACCAAGGTCTTAACTGAATCATACCTAAACATTAATTGGACATAACGCAGGGCAAAACGGCATATGAATCAGGTTCCATTGAAAAGTACAAATAGCCAAACAACAATGGAAGTTATGGCAATTCCTATTACTGCAACTTCCAGAAATAAGGTAAAACCCATCAACTGGAGCATGGAAAAAACCCATGTTAAAAGTAGTTACATTAGCATTGTAGTTAGACATTAAGTTGGCTATATTCTTTTTTTGAAATAGGTTACGGTAAGTTTAAGGAAATAATTTTGTTAATAATTTATTCAATGTAACAATTTTTTAAAAAACAAAGTATTGTTTTTGAACAAGCTGTACCAATGTTGCTAGTCCGGCAGCTAGATCAGAAATGAGCGTTAGTACCGCCTCCATATGGCCAGATACCCGCACATCAATTTCCAAAGTGCAAATCCATTTCTGTGAACCTGTATTAACGTAGTGTTTAAAAAATCAATAACAAAACTTCAAAAAATTTAGGTATAGACTATTAATGTAAATTTTACCCAGTGAATAGTTTTCCGTTTTTGTTAAGCAAGATTTGAAAAAATTGTCTCCATGAAATAGTGAGATTCACAATTATTCACTAATAAATATTGTGAATTAAAACTTTTAAAGTATTAAAAAAAAACAATGAAATTTATTCCAGATAAATGATTATACAAAATATCTGATTATTCAAAGATAATGAAATGATGCAAATTATATTGTATACACATTAATAGATCATAAAAACATACTTTACAAATGATTATTTTAATTAAAAATAAATAACAATATTAAAATATGTCTTAAGAAAAACTGTACTAATAATTACAATCCTGATTTCTACATATAAAATTAAATAAACATGTATAAAAAACTTTTTACATAAATATTTATACACAAAATTTGTCTATATTGTATACGTACATACCTATAGTAAAATGTTAATACTTTTTTGTTTTAAATAATTAAATAAATATTGATTACATAATAATAATTATAATAATAATATACAACGCTGAGTATTAGTCCCATATTTACAAAAAACAATTGATTTATTAAAAAAAAAATTGAAAAATTAACAAAATAATTTTAAAATAAAACTTTATTTTTATTGTGGATTACACAACTCATCATGTTATCTTTTGAAGTAAAATAAAATACACAAACACAATGTTAAAGATACTTGTGAAAAACTTTTTCGTAATACATTATAAAAATTAATACAATACAGTTAAAAAAATTCTTATTAGAGTAAAATATCTATGGGATAAATCCTTTGGGAATTTTTAATAATTGATGAAATCAATAATTGGTGAATAAAACTGAGAAATAATAATTCTGAACAATATTGGTTAAAAAAAAAAGAGTAAATCAATCTTATTTTAAATGAAGATGCTAGGTGATGTAGAAAATACAACAGGATTACATAATTATATCTAAAACGCAAAATCTGGTCCAATCTATTTTAAATAGAGATTCTGTTTGTCCTTAAATACAAAATTTAACAAATGGATTTAAATTTTTTTACATTGTTGTGAAGAGGACACTTTTAGGATTCTCGGAATAATCTGAAAATGAAAATTGGTAAAAGCTGTGACAAGATATTGTTAAGTAAATTAAATTTTGATGGTGCTACTACTCTGGTGGCAGCATTGCGCAAGATCGATTTGTTTTAAAGGATTGTTTGTATATGGGCATATCTTATTCCATACATCACACTGACAATAAACAGTGAGAAATAATACTAATTTATTAAGAGTGAAAAACTGGAAAATTTCAGCACTGTTTGCGGTTCTATTCACAGGAACAATAGCAAAAAACCGAGAAAGGACACCCAAATTAAGTTTTATAGAGCAATGGCTGTACCACTCATAACATATGGGAGTGAAACTTGGGTGTCATTACAGAAGAATGAATCTCGTATCCAGGGTCTGAAATGAGATTTTTGTGGGGAATCAAAGGTTGTATCCGGTTAGATAGAATACGTAACGAAGCTATATGTGCAGAGTTAAATGGGAAACATTAAGAATATATAAGAGAAACTGGTCCACCCATTTACTTTGCATGCCAGCTCACAGACTTCCTCTGCGAGCATGGAAGTATAAACCTAGAGGGAGCGAGGCTAGGGAAAATCTAAAAAAAAAAAAAGGGATACCAAAACAGGCCATTGAGCCTAATCCTTGACAGATGATGAAATAATACCAACAGAGTTGATGAAATTGTAAAATTCGTTATTAAAAATAAATTATTATTATTATTATTATTGTAGAAATTAATTTGCAGGTATCAGCAACTATATAATCTGGCAATCTATATCGATTAAAATTGCAAACTAAATAATAAGAATTAATAAAATAATATTGACCAAATAAATTTTAGATAACTGATAGACTAGAAAAAAAAACAATTAATAGAAAGAACTTGCTAGAACTTAATAAATATCTTGGGTGTTATTTCACAGAATATTCTCCAACGATAGAATACAGTAGAAAATTAATCCCACAAGCATTTTAGCACAAAATTATTGTTTCTTTACTAAAACTGTACCAATACTAATCTGGAAACTACTCATAAACATAAAAAATTATAAAAGAAAAAAAAGTCAAAAAAAACTAGATTAATTGATTTTCATGAAATCCTTGCACTATTATTATTTAGTTTTACTTGGTATGGTTTTGATAATTATATCCTTTGGTCGGGAGAAAAAGTTTCATTGTCGAAACATTCCCAATACTAAAAACATGACAAGTATGATGTTAAGGTAATTTTATTTTTCATATTAAATACTACACAATTAGATAAAATAGGTTAACAAAGTATTCATGATCAAACAGTAGGACATAATTTTCCTTTGTACAAATCATAAGTAATAAATGAATCTGTCATTTCAGAAAGCCCAAAGTCACAAAAAACTAACTTTTTGAAATTTTAAACTTTTAATTTGATATGTTACAATTAAAAAAATATTAAAAAATTGAAATTATATGGAGGGCTGTCACCTTTAATATAAAATATACTTTTGACTTTTTAAAGACAAGCCACTAGTTTAAAAAATAACATTGAAAATTTAGACTAAGGTGTTTCTGTAATAAATTGGAGTAAAATGTTAACTTAGGTTGTTTTCTTTAAAATACATTGTTAGACCAGAAGAAAATTGTGCTGTACAATAGTATTCATTTATTTATTTCAGTAGTTTACATTATGACTAAAAATAGCTTCCTGGAATAATAAAAATTTAAATTCTTAATTTTAAGAAAGAAAAATGTTGATTTTCAGGGCTATTCACGTTTTTCATCATTGTCATAAACAGTAGTTATACACCTCAAAAAGATTTTTGCATAGAATCTTTGTATGGGCTCTTCGACTAGAAAGTAGAGCTTAAGCTTCAAAAGAACATCCACTTTCATTTTTTAATTAGAAGGAAACACTTTATATTCTTAAGGATAAGCCTTTTCTTAGTGTTATATTACTTAAGGAAAGCCAGACTCATGTGATTTTTATAGGGATGATGTGTTTACATTCAGTTAGTTCAAAAATGCACTAAAGAGAAAAAATGTAAAATTTTGACTTGTTGGCTTTCTGAAAGAAATGACGGATTTAAATTCAAATACTCCAGAATTGGTTAAGAAATAAAAAATCAAAGTGGTTTGATTATGTGTTATACAGAGATTTACTGAGTATTTTAAAAACTTGAAGGAAATGAGATTTTGGTACACCCAAGTTTAGATAGAAGAATGAAACAGTAATTCTGATGAGTGCCATACAAATAAATCAACAGAAGAAACAAAGATAGGAGATGATGGAATAACAAATGGTAAGTCATAAATTTTTTCATAAGAAATTTAAGAAAAACTGATTTAGAATACCTATGACATATCAGTGACCAAAACCATAGTTAAATTTTATGGATACAGAACTCCATCACTCTACTAAGCCCAAAATAGTTTGTGAACCCATAATAAAAATGAAACCAAACATCAAAATTTCAAATAGAACAATAAATTAGCTTCACGAGGAATACACACAATGGTTTATAATAAAAAAAGTAATATATTTTTATATTTATAATAAATACTGGATAAAATAATCTCACAACCATTACAATTTTTATAAAATTCTCAAACAAAAAACATTTTCTGAATATAAATTAGTATTGATAATTATAAATATAACACATGCTATAATAATTTTCATGCGGAGAATAACAACTCAAATTATACTAAAAAAATGTAATGCTTTGTTTTTAATTTTAATAATCATACATATTTTTCATTTATATAAATTTAATACAGAAAAACTAATAATTAGTTCAAAATAACATAATTTAATATACTAGATACATAATAATTTTAATTAAAATTCTTTGTTTAAATGTAATCCACATTATTAATTTTATAAAAATTATCATAAATGATTTTGTTTCATAGTAGTTGCTGTTCATTTACTTTGAGTATAATCCAAACTATCAATTGTTTTGACATACAAATAAGAATCCTACACACATGGATTAACATGTAGAAATTATAAACGTTTTTATTTTATTTTAATGATAATTTATTACTGTTAGTTCATACATAATGTTCAATTTGTCAATTTGTTTAACATCAGTTGTTATAGTAATTTTGTATTTTAATTTTTTTGTTGGATAAATATTTTATTTTTATATTTGTTTGTGGTTATCTTAGAGGGTATTTATTCTTTAAAAAAATGGATTTGTTATATTTATTTTTGAATAAGATGTTTATTTTACATTAAAGATACTAAGTGGACAAGTGTTAACACGGAATACATACTATAAAAAATCACTATCAGTACACACAAAAATTAAACATTATAAAACTACTTTAAGAACCAAAATCTTACATGGCAGCGAAACCATAGCAAGGATAGATGGGGGAGGAATCAAGGAAACTGCAGAAAAATAGAACGCAGGATACTCAGACTTGCATAAACAAGAAGCACAAAGTAGACAATCACAACAGACTTTTGCCTAACGATCAAGTCTACAGAGACGTAGAATCAATACCAGTGCCCATGCGCAAGAAATGGTTGTCGTACTTTGGACATAAACTAGAACACCAAACACCTGACTTTTATGCAGAATAATTGACCAAGCAATGAGACGAAAAACGGATGCTGGTAACGCATACATGTGGCACAAAGAAATCAAAAGGAATGTACAAGAACTTGGACTAACTCACGAAGATTTAACGAAAAAATCACCCAAATACAAACAGGTCATCAAGGATCACAACGATCGGCTTACGACACAGAAAAGAGAGTATAAGAAGAGGGAATTTTCAGAAGCAGCCAAACAGAAGCATGCTCAGAACATGAGAGAATATCATGCCAAAAAAGACTGAAAGCTTTCAAATTGACTAAATTGGTCATTGTGGCTAAAGAAGCACTAAAAAAAAGAAAACAAACTATAATAATGGTTAATCAAGATGAAAACGTGTGTAAAAAGTTTAAGAAGGAAAATAAAATTATTAAAACTAATTATTAGAACTGATGGAAGGATTTAGAACAAAGAAGAATTTTTGTAATATATAAATAAAAATACATCAAGCCTGATATTACAGTTGCATTTAAAACTTATGAGCTACTCAAATAGTTATACTGACGATATTTGACATAAATAGTTAAATAAAAATATCTTCAAAAAAAAAATACGTCTTGAGTTATGTTTGAATTTCCTTTGACTTATTGTTTGTTACGTAGATTGTAACTTTTGACTGATTGTAATTTCAGAACGATGCAAGTAAATTTTAAACGTTTTCATTAATCTACAGGAAAACATTACACAAAATCCTGTAATTGAAGGACTCTTCCTTATATTTAACATATATATTTCTTATATCTTGAGTCTCCTTAACTCTTGTATATAACAATTAAATTTTTCTAAATTTTAAAAATCCTCAAAAATAAATGTTTTCAAATTAAAACAGGATCAAGAGAAAGATTATTGTCGAATATTTTTAGTTTTGCCTTGGAATCAGTATTAATAGAATGGAATAAAGATTAAAAAATTCAATATTCACAAAAATTCAAAATGGGAACTAAAAAAAAATTTTTTAATGAATCTATTGGTCTTTGCAGATGACAGCAATTTTTGCAAATTATATATAGGAGGCTAAAACTAAAAATTTAAAACAAAACAATTCAGAGTCAGAATTAAAATCAGATTATAGAAAACAATAAAATTCTCATAACAAAATATCAAATATAAAACCAACAATACTTGAAACGCCCGGCGTGAAAACCAGGACAAAAAAATGGAATTTCTATATCGTCTTACAAAAGATAGTTTTAATGAAAAAAATTTCATCTAAAATTTTAAAATTAAGAGATAACAATACTGTAGTTCTCCCAAAAGCACTCTAAGGGAAGAATGTTTACAAACATCATCTTTGAAAGAAGAAAGTAGAAAAAAAATTTTAAGAAATGTTCATGGACTGAAGTACGAAAAGTGTTAAATTAAAAAAAATCTGGTGTGAAACACTCACACAACTTTCTCTTGCCAATGCAAATAATTAACAATAAACCTAACATTAGTAATAAAATATTAGAAAAAAACAAAAAACTAACCTCAAAAAACATTAGTGAAATACGCAAAATTAAAATCGACCTCAGTTTGGCTTAAAAATACGGAAAATCGCTCATTCACGCTAAACTAGGCACTGTAAAAAAAATGCTTAAAATAAAAGTTGTAGATCTCTTAATTTCCTATAAATTTTATTTTATACACTTTTGTCGTAAAATGCATTCTAAGGCCGAAATCTTAAAAAAATAGATTTTTCTCACGTTTTCGTGAGAAAAAAACAGAAAATCGCTAATTACTGCTAAACTAAGCGTTATACAAAAAAAATGTTTGAAATAAAAGTTGTAGAATTTTAAATTCTCTACAACTTTTATTATATAACATTTTGCGCTAAAATGCATATTAAAGCCGCAATCTTAAAAAGAAAATGTTTTTACGTATAAACAGCCTCACGCAGAATTTCAGCAAACATGGCGCCTACCCTATCTTGTAGAGAATAAAAAATTGAGTAAACCAGGCGATTTTAAGAAAAATCGTAGGACCAGTTTTTTAAAAAATCGCAAAAAAGTGAAAAATTATAGGAATAAACTAAGTTACTACTACTTCCGGTTGACCGATTTTGATGAAAATGTTCGTGTCGGGTCCGGTAGTGATATGTAACTTAAGTTTCAAGTTTCAAGTTCGTACGATGTTCCGTTCTTGAGATATTCTGTTCACACACAGACACACACACACACACAGACACACACACACACACACAGACCAATCGCTAAAAACATGTTTTTTGGGTTCAGGGGGTCTGAAAACGTATAGATCCGGTGAAAACTCGATTTCGAAAAATCAACATGAAAACAATACTTTCCTTCCTATATATTCATATAGGCAAGAGAAAGTAAAAATCAGAAAAATATATAAATATTGTGAAATAATAGAAAATATAAGGGAACTAAGATGAAAAATATACGAACATAAACAGAATGACTGAAAACAAATTAAAAAAATATTTGGTTTTCATTAATATAGAATAACAAAAATGAATTGGTTTAAAGAAATTGAGAAAGACTTATTGAATAATCTAAAAGAACTATACAAAAGGCAGGGAAATTTTTTAGAAAAACAATTCTTAACTACATGAACAAGATTTCTAGACATTAAAAAGTAAAAAAGAATATATACCCCTCAAAAATAAGGGGAAAAAACAAAAATAATAGCAAAGTTAGTAAATTATTATGTATATTTCAATAAATTCATTAGCAAACATGCTGAAACTTTGTTGAGTAGATTACCAAAATTATCAAACATTTGGTTATTTAAGTATATAATTTAATATAAATGAATAATTTTGGAAATATTAGATCCAGTATAAAATTAATAAGTTGAAATCAATTAAATCATTAATTTTTTATTTTCGTTGTGATACTGGCTAACGATCAATTCATTTTTTAAAAATTTGTTTATTTAAAGTCGCATCAACTGCTTGGTCATTAGCGACTACGGTGGATTATATTACTGTAACTGTGGGTTTTGACTTGTGAAAATTTCCAGACCCTAGCCGGGAATCGAACCCTGGACCTCCTTGTGGTTGGGTAACGTGCTAACCAGTCCGCTACGGAGACGGCCAATTGACTTTCTTGGTTTAAAAAATAATTTTTCAGAAACTACAGATGAAACAAACTGTCATTTATCGCAATAAATAAAATAAATATTTTATTTTATAACAAATAATATAGATTATTAAAAATGTATACTGTACAAGATTTAAAATTATGATTATTTAAAATTGTATTATATTTTACTGATTGCCTTTATGTAAATTACTGCAGTGAGTGTACGATTACTATTAATAAGAAAAAAGGCTTTAAAAATATTCTATTTAAGAATTTCTTTTTAAGAAAAATGAATTAATATGCTAATGACTTCATTGATATTAACTAATCTAAAACGAAACAAAAATTTATGAATTAATACTAAGATTAAAACATTATTCTGTTAAAAAAATAAAATCATTAACATTAAATTCATTTTTCTTTAACATCACAAATTAAATTTTACATAAAATATTAGTCATGGAATTTTATAAAAAATTTTGAATAAAAAATATTAAAAGATATGGAAACAAAATTTTATTACAATTTAAAACTTAAAATTCATGAATTAAAAAAACTGACGGCTATTTCTTTTCGTTTTAAAATTCAAAATTGATCTACTATATACAAAATTTTAATAAAACATTTTAAAAACTTAAAAAATAAATAAAAAAAAACATATTACAAATAGTTATGTAGTAACAATACTAATTTATTTTAAAAATTTAACGCTTTTTGAGCGTAGACACCTAACAACAAATTATATATATGTATTTATAAATAAATAAATAAATATATATAAAATAATAATAGATCTCACTATATAAATTAAATAACATTCCAAAGATGTCATCAATAAATTTAATTAATTAATTACATTTACCTTAATTCGCCTACGATATAAAAATCAATAAAAATTATTATTAAAGTTTATAAAATAAATTAATCCATATCTTTTTCGTATTTATACTTTATATATATGCTATAAATTAATGCTATTTATAATATTATACAGGAGTAATACAAATAATTACAATGAAAAAAATACACGTAACCTTAACTTGTTTACGAACACATACATTACATTATTTACACAGAATCATGATTTCATTTAAGAAATATCATCAATTAATTGACTTTTGTACATTGTTTCCCTTTCACTGCTGCCTTGATAACAGTAATGTCTATTAAATTTAACTCAAATATTATTAGATACACTGTGCAAATATATAATACATTAATCCTCAAAATATATTTATAAAGGGAAGGTATATGTAATAAGTTAATCATTAATTAACATTGTAATTAACTAACGCTATCCATAATATTTCTTATGCATTATACTTCTTTTTCAAGATTTATTTATATCATAAATACAATAACAAATAAAAAATATTGTATCACTTTAGGCGGTAAAATACAGTAGAATAATAAAACTTTGTACACAATGAGGCCCACTTTGAGTGCACCGCTGTCAATTCTTTCTGAAGAATTGACTACTAAAAATCACTTTGTGAACAAAAAACATTTCAACGTTATCTTTTTAATAATATTTATAATATCAATAAGTTTTAAAAAAGAATGTCAGATCATAAATATTTATTACTGTATAAACAAATGAACGAACAATAAAAACTTTTATAATAAAAACTATTAAGGTACCTTAAATATGCCACTATCATCACCTTACTTCACAATCCTTATTTAATGGAGGGGGGCTAGGAAGTGGTAAAGGTGGAGGTGTTGGAGCCGGAGGACAAGACGATAAAGACATCACGGAAGTAGCTATGGTTGATTGATTAGGTTCATTTGAATTCTGCGATAATGTTACTGATGTCGAAGACGCAGGCGGATTCGGAGGTAGAGGTGATGATTTGGAAGGCGGCGGCGAAGGTGCAGGAGGGGGAGGGGGAGGGGGTAAGGAAATGTCAGATGAGTCTTTCATAACATATCCTTCCTCACACCGGGACAGTTTTAGTCTAATCGGTATAGTTTTAGACGTCCGTACTTCAGGAGGTTTCGTACACTCACTAGTTCTTTTAGCGGGAGGAGGATTATCCTCCGAGGGACCACTTACAATGGGTTGGGGTGCCGGAGGGGGAACATTATCACTTCGTTTGCCGAACCGAATAATTAACTTGGGTGCGGACTTATCACTGATCACTACATGTGTTTCTTCAGGCTGTTGCCTCTTCTTCCGCTTACTGCTGCTGCCGCTTCCACTGCTGCCGCTGCTAGAAGGCGGAGGAGTATCTGAATTTTTCTGCTTTTCATCATTGAAATTAGCCATAATTAAACGTCTAAATTTCATGCTTTCTTTCTTTAATTCTTCATAAGATGACATAGTAACATTACTACTCAAACGCTTTTTAGGGGGTCGTATCCTTAAATTTTTACGCTCCTCAGTAATGGTAGTAGCAAAGCTTGACTGTATTTCATTACCGATTTTAATTTTTAATTTTGGTGTTGCTGGTGGTTGTGCAGCTACCCGTGGCAGACGTCCTCTTCTCTTCAAAGGCTGATTGAGTTCACTAGACGTACTTGTTCGCCTCCTTTCCGATTCCTCATTGTCACCTACATCAGTTTCTGCGCTGTTATTAAATAATTTATCTTTCCGTCTCTTCTTCTCCATATTTGCATCGACAACTGCTTTGTAATCTTCACGAGTTGGTATACTTGTCATTGAAGCAACAGCTTTTGGTATTGTAATGATTGTTCTGTTAACTGGAGGAGCAGACGCAGGAACATTTGGCTGACCAGGTACAATACTGGTGACCGGTTCATCCATATTCATGTCCTGATTCCAATACTGTCTTAATAATTCTTTCTTCCGCATTCGTCTCAGGTTGGATGTACCTGAAGCACCAGAGACAGCTGAAGTAGCACTAACAATGTTAGTGATTGTTGGATCCATTGCGGGTATAGGTGGTTGAGCTTGAGGAACCGTAGTGGAAGTTACATAATTAGCATCTAAGAAAGGTCCTTTAATCTTTACCTTCAACTGGTTTCTTGAATCACTCAACGAAACTTTGTTACTCGATAAAGAACTATCATTGAGCGTTTCAGTATTCACAGTTTCTTCTTCTTGTTGTTGTTTAACTACCACAGGTTCTACTGTTTTGTTTTCAGAGAAAGACTGTAATTCTTTTTCTATATCTTCCACGATATCAGATACTTGGTGTTCTGTAGCAGTGCTAGATGGGAAAGTACTGCTGATGAGATCATCGTTGTGTAACAATTCCGAAGTGCCAGTGGTTGAAGTGGGCTCATATGAACTGTACGTGCGCATGTCAACCGGTCCAGGCAACACTGGACCGACCACATCTGGAAACCTTTCAACTTGACGAGAATCATAATTATCATCTGCAATGTTGTGACTATCTGTAACAGGAGTTGGAGGCCGTAACTCTCTTACATCAGCTGTATAGCTTGACCTGATTTTTGAGTTGTGATGAGTAGGACTAGAAAACTTTGGAGATTGTGATGAATCACGAGACAGAAATGAACTATCAGAGGATTTTCTTTCATGAACATCAGTTGACCGTCTACGTTCCCGCATAGCTCTTAAATTTTCAACTCTGTCATTTCCCTCATCGTCATCAAAATCAAAATCATAAACAGTTCCAACAAGTTTGCTTTGTATAGTATTTCTGTCATCATAGTGAAAGTGATGTGCTTGACCTCTTCCTCTACCTCGTCCACGTCCTCTACCACGAGCATTCCCTGAACCTCTACTTCCCTTAGCTCCCCTCTTGTTGGCAGAATCTCTAACTCGAGCTTTTTGAGTACTTTCTAACTGTCTAGGAGATTTACCAGGAGATTTTGCTGGTGATTTCTGTTGCGATAGGAATCTAGCAGATGTACGTGTAGGCTTTGCAGGTGACTTTTTGCCTACACTCACTGGTGTTTTAGGAGTTGGTGTTTGAGGAAGTGAAGGTTCAGAATCTATGGACTGTTCTGGCGTTGGTAGTGACTGATCAACTGACGTTGGCAACGATTCTGGTTGGAGTGATGCAGTTGATGTGGGTGTTAATGGTGCATCTGCAATAGCAGATGGAGGTTGAGGCTGGTGATTGTAACTTTCTGTCGTGATAGGCGATTCTGGTGGTGGTGCATGAACACATGATCCAGGTGTTAAAGGTGGTTGCTCTTGTTGTAACACAGAATTTGGAGATATTATTGCAGCTGTTAAAGCCATATTCACTGAAGATGTAGTAAAAGCTGCAGTACTAGGAGGTGGCATGTGTAATGGTTCTTCAGCCGGTTTCATCAGAGAATGAGGCGGCCCAGAGTAAGGTGCAGAATATGGTCCAGGAAAAATTGTCCCAGGAGACGGAAATGGCATTTGTGTGCATGGGGGAAACAATGCTACTGGAGTTACAAATGGAGTAGCTTCTGAGTAAGCATGATATGGAGGACCATCTGGTATTGGACATGTTGAGTAAGGAGGCAGATTTGGATGCAATCCTTGAAATGGCACAAGATCAGGTATGAGAGAAGTCGGTGGAGGAAGAAGGATGTCATCTCTTTTTGGTTCAATTTCCTCTCTGTGACAAGATGATGATGTCGATGAACCAGATGAAGAAGATGTTCTTCTAGAAGGAAGAACTTCACTATCAGCCCACTTATTTCGCTCATGCATTTCAGTATAAGGTGATGGGGAAGGATCATATTGATGTACGCTTGGTGGTACCCATCTCTCATCAGCCTGAGCACTATTACTTCTGTCAATATCTTCTCTACCAGGTACTTTACTCATTTCTACACCCATATTACACGTTGAGTACATGTAAGAATCATTAGGATACGGAGCTGGTTCGTCGTGTTTCAGATCGTTAATGTCACTTTCATGAGGAGGAATGATATTGTGCTCAGGAAGGCTTAAAGCAGGGGGCTCCTCAATATTCATTGGTTTTATTACACCGACACTACAATCTATTTCACCAGAATCTAATGGCTTGATTGGTTCAGACATTTGTGATTGTACTTGCTCTGGTTCAATAATTGCTGGTGGGGGTGGTGAAGGTGAAGGAGGAGGCGGTGTTGAAGATACTGGATGTGAGTTATGTTGGATATCTTCCTCCATAAGCTGTGGTTTCTCCTCCTGCTCTGGTAGTCTTTCTTCTTTTTCTGAAGACCTTTCACTAATATCATCTTTCGTTTCTAAAACATTCACTGAACTCATTTCAGGTTCTGATTGTGATCCAGGTATTTCCGAAGAAATATCACTGCCATCTGGTTTGCCGGTATTTTTCTTAGCGTATTCTAACCGCAGTTTCTCTACTAAATTTAATGTTTCTCTGGCACTATCTTCTTTTGAATCTTCTTTAAATAAAAATTCATTACCAAATGAGAAAGTTAAAGGCTGATTTCTAATTTCTTCAGTATCACGTGACATTTGAAAGCCATCGTCGTGAACAGAATCCACATCCAAACGATCGAAATCACGATCAAAATCAAATAACTCAGTATCCCCTGTTTCTTTTGATGAGGCTGGAGGATCAAATATTGATCTCTGTTGATAGGCTGATGATTTTGAAACAACTTTCTTCGATTCAGACTCTACTTCTAAAGACTGAACTTCAGAAGGCTTGTTGATACTGTGTAAATCAGGAAAACTTTGCTTAGATGAATCTTGTGGTATATGTATAGGTGATAAGACTGGTAAACTAGAACTGCCATGTTTTCCGACAGAGTCATTGATAACTTGTTGCTCATTTTCTGGAACTACTCCAATTTCATTAGCCTGAATTTGATCAGCTGAAAGGGTCATTTCATTTACTTTGATGACATCCTCAGGTTCAATGATAGTCTTTGACTTATGCATCAATTTAACTTTCTTGTGGTTCTCCTCATCAACAGCCAGTTTATCTGGTGAATGCCTTAAATTATATTTAGTGAATAAATTATCTTCTTTACGGCCAGAATCTAAATTAAATTTTTCAACAAAAGATATATTATTTGTAGTTTTATCATTTTGCTTTTTGTGTTCTAAAGTTCTACGAGTTTCTTTATTGATGGCAGCACCTGCAACTACTTCATTTAACTTTGATGCTTTAGCATCTCTGCTAATTTCTTCTAACTGTGTTTTATAATACTTTTCAGGTTTAGTTAAGTGTTCATTAGCTGAATGTTTTTCATCCAACTTCTTTTCGAGTATCTTCTTACTATCACTTGAGCTATCTGTACAATTTTTATTAGTCTGGATTAATCTATCTCGCTTTTCAAATAACTTATCCAGAGATTTTCTAGATGCATGTTTGCTAGTAACTTCTCTTTCAGCTTTTCTTTCTGCTATTTCTCTTTCTAGCTTACTCGTTAACGATTCCGGTTCAACTTTTTTACTGGGTGAGATCTTTCTTGTATCAGCAGGTTTTACTTCTACCTTTTTATCAGTTTTCCTGCTCGCAACTGGAGAATGTTGGGACTTACTTTTCTCTTTATAGCGTTCTTCGTTTCCTTTTGGCTCTGGGCTTCTAGACAGATGGGACTTATCTTGTGATTTTGATACAGGGCTGAATTTCTCAAATTCATTACATTTTCTCTTTCTTGCTTCATATTTTGTTTGTTCTTTCTTTGGGGATGACAATGATTTTCTGTTTCTTGGGACATCATTTTCGGGTGTGGCCGATCTACTGCGGTGTTTAGGGCTTGACGATGGAGACCTTGCCTTGCTACGAATATCTCCATATTTGGTTTGAGAAGTTCCGAGTCTATCACTCGAACTTGTTCCAATCTTTCCTCCTTGTTTGTTTTTGTCTCTCGATCGGATTGATTCCTCTCTTTCAATAGGCGGCTGCTGAAATTCAAGTTCAGGCCGCCCATCGGAAGTTTTAAGCTTCTTATCGGGCGACTTCTTGAATTTCTTGGCAGCAACCATTTTAGAGTAGGAACCATCCTTATCTTTCCGGCTGTTATCTATTGGTTTGGCTTCCGGTGATTTCAATTTAGTTGCCACACTGTCAGTAGACTTTCTGTGAACAGCCTGTGGTCTAGTTCGTTTAGGTGATTCATCTTCAGATTCTGAGCTACTTGATGAAGAAGAAGAAGTCAAAACTTTGTCCTTTCTTGTGACAGGCGCATCATCAGATTTTTTACTAAACTTCTTTTCAATTTGCTTACTTTTCTTTTCAGGTGATTCCCGACTAGGCACTCTAGATCGAGGAGTTGGTGGATCAAATAAACTCTTTTTCTCTGATGGCAATTTAGCAAAAGATTTCTTTACATCATCAGGTTCATCACTATCAGAACTCGAGGAAGACGAAGTCGATCTAGAAGAACCACTCGATGAAGAAGATGATGAGGAAGATGAAACAGATGACTTTGATATTCTCTGTGGTCTTATTTCAGAAGGCTTTACAACAGGTTTTCGAGCTTTATCACTTTCCACTTCCTTCTTTAATTTTGCAGGAACAACTTCTGGTTCTTTCTTACCTTTTCCACCTTCAGGGACAAGTTGCTTCAGCTTTGCAGCTTCTTGTTCATTTTCAGCTGTCACAGGCTTTGTCATGCCACTTTTAATATGTTCTTGTGCTTTCTTAGCAGCCTGCCTTTGAGGCACATACGCCAAAATATCAGGGTCACCTTCTTTATCAAATTCATAAACATCATTAGGTAACTTTCCATCTCTGAACTGTTTGTTTTCTTTTAGATCTTTACTCTTGAGTTTTTGCTTTGACTTATCTTCAGCTGTAGGTGACAATTTTATGTCTTGCTCTGCCCCTTCAGGTTTTCCTGGTTTAATCTGAGTACAACGAATGCTTTCAGAAGCTTTCTTGGCTGCCTGTCTTTGAGGAACTATAAGTTCTGAAGCAACAGCATCCTTATCCTTGTCTTTTCTTTTTGTACTTTTAATATTTTCTTTGTCTCGCTGATAATCATCTTCTATAGAACTATCCAATTTTTCTTTATCACTATTTTTCTCAATTTTAATAGACTTTGTACCAGTTTTGTGCACCTTTTTACCTTTCCCTTGAACTCCAGCTGAGAATTCTTTCATTGCTGCTTTTGTTCGCATAACTAATTGTTGAGAATCACTCTGTGTGTTTTCTTCGTCCTCTTCTTCTTTAATGGTGGTTTCTGAATCACTATCTGAATAAATAGCATTAATCTTGTGTGGCTCATTTTTAGGGATATTCTTGAAGATCAGCAAATCATCACTGTCATCAGTTCCACCGGATTTGTCAGCCAATTCTTTTTCCATTTGTCTTAAAGATCGACTTCTTGGGGATTGCCATTTGTTCTTTACAGGTTTCGAGTCATCTTCTTCTTCAGTTGATGTATCCGCAGTCGGTTTAGAAATAACTTTTTCTCTCTTTTTAATAAACCTCTTCTCTTTACTACTACCACTACTACTAACACGAGGCGACTTTTTATTTACAGGTTTGGACAGTTTGTCATCAGTACTTGACATTGCACTATCCACATCTAATTTTATAGAAGTTTTGACATCAGTTTCACTCCCGCTAGATAAACTTCCGAACATACTACGTCGTCTCACTACACCACCGTTTATGTACATTCGTTTATATGGATTTTCAGTTTTTGAAGTCCTCACTAATCCATTTAAGTCCATCTTACCTTTCTCTTCAGGAATAGGAGATCCGATTCCTGCAATTCTGGTGAGAACAGTTTCAAAATCTGTACTCAATTCAGGTGCAGTTGGATGTGAATATAACCTATCGTATATAGATGGCCCATGATTTGCATCTTTGACCGCCACAATTTCGGTGCTGCTTAATGAAAAGGCTGAATTGCTTAAAACTGCAACCTGTTTGTGGAAAGTCTGCTCTCTCAATTTGAAGAACGTACGAGAAAGTTTCTCTCGTCGACTTACCATATAACATAGATTTCGGACCTGCAAGAAATAAAAATCAACGTTAGTATTCATATACAATGAGTGAGTAAATTGCAGTCAATAGATTATGGAACTACCCTGAAGAGTAAATAAAAACCATATTACACAGCAAAATTTATCAAAAAATTCCACACTTTGTTTGTCTATTTCAAGACATAAACTTTCTGGTAATAACAACAGCAACTTGAAGTTAAAAATATAGAATACAACTACAATTGGTTTAAAACTTTTCTTAAAAAAAAATAAACATATGAAGATTATGTTGACAAAACTAGTGTGATGACAACCATTTTACTACATTTTAAAGATACTCTCCACTAAAATTAAGATACTTAGCTGCCTACATAGGCAGTAAAATTTAACAATACAACAATCTATATATTAAACTTGCAAAATAAGGTCCACTATACTTTAAATGGATATTTTGTTCTCGTTAAATACAGAGTTCTACAGAACAGATTCAAATAATTTTTTCGTGGTTGTGAAGAAGACACTTTTGGAATTTTGCCAAGTAAATAACAAAATAATTGAATTAAAAGTTTTGATGATGCTATTATTCTTGTAGCGATGTTGAGAAGTTCAGTTTCTTTTGAAGTGTTGTAATAAAGACTGGAATTGTTTTTTAGATCCATAAATAACACTGATACAAAACATAGTGAAATAAGTCTATAAGTGTAAAGCTTAATAGTGAAATTGGTTAATAATAAATTAATATTTAAGTGTAAATTAATTCAAAAGGGTCAAGTAGTAGAAAGATTAAAACTGGATTATTGTACAAACATAATAATCAATATAAGCTTAATAACGCAGAAAAAACTAAAAACTGTAAAAGAAGTTAGCTGAACACATATTAGCAAATAGTATTATACAAAACAAAATTATTAATAATAATTATATGGTTTTCACATTTTCATATTCTATTAGCTTATTGAAACTAGAGAAATACTACTTACCATCTCAGTAACAAAAAATATTTAATTGAGGAGTTATATACTATTTTTTAAACCACCAGTAATATGGTAAACAGTAAACAATTATCGATTGCAGCGCTTTCATGCATAAAATGCACATCTTCAGTAATTTTTCATGTTATTTTTTAAATTTAAAACATCCTACTTCCACCATGGTGGATACGGATTCACTCAATTCCCTTGACTGAATCCTTATCTACCATGATGGAAGTAGGATGTTATAAATTTTAAATAACATGAAAAATTACTGAAGATGTGCATTTTATGCACGAAAGCGCTAGAATTGGTAAGTGTTTACTGTTCACTGTTTTACTGGTGATTTAACGAAACAATACATATTTTGATTATAAATATAATATGGCTGTTAAAAATACCTATATAGGATGGTTGATAAAATGATAATTAAGGAATTATAACATAGCACACATAACTTTAATAACAAATCAATATCCACTACATAACAATATTTAAACTTACTACAAAGAGCTACAAGTTGTTAATAAAACTATTTGAAATGCGAGATTATGTGATCTCGTTCAACTCCTGAGAAATGTTCATCCACCCACATAAAACCCAAAATTTCAGTTTAAATTAAATCGGAGAAATTAATCAAAATAAATAAGTAAAACTAATACAATTTTTTCATAAAAATACTTTAAAAATATACAGAACAAAATCTTAAAAATTACTTTTATTGAAAAACAATTTATTTGTAAATTCAAAACCAATATAAAAGTAATTAACAGTTACTAGAAGGCAACTCATTTACATAGGTACCAAGTTCAATAATATGATCTCGATTGACCATTTGAACGATATCCGTGTTCATTAAAGGTAGACTGAAAAATATCAACAGTTGGGTAAGAAATTTGTTTTTCCACACTAAATTTTTGAATTGATCACTTAAACTAAATAAATATTATTTATTATACTTGGTGGAAGGCTGTGATTATTATTTAACAGTTTTGATTCGTAAACGTTTATATTTTTTATAATGATGGGGTATAAAATAATAGTTACATACGAGATAATTTTATAATTGTATAATGTGTTGATCATCGTTGTTTTGGTTGGAATGAATTATATTGCAGGAATTAATGGATCGGTATAATCTGAATGTTTATAATCTTGTTAACTCCATGTAGTATGTGCATAATACCATAAAAACTTTGTACAGACCATTGTTGGCGCTCAAGGCTTTTTTTTATTACATCTGCTAGTAGTGTCATTTGAATTATACTTAAATTTAATTATTAATTGTTATTAAAAATGAGTACGGAGACATAAGAAGAATGCTTACTGAAAAAAGCACATGGCTCCAGTGACAAAGCAAAGCTTTTACATACGAATTAACTAATTCTTAGAAATATTTGACAGAAACGAATAAAATTTATTTTTAAAAAATATTTGTATTTATACTTACTCGTTCCAGATCCTGTCTTAGTTGGACGAACATTCTCATTTTTTCTACATCAGCTTGTTCTTGCTGTTTAGTAAGCATATCCACGTCTTCCGATCTTGGTGCCAAAAGTGGTTTATTATGACCAGCTCTACGTTTTAGTACCCAGTAATTATAAATACTATTAATGCCTTCACTATCTACATCGTGCTGACGCATAAGGTCATTTTGGCTGACATGTTTATCAAACTCTGCTTCAATTTCTTGTAACCTAAGAAAGATATTATAACTTTAAAATACGACAATAAATAAAAATAATATGATTTCACACATATCTTCAGCTAAATGTTCATGTTATTAATATTTTCACAGACCTTTAAACTCAAAAACACAAACTGACTGTATAATGTAAACTGGTCTAAACAAAATGCTTCATAACAGAAGGTACTTCCTATTACAATATTTGTTCATTTTATATTCATTAAAACATTCTTTTCTAAACGAGAAAACCTAGATCCTAAAGAATCAAAATATTTAACATATATTTCTATAAATTAACGACACTACGTAGGCAACGCGCCATAACTTGGCGTATGCTGCCTACAGGCACGGGACAGTACACTATCCGTCCAACTCATATCGTTTTACATTAAAATAGTAGACAAACCTAACAAAAAACAAAAACTAAGTACCTTAAAACAGTAGACACTTTAAAACTTATCAAGCTTATAACTCTAAAAGAAAATTTACAAAATAAAATTCAATTAATTACCCCTCATATTGATGATATTAATTTCGTTTTTGAAAGAACAAAAAATTATTTTTAAATTTAATGTCAACTTACAATAAGTTTTGAACTAAAAATTATGAAAAGTCTGGTGAGGATCAATACTAGAGTGTAGGCTGATTTTAGGATAAGTAAAATTTTACAGCTCATCATCATCTGTCAAGGATTAGGCTCAATGGCCTGTTCCGGCATCCATCTCTTTTTAGGTCTTTGCTTCCCTCTAGGTTTACATTTCCATGCTCGCAGAGGAAGTCTGTGGCTGGCATGCGCAGTAAATGGTTGGATCAGTTTCTTTTATATATTTTTAACGTTTCCAACAGTGACTGAACATTTAATTCGGCGCGGATAGCTTCAATACGTACTCTATCTAACCGGGTACAACCTTTGCTACCTGCAAAAATCTCATTCCAGCAGCCTGGATACGAGATTCATTCCTCTATAATGACACCCATGTTTTACTCCCATATGTTATGAGTGGTACAGCCATTGCTCTATATAATTTCATTTGGGTGTTCTTTTTCTTTTTACTTCCTATTACAGCTCATTTCCGGGAAATTCACTTTTTTCCATAAATTTTCTCAAAAACTATTTGACTTAGAAGGTTGAAATTTTTTAAGCAAGTTTTCCAGTATAATTGTGACATGTTACTAGAATAATTGCAGTATTATTATTAAGTTCAAAATAAAATAAAAAATTCTACAAAAAAATTACATTGTTTTTGCATTTTAAAAAAAAAATTTCTCAAAATGGTATCGCTAGCTCAATATTATAAATTCTAGTACCAGAGCTTAAAAATCAGTCTTAGAAGAGGCACAAAAAAATTAAAGCTCTAGCTCTAACGGTTTCTTAGAAACGTGTACCTAAAAACAATCAATTTAGATAGGAGGTACTAAGTTCCCTTTAACGAGAGCAGTCCACGAAAAAATATCAATTTCCAGATTTTTAGCCTATTTTGTAGTTTGAAACCACCACTTTAAAATGGTGGCAAAACCTAGAAAATCAGATAAGTAGAAGTATTTTTATTTATTTATTTTCATGGGACCTATTAGTACTGGAGGCTGCATTAGGAAAAGCTTAGTGTTAAAGGAATTACGACATTCAGGCAAAAATTTCTATAAGGTAATGTGCTGAAGTTAGATTTAAAACTCATATAAAAAAAAGTAAAATTGTTTGGAATAATTATATTATAAGTTAGAAAGGTAAGTATCATTGGTAACAGGAAGTTTCAGGACTTATACCAAAATGAGGAGGATCCAGATAATCCTTCCTATGCGATAAGGGATGAATTTGTTTTTCCCCGCTACACACTAACTTATGACCCCAGAAATTTACAAATGAGCAGATTGAAGGTAAATACTATCACGAACAACAATACCTTTAAAACGATAAGAGAATATTTTAAAAAGCATTTCATTCACCAGTAAACAAAACATTAAATTAAAAAAAGACATTTTATATATTATATGAGAGAAAATAAATATTGTCTCACATAGCACTTTAACATCACAGTTTGTTGGCTATTTAATTAAAGACAAATGTATTTAGGTAGATCAGTAAATTATTTGAATAAATATAATTTACAATTTATGAAAAAACCAGATACTTTACTTAAAAAATCCTAAAAATACAATTGGTGGACACAGAAAGAACTTGTGAAAAACATTGGATAAGGAAGGAGCAGGTTCGCTTCAGTGGACAGGATATAAAAAGGAATTAGGTTATCTGGAAAACAAATTGAAAAATATAATGAAATACAATATCAATCATATCAATACATACAATATACATTAAGACTACAAATATATTAAATTTAAGATATACAATAGGTCCTCGATTTACCAGTCTCACATTTGCCGTGGCTCGAATAAACGTCACTCATTTGAGAAAAGAAAAATTTCGCCCCATCCCTTATATCACTTTCTTTCTTGTGAGTGTTGATTGTGTAATTTATACTTCCTACTTTAATGTATAAATACAGCAACACTTGCTCAAACATAATTATTCACTTCAATCATTTCTTTTAAACCAGTCGTAATTATTCTCCTGGGACTATGGATAAAAAAGTAATAAATAAACGAAGTCTACTGTCGAGGATAAACTTCATATAATTGAACAACTGGATAAAAGAACTACTGCACTGATAATTGCAAATCAATGTGGCATCAGGATGACAACAGTTCGTAATATCTTGAAGAACATATAAAATTTTATCTTTCACAATAAGTTCTTTAGATTCAAAAGTCTATATTATGACTATTATTCTATTGTTAAATCCTAATGAAGTATATAAGATACACTGAATACAGATGAATACACAAACTCAGCCCCCCCTTTTTTTGAAGGTTTGGATTTAACGTCGGTGTCTGACCAGACTTAACGGTAAATCAAAGACCTTCTGTAGATCTAAGTTTTACGACTAACACGCCAAATCTTACTACGAAATTAACAAAAAAGAAGTAAAAACTAATTTGATTATATCTGCCAAGCAAATACAATGTGAATCATACAATACATGATCTTTGAATAGCACATCATGCATCTTCGTTATGCACACAAAGTATTTAATTATTTGTACGACTGTATTGCACAAGGGATGCAAAAATTAGTTTATGAATAAAAATAATTTCAGTAGAAATTATTTTATTACTATAAATTATTACTATTATTATTATTATTATTATTATTATTATTATTATTCGCCCTAGAACACGCTGGCTGCAGGATGTGGAAAAGGATCTGACGAGCTTGGGGGTGAGGAACTGGAGGAGACGGGCAAGTCAGAGGGATGAATGGAGGCGCATTGTTGAGGAGGCCAAGGTCCACGTAGGGCTGTAGTGCTTCGTAAGTAAGTAAGTAAGTAAGTAAATTATTACTACGCCAATGCCGGCTGCATTGGCGTAGTTGGTAACGTGCTCGCCTCTCATCATGCGGTCTTGGGTTCAAATCCCATTCAGGCACGGCATATTTTCATATGTTATAAAAATCATTCCATCCTTCACCATCTGCATTAGCAGTAATTGCAGAACAGTCAGACGTTAAACCAAAAAAAGTACAAATTATTCTGAAGGTTTTTTTGAATTCAATCTAAAAATCTCTTAAAACTGAGTAACTTTTCAAACCTTACAAAAAAAATCAATTACAATGAAGTAAATGGCTTCAGGAGTTATGAAGTAACTCACTTCATTTAATATAAAATCAGAAAATTTTTTTATACATTGGATTTTTCACAGTGTTACTTTCATTACACCAAGTAAGTGGTAACTTCTGAAAAATTCATACTGCAAAAATTTCATTCTGAACTTTGTTAAGGTTTGTGACGAAATATTACATTTGTCAAAACATGAATTTACTTTACTTTAGAACATAACAATTTGTACCCTACAGCCGGCAATTCATACCAGTCTTTTGCAGTTCTGTTTTCATCCGTTGAACTCCAGTAGTGCTTTTGTTCAATGTCAATCTTTTTATATTCAGTGACAGTCCAAGGCAACTAGTTGTTATTGCAATCATATAATCTAACTAATGTCGCCCGTTGTTGGCCGTATGCGTATTAGTTTTATTATAGAGTATTAGTTTCATATTTGTTTTATTAGTGTTAAAATAATTACAATAATATTTTTTGAACAGTTTTTTTTTTTTTAAATTACCCACAGTAACATTTAACTTTTAGGGATTTTTAACAAATATTTATATAAAATTTTCTTAAATGTAATAACTACAAGAGTTAAATTGAGAAAATTACTTAAGTGTATTTTAGTAATAACTGTTAATGAAATGACAGAATGAACTTACTTTGCAGCTCGAGCTTGATTTTTCTCTTCAGATGTCATATCTTTTCTTTTTCTACGTCTACATTCTTCATCTTCAGATGCTGAACCACTTTTCTCTTTTTTACTAGTTACACTATGTTTCTGACAATACGACTGTAACAAAAAAACGCATACATTCATTTTTTTCAGAAAAATTTACAAAAAGTAATAATTTTCATAACAAAGTGGTCAATTTCTTTGTGATTTAATTTAATACAGTTCATGATGTGGCACATGAGCTGCAAAATGTGAGAACACAAGTACTATGAAGATGTGAACTGAAATGGAAGGAAGCAAAAGCACCTCTATGTCTGTTGTTATTATATGTTCAATTCATAAGTATTATTCTAGTAAAACGTGTAGGTTTGTATGTTTGAATGGGACTAGTAGTAAGAACTAAATTAATAACTAGAATTATAATTTAAAATGTTTAACAAATAGTACTGAAACATATAATATTGTTGTTGTTGTTTAGGTCATCAGCCAAAAGGCTGGTTTGAACCTCTATAGGCTTTACTAGGTAAAACGAGGAGTGAAGTGGTACCATTGGCTTCTACACACTGGAAAAGTAGATTATGCTTATCAGCATGTCAGGCCTTCTGAAAATCATATGCTTTCCATCCTGCAAATGACATCTTCCTCATTCACCACAGGGTCTGGCTGTACAATGATGAAATTCATTACTCTCAAAGGAGATAACTTGACTAGTGTCTTTTATACCTCTACCTCTTCTGTTTTTAAATTCTTTAGTTTTGTATAATTGGCTAACCATGTGATATGAAAAAGAACTATTTTTTGTAGCCCTGGAACTAGTAGATCGAGTGCAAATAAATTAACACTCCAACTGGCTGTTATGGCCATGTATAATGTTAATCAAAATTGATAACTGTAAAAATGTTAAAAATTATAATGACCAAAAAACACTATTTCATAGACAGACTAACTATGTTTTCATAAATTACGATAACTTGTGTTTACTGACTGGCTTTCGATAACCAACTGGTTACTTTAAAATCCCTAACCATTTTCCATTACAAACACTGCACATTCAGCAGATTCCAAATCTCAACCCATGAAGATATACAATACAATAGAAAATAAAAGTTTCTATCAACTTACTCTTAATTTAACACCGTCGTCAGCGTTTTCATCTTCAATAATGGCACGCATTTCAAGTCCATGCTTGAAGGCACAGGTGACATGGTATGCTGTTTTACAAGTTTTTACCGAACATTGGATACAAGCACCAACACGTTCTCGACAAAGTACACAGATAAGAGCCCATCTACTTTGCTGTAAATCACAGAACACAACATTGTTATTAATGATAAAATAATTACAGCTATACAAAGATCGTATTATGAGTTGGTTTGTAGTTTGTATTGAACAGTCCTTACATCCCGCAAAAACAAGTTAGTGATGGAAAAACTTAATTTTTTTTAACATTTGAAGCTTAATCAATACAATAACTGAACATACATACATATATATACAACCACCAAACATGAACATACAGTTAAGGCAAAATTGCATGGCAGTAAGTCACCTGCAAGGAATGAATGCAGGGAGAGTAAAACTGAAATTGCGATGAAAAATTTCCTTTTAATAATGTAACATTAAAACATTTCTATTCTGTAATGTTGTGTTTGCAATAAATCAGCTAATCTTTAGCTGCCGCTTCGTTGTTCAAAGCGTATCATTATTGGTTTTTTTTTTACAAAAGTATAATTTGTTTTTGTAATAAAGTTTACATGTACAAAATAGAACAATTTAAAAGCAAATTAGGTGGACAAAAGGTTTTCGTTTGTTTTAATAGTGCATTAAGTTTAGTTTTTATTTAATAATTTCAAGTCTTTTTTTATAGAATATATAATTCTTGTTTCATTGTATTAAGATAATTTTAACCGTTGCTGTTAGCTAACGTGAATGATTATGTAAGATGAAAATAATTGTTGGAAAATATAAAAAAATGCTTGTTGACATTACAAACACACATATTATGTTTTTTTTAAATTAAAAATATCAAATTTTAATACTTTTGGCAAAAAAATGTAAACTTGATCATAACATTTACTCAGTGAAAATGAAACATTAAAAAAATTCCCTCCTCATTAATTAGTATTAAAATTTTTAAAAAAATCCCTCCTTTAGATAATTCATCAACTTTATATTCCGCATACATTAATGCTACCATGCTATTCTGCATAAACTGTACAACCACTGAATTACTACATGTATGTAAACAGACTTCATAAAATTTTCTATATTATAATCTTGTATTAGATTACAGTTTTGTTGTTTACAATACTATTTACCTACATGGAAAACAATTTTAAACTGTTTACTAACAATCTTTGATAATTGCATACACAGTAAGAAGACCTTATAACTTTGTTTATTATCTAAAATTTGCTTAAAATGAAATAGAAGTATTAGCGATTCATACACCAAATTATAGAAAATTTTCATGCTTTCACAGCCAAAAGTACAAATAAATACAGACAAATATCACACAGATCAAAAAATATTCTAAAAAGGCCATCTCCCTATATACTGGGTGACGAAGCCTTGGCTTAAGCATATGAAATAAAATGAAAAAATATCAGATCACGCCAGGAATATCTCTTGTGATATTCTAATTTTTATATAATACGTAATACACGTTTTAATTGCTTATAAATATATAAATTATGAATAATTGTTTCTTTGTTGTTTTTGTCCTACCTACTATAACATACCAACATTAAATACTGACAGAAAACTAAATGATGTCCATAGTATGGTAAAATGTTTAAAATCTGATACTTGATTACCCTAATTGCTTAATGATCAGAATCTGCAGGCAATCACAAATATCAATTTTTTACACAAATCTGATATTTCTTAAACTAATCATTTAACAGTAATTAAATTAAATACTAATACAGCAATCCCTCATTATTCGTGGAGGTTACATTCAGCAAACTTGCCGCAAATATGGAAACCAAGTTTATATAGGAACTTTATAGTTAGAGGTTCGGGGTTTTGTTGTTTAGGTCATCAGCTGAAAAACTAGTTTGAACCTGTAGAGGTTTTACTACGTAAAACGAGGAGTGAGGTGGTTTACCATTGCCTTCATCACCAAGTGGAAAAGTATACTTATCAGCATGCCAGGCACACTGAAAAGCACATATTTTCTACCCTGCAAATGATACTCTCACTTCATTCACCACAGGGTCTGGCTGAATAATGAAATTCAATACTTTCAGAGGAAATAACTCTGATTAGTGTTTTTTACACCTCTAACTCTTCTGTTCTTAAATGATTCAGTAATTGGCTGACCATGTGATAAGAAACAGAACTATTTTTTTTAGCCCTGCAACTAACAGAGTGAGTGTAAATAATATGACACTCCACCTCTCTGTTATGGGCAGACGTTTGGGGTATGTTTGTATTTAAACAACTTCATACTATACATATTAATTACAGCTCTATTGCATATTGTTTACCAATGTTCTCCTAGTACAAGGCCGTGGTTATATTGGATGCACATAGTAACGAGTATTAGATTGTCCGAGTAGATTTCTACTCGTGGCTACTCATACAAGTGAAACAAACAAGGTAATCTGAATCAGGTTGGTTACACTTCTTGCGAGTTAAAGTATATACTCGTACGTACTCTTAGTGACTGGAACGAAACAAGTTGGTTTGTTTTTTCGTACTAGTTAAGTGTGGCTGTTATGAGTCTTAAACGTTTCATCATCCACTTGTAATAAAATATACCTACTCAACCCCATGAACTCGCACGAGTAACTCGTACTAGTACTGGGATACTCAGACACTCGTTACTCACATCCATTGTAACCACGGCCTAAGTAAATATTCTTTTTAGTCATTACTACACAAAACTTCCATTCAAACAACTTAATACAGTAAACATGTATTAGTTGTACAATAAAACGATATAACTCAACAAACAGAGAACGGATAAATTTTCAACGTGTACACCCGATACGGTGTTGATAAATGATTGGAAAAAAACAAAATCCTAGTTGTTTAAGGCTGCTGTATGATGACTCTTCGATGTTTGGGTTTCAAGAACTTCACTTGATAGTGGTGTAACTCTAAACATCATTATCGGAGTTGGATATGACAGCCAGACATAACTCATTTTTGGTTTTTCGATTATTATGGCTGCAGTGTAACGTTGATCATTAAATTATAAAATATTTGTAAAGTAATGTGTTCTATAGTTATACGTAGTAGATGTTTGGGGAACTAAGTAGCCACAAATCTTTGTGATGAATTACTAAACATACAGCGAGAACATAACACATCATGTATAGAAATACGGCACATAATAACGAAAAATCCATTGCATTTATTTAATTTTTTTTTTTAAATTAGTTAAATTTACCGACCGCGAGTAGTGAGGGACTATTGTACTACAATAATAATAAAAAAATGGCATGACTTTACTTACAGGTATATTAGAAATCTTCGTAATAGGTTCCATTCTTTCTACACAACCAATGCTTACTTCAGGGATCCATAAAGCACATGATACATGCGCCCACTTCTGACCAGATCTTGTACATTTCATAGCACCTCCTTTATTCGGACATAGAACACATTCAGGACGTAAACCAAGCGTACATGTTCGACACAACCAAGAACCCGGAGGAATAGCCGTGATACCATAGCACGCCTGATGTACACAGATGTTACAGCAATCACAGAAAACCATCTCGTTTCCCTCTTCTGAGTCAGGCTTTATAACAAATAACAAGAAATAATCAATTTCCATGTGAGAAGAATATTATAAACATTAATTTCATAAATAGTGACAAATCTACATTAAACTACCTCAATAAACTATTATTACAAGTAACTTAAGAAATCTTTAAAATGTTAAAATACGAGGCGTGTTCAGAAAGTAAGTACAGTTTTAAAAAAAAACAAGTAAAACAATTTTTTTCAACACAATTTTATTTCTACATGAAAGCCCAAACCTTAAACTAATTTTCAACATAGTTTCCACCGATGTTCAAACACTTGTCGTAGTGGGTGATCAATTTGTCTATACCCTCTTCGTAGAAGGTTCCCGCCAACGAATGTAGCCATGACTCCACGGCAGTTTTCACTTCATCGTCATGGAGCAACACATTGATTTTCACATTCACATTAATTTTCTCCCAAAAGGTGAAATCATGAATGTGGCAAGGTATTGCGAAACCTTAAGAAAACTAAGGCGGGCAATTCAAAACAAACGGAGAGGAATGCCCAGTAACGGAATTGCATTGCTCCATGACAATGCTCGGCCCCATACCACTGGTGACACTCACACATTGGTTCAACAATTTCGTTGGGAGCAGTTCGATCACCCGCCCTACAGCCCGGACTTGGCACCGTCTGACTACCACTTGTTCCTGCACATGAAGCGCGAGCTAGGCGGCCAACGCTTTGAAACCGAAGATGAAGTGAAAACTGCCGTGGAGTCGTGGCAACATTCATTGGCGGGAACCTTCTACGAAGAGGGTATAGACAAATTGATCACCCGCTACGACAAGTGTTTGAACATTGGTGGAAACTATGTTGAAAAATAGTTCAAGGTTTGGGCTTTCATGTAGAAATAAAATTGTGTTGAAAAAAAATTGTTTTACTTGTTTTTTTTAAAAACGGTACTTACTTTCTGAACACGCCTCGTATTACAGTAGTACCTTATTTTAGGATCAATACACGAGCTAATTTGGAACATGGAAACCCAGATGAACCAGAGAATGTGGGAAAACCAATAAAATACAACATCCTTACAGACAATTTTTTTCATATTGCACAAAATAGATTTGAAAGAAAAATAATGTATATTACGAGACATGTCAAATTTTGGAATACGGAATGAGAAGATTTATCAACTGTGAGACACAAGAGAACATGCAATCACCACACAGTATAATATTGTAAACCGTGCTTTAGAATGCTGCTGATCTAACTGAATTGAGCAAGTTGATTGAATTATATTTACTAAAAATATATTTCGTCACAATACAGCACACCACAATGAGTCAATGTTGTTAAAATGTTAATAGAAAGGCCTAACTATTTTACCATGGACCATTCACTATAGAACTGTGCACCCAAATAACTTACCTTTAATTCTTAGATAAAATTTTTACATTTTTTAATATGTTTAACTGATAAGTTTAAAGTGCGTCTTATTAATAATGAACTAGGTTTCATAATTTTTTTTAATATTTCTTGAATTAGTCCAAGTTTTTCTAAAGATTTGAATAAAAGGGGGCCAAATCAACGAAGTTCTACTATGATTCTATAATTCAGAAGTGAACATAAAAAACCAAAAAACCATTTTCAAACCATGTTAACGTAAATATGAAGGGCATTTTTTATATTTTGAGCCTTGGCAACAATGAGTGTTCAAGGCGCCATCTGACATTTCCACTAGAAAGTTTATCATTTTTGACCATAACCTTACATGGAAACATTTTATAATTTTTTGAGCGTGATTTGCATTGTTTACAGTGACTTGAAAATTGTGTTTCAGCGGAAAAATGGAAATAACTCACGAAAATTTTCTTGCGATGATTTGTTATGATTTTCAACATGGATTATCAAGACAAGAGTGCATCAATCAACTAACTTCCACTTTAGGCGATGAAGCCCTATCCTTTGCTCTGTGAAAGGCTGGTACAACAAGTTTAATCACGGCTACCATTCACTCACTGGCTAAAGTTGTGACGGTCCCAAAATTAGTTGTTGTTCCAGAAAACATTGATGCTGGGCAAAAAACTGATAATACAAAATTATCATGTGACATACTGTGAGGCATTAGTTCGATTGGCATATATAAAATATTGCACGAACATTTATCCGTGAAAAAGATTTGTTCTCATTGGATCCCACATAATTAAAAAGATCTGAAAAAGATGCCTATGTCGATTGGTGCAAACAAGTCCTCAAGAAGTACAACGGTGGTGCTTCAAAAGACGTATAATAACATAGTGACGAAATATGAATCTATGATTATGAGTCGAAAAGTAAACAACAAATAACTGTATGGGTGTTTCAAGACGAACCAAATCCAACAAAAGTTGTGCGCGCTCAAAACACTTCAAAACAAATGGTCCCTTGAATTTTCAAAAAACTGGTCATGTGGTCATAGTGCCTTTACACGGTTAATTCTGAATGGTACACAACCATTTGTTTGCTAGAAATCTTTAGTGAAATAAGGAAAACAAACTAGTGCCATCAGATCATTTTCCATCACAATAATGCGAGTTTTCATACATCTTGTTTAACAACTGACTATTTGAACACTCAAGCAATCAAAATAATGGGTCATCCATCATAAAGTCCTGATTTAGCACTCAATGACTTCTTTTTGTTTCTAAATGTCAAGAATAAATTGCGTGGACAACAATTTTCATCAGCAGAAGAAGCCGTTGATGCGATCAAAAACCATGGTTTCGAGATGTCTCAATCGGAATGGAAAAATGCTTTAACAATTGGTTCAAACGCATGCAAAAGAGTATAAATCATAAAGAAAATATTTTGAAAAACAATAAAGTAATTTTCAATGATAAATTACTGTTTCTTAATTATTAGGCTCAAAATATAAATAGTAGCTCTCATACTGCATTAACAATCAAAGTTAATGTTTCTTTTTATTTATTTACTTTATATCAATCCAATTTACCAAAACTTGTTTCTATATCCCATAAATTGTTGGCATAAACAAGTTAAAACTACCACGAATATATTTAGATCCTCTTGGGCAGAGAAACATGAACAAAGAAAATATTTTTATAAGTACTAGCGGTATTTTAATATGCAAAATAGTATGCTATAAATCCTGGTAAGTTAACCTATTTTAAAATATAAGTACATACTTAAGTTATTAAACAAAACTGTTAAAAAATTATGTAACATAACAAATACAGACCCTTAACTGCAACAATAATGTACAAAACAATATACACTTATAAAATTTATAACAGAATTTATGTTAGTAATAAAATAACCATAACAAAACAAACAAAAACATGGACTACACAGAACATAAACTTTGACAAAGTTACTACTTGTAAAAAAAAGATACCAAAGAGAGTTTAACCAAATACAGGAAAAACCCCATTAAAGAAATGATACAGTTGCTATGTACAAACACCTCTATTCATAAAATCAAAATTAACTAAAAATCTTAGGTTATTATAATGACTATACAGTAAGAAATATAATAGCAGAAAGTAAAAATAACAAAAATTATACATGCTAACAAAACAAAATATGTAAAAACAATTTAAAAAATATCATTCCATAATTAAAATGTTTTTATATTCGATAGAGACAAAAAGATAAATGAAAGACATTGAAAATGAAACGGAATTTCATTATAGTACAATTGGAAGACATATTTTTTCATAATATCATTTACAATTTTTAAATAAATTTTTTTTATTTTGACGACAAAGTTGTATTTTATTTTGTTAAAAAATTCTCAAAAAGAGCGAATGTACTAAAACACTGGATAAAATGAAAAGATTGGTAAAGCTTCTCTGATGGCTCGAATCGGCTGCATGAGAAGTGAAGGATAGTATATTTAACTACACATTAGAGTTCTAAAAGAGACTAAATAAAAACAACTACAATAAAACTCTGTTCAATAATCCTAGACTATACAGAATTGATAAAGGAGGAAGTGAGGACATTTTCTTATTCAGTATGTCAATACAGCTGACCTGAGCTGATAGACAAAGCTCTATAAAATATCTTATGTACTAAACATGTAAAGAGGATAGCTGGGCTAAAAAATTCTTTTTAGATTTAAATACGAGTCATTTTAATTCTTATTTGGTACATTTTAAATACTAATTATTCACGTGATTACATTATTAAAAAACAACCTCCAACCTTTGAATTAGGGTAAAACAGAAAAACAAGTTTTCATATTACCAGAAACGTCTTCGTTAATAATGATCCAACTAACTTAAAAAATATATCAAAATCTAGTTGCTGTAGCATGGGATTTTGAATATACATTTTCAAGTATTTTTTTGTAATAGGAAGTCTCTCTTAATTAACATAATATGATGTGGTAACTAGAATAAGAAATTGTGAATAAAAATTTTTTAAAATTATATTTCTATTATTTGTAGAACTCATGTAATGACTTTTTAAGTTTATTGTCTAGAGCAAGAATTAACTTACTCGGAAATAAAAGTATTTTTTCACAAAATTGGTAAAATTACTTGCATATTTTGCACGCAAACCGACTTTACAGTAGGTTTGGTGCCATCATTTGGGCAACTGGATAACTGAACTAAGTTTACAATGCAGTACAAAACGAATATAAATTTCATGAATTTTAATTAATTCGTTATTCAGCAATTTCAAGTGAAAAATATTAATTTTTTTGCCTACATATCAGAAAAATAAGTGGCATTGAAATATTTGTTTTATAAAGTTTATGGGCACCATCACATGAAAGTGTTAATATATTCTGATAAAGGACTTCAAACTATGAAATAGTAAGTTACAAAATTATAAAAATTAACAGAAAAACAAATATATTTTTCAGCTATTATTTACCTTATCTTTAATTCATTAATTTTATTTTTATCACCTAAATTCGAATTTAAATGAGCCTAACTTAATTAGAAAACAACTAATAATCATTATACCCACAAAAATACAAAACTACTTCACAAAAGCTTCCAGGATGATGACCACAAAGATAACAAAAGCATTACCAACCTAAACCGAGCTAAGACGAAGACAATTTACAAATTTCAATTAAAAAAAAAATACTGGAACAGTAAGAAATACCCCTTCTTTAATAAAATAGATAGAAAATTTTAGAACTCAATACTGTTACATGACAGAACAAAAATAAGCATTTTTAAAGTCCCAATTAAGATTAAATTGTTTGTAACAATTTAAGATAGCATGGGATACTTACAGGTGGTTCAGGAGAATTATTCACCTACAGGAGAAATAATTAAAATTAACATTTTTCTGGCTACTTATTCCATTTAATGAAATGAATATCAATAAAAAAAATAATCATAAAAAAACTATTGAACTCATACAAAATTATAAAACCTATAAACCTTAATCATAAAATTCAACACTGAATTTTCTTTAAAAATTATCACATCCTTTTCATAGAAAACTGAAAACTTAACGACCTAACAAAAATAATCAACTAAAATACTGTGTTGTAAATCAAATTAAATTATCATAAATAAAACACCAAATACAAATTATGACATACCGATCTGCAGACATCGCAGACAACATTTTCATCAAACTCGATGCCAAGACCTTCTTCATTTTTAACGATTGTCTGAACTTTATCCCAACATCTCACTTCCAGTTCTTCCATTAATCTCTCAAGTTGTTCTTCTTTAACAGGTTGGTACCCTATAAATTCAATAAATAACACCAGTATATTAATACCAATATCAATACATAATACCTAATTAACACTACTGATAAAAAAATATCACATAATATGAGGTGCGGCTACAAAAATAACTGGACTGAATGTATAACTGGGACAATCAACACGTGCATGCGCGCCAAACGCTACATTGCTGAGTCATGTGACATCCTTCTCACCATTCCAGCAGTGTAATAGTCTGCCGGTTTTTATTGTTCTTCAAGGTGCAAGCTGAGCTTAAAGGAACCAGTTTTGAATCAATTGATGCAGTGAAACAGAAAGCGATAGAGACCATGAACATGCTTACACAAAATGACTTACAACACTGCTTTGATCAGTGGAAAATCCGTATGAACCAGTGTAGGGATATGAGAGGGAAATATATTAAAGGGGACAATGTCAAAATTGTGAAGGAATAAAATAAAATAATTTTATAGCATTAATCCAGTTATTTTTAGCCAAACATCGTATATCATCAATATACTATACTGTGACAATATCGAAGGTGAATATGGTTCAAGAAATCTCTAGTTCTTCATTCATAAAATGGTAAAGAGTAGATAATAGAGTGAAAAAGTAACAATAGGGCTAGCTATAAAAGTATACCTATTCATAGAGGGATTTTAAAAGGGTTGGTTGATTACCACCTTTTATTCTATTTACAATAGATCTATTTACTTGTTTACAATAGTCAAAACTTTTCCAGTAAAAAGGGTTTTTTTGTACTTTATTATTTGCATGAAATTTCTCTGCCACTCTGGAATGATCTTTTTGATCGACTTTCTGTGTCTTTCGAGAAACCTCTTTCATCTAACCTATATAAAGGGAGCCCCGGGTGCGGTTGAGAGTTAGTATTCGTTTGATCTTTGACAAGTGGCTATCGGTGCGCAGTGGAGGCACGTTCCGGGCATTGTGTTGGTCAACTATTGTTATACTGTCTTTGTAGGTCTGCATTGGGTAAAGTTATTGTGTATGAGCACACTATATAATTATTGTAAGTAGTATTAAGTAAATTATTAAGTTATTTATTGTATTACTTCATTATAATTAGTCTATTATTTATTTTGTAAATCTTTTAGTTGTAATAAATACTTGTAATTGTAAACTTTAGTGTATTAATTATTTAATTACCTAGATCCCGAAACGGACTTTAGCGATAAGTGTCACAATACATAATACTAAATTTTATGTACTACTATTTGTAAATTTGACTGAATGAGAGAGTAATTTTTATTTTGTTTGGTTTATTTGCACTTAATGTCATATTGTCTTTTCTCATTTCATTTTTAAGTTTAGTCATAAGTTATGGTAACCTCTGAGACAGAATTAACCTTTAGGAGGTACCTAATTCCATTCTATGTAAAGTATAACATAATTATTTAAGTTACTAGTTAGCATCATATAGCAGCAGAATCCATATTACTGTTTTGTCTGTTATATACACATAAAAAAACTGTTCATTAACCTTATACTGCTTCTTGTACTTTCTTCCTTACAAGTTTTGATTCAAACTATAGACAGAGGAAGATGCAATCTTCAAAAACTATTTCTAAAAACTATTATTATTATTATTACCTGAAGAAGTTGTGCGCACCGCGAAAGTGCTTGTACGGAAGAAAGTACAAGAAGCAGTATAAGATAAGGAATTTTTTTTTTAAAATACATAAAAAATAAAACATCAATGAAGTACAACATGTATATTATTTTCTGTATTAGTTACGAATTGTTGAACTGCATGGTTTTGTTTTATTATACCACAAAATGTTGGAATGGAAATAAATTATTATTATTATTAATATAAAAAATATTTAATTATTTCATAAACAATAGATAATAATAATAATATAGTGAAAGAAAATGAAGAACACGTTGGTTAAGAAGTCAGTGAGATTGCCGTATTAATTCTGATGCACAGCAAAGTTTTCTACGTCTAAAATTTTTTAAAAATCACATTAAAGAAGAAGTATTTTAGGAATTGATAAATGAACAAAATATCAAACTTCAAAAATTTTTTAATATAGGTAAATAAAGAAGGAAATGAAAAAGAATTAAGTAGGAATATGACAGTAATAAAAATAAATCGTCTTTTTATTTTATAATTCGTACAAACTAATAGCAAGAAATAGTATTTCCGTACCACCAGGCCGCTTTTCAAACAGCCATCTGAGATTTTGAAAATCCAATTACTCTACTAGAATCACTACCTGCAACTTCTTGTTTAACTCTGGATCATTCCATAATGCATCATCTTCAGTCCTATCTAAAGCATTTGAGATCTACATTTTTCTATCAATCAATGCAATTGAGACCCAGTGTGAAACAACCTTTGGAGAAGCTCACTTGATTTTTTTTCAGTGGATGTCAGGTGCCTACTCGGATCATAGAAGATCTTTAAGTGGTGCCTGGTCGAATTTGTACTGTCGTCGAACTTTAGCTTTGGATGACTTGTTGACACTATATCTAGCTGGCATTGATGGCACCACTAAAGTCAATTCTTCCTATTCAGAATACCAATAAGTTTAGAGTTCATATTGGTTAATTAATTTTTTACCTTGTCTGTCATGTGACTACAAAATGCATCTTAAACATATCATGTTAAATCAATGATTTAATTTAAATCATTGATTGGGGTAGTCATTCCCACATTTAGGTATCCTTAATGTGGGGATGACGACCCCACACCGTTTTTACCTAGTCTATCATTGACTAATCTCATTCAACCCTTTTCTTGACATCTTATAATTAAGGTGCAAAAATTTAAGATAGAAAAAGAAGTTCATTTGTTTTATCTTTAGGTGGCATTTTACACGAGAAAATTATATACAAAAGCATCTATTACTTGATTACTAACAACTTTGTAAGCTAATGTTTATTAAATGTAATGTACCATTGATTCTAATGCACAATAGGAATTTCTGCAATGGATTCTGATGAAAAAAATCTGGTGTGAAACACTCACACAACTTTCTCTTGCCAATGCAAATAATTAACAATAAACCTAACATTAGTATTAAAACATTAGAAATGAACAAAAACTAACCTCAAAAACATAACCTTATTTTAATCATGAGTGAATGACGCAAAATGACAATCGAACTCAGTTTGGCTTAAAAATACGGAAAATCACGCTTTCACGCTAAACTAGGCTCTGTAGAGAAAAATGCTCTAAACAAAAGTTGTAGATCTTTTAATTTTCTATAAATTTAATTATATACACTTTTGTCGTAAAATGCATACTAAGACCGAAATGTTAAAAAAATCGATTTTTCTCACGTTTTCGTGAGAAAAAAAACAGAAAATCGCAAATTACCGCTAAACTAAGCGTTATACAAAAAAATGTTTGAAACAGAAGTTGTAGGTTTTTAAATTCTCTACAACTTTTATTATATAAGTTTTTGCGCTAAAATTTATATTAAAGCCGTAATCTTAAAAAAACAACGTTTTTACGTGAAAACAGCCTCACCGAGAATTTCAGCAAACATGGCGCCTACCCTATCTTGTAGAGAATAAAAAATTGAGTAAAATAAGCGATTTTAAAAAAAATCGTAGGACCAGTTTTTGAGAAAATCGCAAAAAACTGAAAAATTATACGAATAAACTACTACTTCCGGTTGACCGATTTTGATGAAAATGTTCGTGTCGCGTCCGGTAGTGGTATGTAACTTAAGTTTCAAGTTTCAAGTTCGTACGATGTTCCATTCTTGAGATATTCTGTTCACACACAGACACACACACACACACACACACACAGACCAATCGCTAAAAACATGTTTTTTGGGTTCAGGGGGTCTGAAAACGTATAGATCCGGTGAAAACTCGATTTCGAAAAATCGACATGAAAACAATACTTTCCTTCATATATATTCATATAGGCAAGAGAAAGTAAAAAATGGTGCATTATATTCAAGGTTTTGCGATATTTAGGGTACCAAACAATAATAATTCTGTATCAACCATCAACTTCCAATAATAGGTGAAGGCACCCTAAGAAGATGGATATTTACTTTCAAAAGATTTATGCAATAGGTATTTCTAATATATATACAGTAGTCTTGTAAAAACTAAATTCTGTTCAGATTGCTTATGTGTGTTTATACAGTAAAACCTTTGCAATCCAAACTAAATTGGGGATGGGGGTATTTATAAATCAACTAAAATGATTTGTGATCAAATAAAACGAACAAAAAGTTCCGTTAATAATTGTAGCCTTTAAGTGCATAAGGTCCAACTGTATAAATTTGCTCCAAGCTCCATCTAAAATTAGCTAACAAAATATCCAATAACAATTTATTTAATAGTTTCTGTATATTACAAATGTTTGAACTATTAATGGATCTGCTGAATGTGAAATGTCTGTTAAACTAGTTTTTCAAAGTAGGAAATGCAAAACAAACGGAAACTTATTGGTGTATATTGCTACGCTAAGATGAGATAGACAGTTCAATGGTAGACATGAAAATATTCAGAGTGCTCATTTATCAGTTTTTAAGATTTATTAAAATGAACAATGAGCTTAACATCAAGTGGAAAAGATTCACTTTATAAAATAATGGAATCATACAGAAACTATCAACCATTAACCAATCAAATTAACAGTTATTAACAAAAATTCTGATTTAAACCACACTAAAACATTCTTTAGATCACTAAGATGGAAAAGTCTGTTAGTAAATATGTAGCTAGAAGTATATACAGTCAACTCCCGATTATTCGCGGGCGAATTGTCCATGCACGTCGGATGGAATTTTTTTTCATTCTTTTTTCTTAACGTTAAGTAAATTTCTTGTAATGTAATAACATTAAAGATAAAATTTATACAGCACAGGAAGTACACGCTTTGTAAAGTAAAGCACACGCTTAAATTTGAAAATACACGCTTTGTAAAGTAAAGCACATGCTTAAATTTGTAAAGCACACGCTTTGCTTTGTGATAAACTTATGTTGAGGAAACTTCTGTCCCAAATCAAGAAAAACAAAAAGCAGATGACTGACTTTTTTAAAACGTTGGGACTTCTATTACAACATAGCTTCTGCACATCATTTGTAAGTAAACAATATTTTTATGTTTTTTTTCTAAATACATTATATGTACTAATTTAAAAAAAAAATACAGTAAACAAACATTTTTAGGGACAAAAAATAATTAACAACATTTAAAATTTTAATGTTATATTTTGTAATTTAAGTTAGTGTTTTCATTATTGTACATATTTATGTAGTACTTTAAATAACAAAAAATTAATAAAGATTTTATACGTATACTACTGCATATGCCTACGCTTTTTTTTCATCATTTTGCGGATTATCTGCGGTACTCGTGCCACCCAATTATACGAATAATCGGGAGTTGACTGTAGTATAAAGAAGCTTTTAAAATGTGGTGTTATTGGAACATTTTAAAGATTAGGTGGCTGAACAAAATAAGTAATTTAGAGGTTCTTAGGCAAGTGAATGAAAAAAGAACTATATGGAAGCATCTTACCAGAAGAAGGGATAGGCTAGTGGGGCATATCTCACGACATCCAAGTATTGGTCTATCAATAATGGAGGGTAATATTGAGGGAGTGAATTGTAGGGGGAAGCAAAAGTTAGAATATTTAATGCAAATTACAAAATATATAGGGTGTTACAGGTATGTAGATATAAAACGACTTGTGCAAGATAGAACAGCATCAAACCAGTTGAGACACTAATTACAAAAAAAGTATTGTATATATTTAAAAAAAAACAAAACAAAGCACACTTACCCATAGTAGCTCTTTCTCCATTTAGAATTTTTAACCACGCAATATCAAGATTATCCAAATCATAAGAACAAGCTTTTTCAGCTTTTGAAGGCATATTCGAAAGGTAATAATCTTCTGGTTTTAAAGCTTCATCTTTAGTAATTCGTACATATTTAGATTTCGGTCTGAAAATGAAATAAAACCAACAGTTTTTAGGCATCATCTTATATTAAATTAAGAAGTTATTGAAAGATTAATGTCATTTCATTGAGATTGTATTAATAACATTGAAAAACACCTACTAAATTATTTTCAACGTAGTTAAAAAAATGCAGATTACAGCTTTATACATTCTTTATAGGTAATCACCCTATTTAGCATACAGCGAAAGATACCTAAAAGTGTTCAGAAAGAAGTTATGAACAATTCTGTATGACAATAATTTAATATCATTTATTAACCGCAAGAACTGTTTATAAAGTTCGAGTACCTTAGTATAATAGTTAACATGGCAAACTTTCAAAAAAAAAGAACCACCTCAATCTGTTTTTTACTCATTTTATATTAACACATTACATTACAGTTTCTCTAACTTTTATTTTATTTTTTTAAACCCTACTGAGTTTAATGTGTTAACATTACAATCTAATAAAATTAGAACAATGTCTTTCCACACGCACGCCACGTGCAGTTTGGAAAGGCCTTAACACTGTGAAATACAAAGGATAATACAGAGAAAGCTGTATTCATTCATAACATATTTTTGAAATTAATTATTCACCTGAGCAAAATGTAAGTGTAAGGGATTTTATTACTCACTGTTCATTTCTATTGGTTTTGAAATTTATACGTTCATTTTAACATGCTTTAACCCACCGGGTTGGTCTAGAAGTAAAATTGACGCCAAAATCAGCTGTTTAACAGCTGATTTTCGGAAACGAAGGTTCCTGGTTCAAATCCTAATAAAGGTAGTTACTTTTATACGGATTTGAATACTAGACAGTGGTTACTTGTGTACTTTGATGGTTGGGGTTCAATTAACCACACTATCTCAGGAATGGTCGGCCTGGGTCTGTACAAGACTACACCTCATTTACACTTCATACACATCATCCTCATCTCATTGGGTCATGGGGTTGCTTATTGTTCTCAATTGAACAGATTACAATGTACACAAAATTGGAATAAAAAAAATATTAAAAATTTTTAACGTCGTCACCAAAATCAGCTGTTTAACAGCTGATTTTCGGAGATGAAGGTTCCTGGTTCAAATCCTAGTAAAGGTAGTTACTTTTATACAGATTTGAATACTAGACAGTGGTTACTGGTGTACTTTGATGGTTGGGGTTCAATTAACCATACTCTCTCAGGAATGGTCGGCCTGGGTCTGTACAAGACTACACGTCATTTACACTTCATACACATCATCCTCATCTCATTGGGTCATGGGGTTGCTTATTATTCTTAATTGAACAAATTGCAACGTACATAAAATTGGAATAAAAAAAATAAAAAAATTTTAACATGCTTGTAAAAAATATTGAAAACTTACAATTTAAAATCTTGATGCCTATTGTTCGGCTGATGATTATGAGTTATTACATTTACGGACGGTCCTGGTAGTGAATCAGGATTAACAGGAACCTGGACTCCACGTTCCCACTCTTGCTTCCACTGATCAGTAATTACCCAATACTCATCCGCTGCCAGAGGCTCTGAATCTGGCAGTTTCATGGCACTGATTAGGTCTTTCCGGAACAGCTAAAACAAAAATACAATTGTTTTATTTAACAAAAACTAAAACGATAACCTACCATGAATTTTACTAATTACTTCTGCAGATGTATATTTATTATCAGTATTAATTGAATCGTGAAAGTATAACTTAATGTGTGCGGAAATGGTTTATTATTAAGAAACAGAACTATCTTTTGTAGCCCTGGAACCAACAGATCGAGTGCAAATATTATTAATTATTTCTATTACACATGGTGTATATGGCGGGATTAACTTTTATAACATTCAAAGGCATTAAGAGAAATATGAACTTCCATGAGCTAACTAACAACACACTGTTTTTAATAAACAATATCAATTAATAAAGAAACAATAACCATTTTGTAATTAATTGAAATCTAAATAGCAAAATACTTTAAACAAAAACACTAATAACTATTTAAAGAACAATTTATAAAAAAAGTTAACAAAAACACAAAAAAAGTAACTTATGAACACATATTACGTATGTGATCATACGTAAAATCACTATCACAAACAAAAATGATATTTTGGAGAAATATTATACTTGTAAATAAGGAAATAATTAGAAACTGATGAACATTCAGGTTGAGTATGAAAACAATTTGATTAAGTTGGCAAGACTATTTCAATTTTAATCGAATCGACTCATTCCTTATCTAACAATGTTGGAGAATGGATGTTTTATAATTTGACAATAATTTACATTGTTCTCCATTCCAGGTGTGTTAGTCTGCAATTTAAAATATAAAATCCGGTCCAATGTATTTTAAAAGGAGATTCAGTCTGACCTTAAATACAAAATTCTACAGATTTAAAATTCTTTACTGGGTTGTAAATGAGACACTTACAGGATTTCGCAAAAAAAATACAACTGGTAAAAGTTCTATTATAAAGAGATTTTATGAAGCAAATAATAAATAAATAAAATTAACATTTTGATGGTGCTACTATTCTCACAGTAACGTTTTGAAGAGATGTTTTGGTGACAGGAATTATTTATTTATTAATTTTTTTTTTTTTTTGGTTTAACGTCCGACAAAAAATAAAACTAGCTAAGTGTTACTACAGTTGCGAAATTGATCATTACGAGTAAATTATTATTATTTTGTAAACTCGCACTGGTCAGCTAGTTATGTTGAAAATATAACTTAAGTACTGAACGTATACGGACAGCACAAAAGCGCTACATTAAAAAAAAACTGGTGAGCATTTACCACATTAATGGTGGTTTATTAAACTGTATTAACAACAAATTTATAATACAATTTGATAAAGAGAATACATAAAATAAAAATTATAATTTTAAAATAAGCTAAGATGAAAGAACATTTAAATTACCTCAGCAGGAGCTTCAGCAGCATTTCTATTATATATGGTGTTTATCTTAAGATCATTAATTGGGCGAGGAGTCCACCCGGGATCCAAGGAGGACGTTTCTTCCTCCTCCGCCACCGCAGGGGGACGCCCCTTTCGACGTTTCGTTGGAACTGAAAAAGAAGACATAACAAATACAGATCTCAGTACAGACACGATAAGTTTCCATAACCTTACATAAATCTATATAAGTTATTGGTGTTTATGTCAACAGCCAAAAGGCTGGTTTGAACCTCTAGAGGTTTTACTATGTAAAATCAAAGAGTGAGGTGGTTTACTATTGCCTTCCTCACTGAGAAAGAGTATGCTTATCAGCATGTCAGGCCCTCCACAAAGTACCCACTTTCCACCCTGCAAATGACACATTCACTTCATTCACCACAGGGTCTGGCTGTATAGTGAAATTCATTATGCTCAGAGGAGATAACTCTGACTAGTGTCTTTAGCAACTCTACCTCTTCTGTTATTAAATAGTCCAGTCAAATAATTGGCTAACTATGTAATAAGAAACAGAACTATCTTTTGTAGCCCTGGAACCAACAGATCGAGTGCAATTAATTTAACAATCCACCTACTCATTATAGGCAAATATAAGTTATTATATTAACCTTCAAATCTAAATATACTAAAAAATCTGCAAAAATGCAAAGTTACCAAAAAAAATATTCTTAACTACACAAATCAATACATTAGAAAAATAAATCCGGCATCTTTTTTGTAATGTTCAATTTTTTTTTAAATAAAAGGTGTTGTTTAAACTGTACAGTTTACAATTCTATCTCTGCAAACAGTAACTAAAGCAGACCTTTCAACTGAAAAGCTGTATTCTAAAATCGCAATTCTGATAAGTCCTAGTATTTATTAAAAATACAACTGTATTTATTAATAATAAACCAATAAATAAATGATCAGTAAGAATGAACAATAATAAATGAACAAGAAAGGAAACTGAAGTAAAATTCTACAAAACTATGCTGGTGTCAGTTATAATGTACGGCAGCAAGGTACGGATACTTTCAAACAGAGAACGAAGCCATATCATAGCTGCAGAAATGGAATTTCTTCAGGCAGTGAAGGGCTGCACTCTTGAGGACAAGATAAGACAAAAGAGTTGCAAATATTTAGCTTGAGAAAATCAATGCGTACAGAATGAACTGGAGTTAGTCATCTGGAATGCATGAAGGGAAGCCGTTTACCTAGATTGGTAATGAATCATAATCCAAATGGTTGAAAGGGTGTTGGTCGTTCTAGGGGAAGGTGATTTCCAGAACAGGCAGTTTCGCCTAATCAATGAAGTAAAGAAGATAAATGATCACAAGAAACACTACACCCAGAAATTATAACAGGTTTAATTTTCTGCAAGTAATCTCAAAGCAATGTCCAGAAAATTAGTAACATAATATTTTACTGCCATTGAAAAGTAATGTATCATCAGAACAATCAAATGTAGCAACAAACATTCAACAACTCCTTCAAAAATTTTACAGAATTACAAGAAAATTTTAAATTGCCAATGCAGAAAGGTTAAATGAAACTTAAAACTCACCTGGGCCATCTTCTGCTCTACTCAGTTGTCTTTTAGCACGCTGTGACATTCTGGTATGAGCTCTATTGTTGAATCACCTCTGCTGTAGCTCCAGAGCCTGCAAATAGATATGTATTGTCATAAACAAAAGATATTTACGATGAATTTAACATTTTTACTTTTTTAAAGATCAACTGGGTATGAAACTCATGACTTCAGAGTTAAAACTATATATGGTTCAAATCAGTTCTTTTTTTTGTTATTTTTTACTTTCTCTTACCTATATGAATATATAGAAAGGAAAGTATTGTATTCATTTTCACCAGATATACACATTTTGAGACCCCCTGAACCCATAATACATGTTTTTAGCGATTGGTCTATGTGTGTGTGAACAAAATATCTCAAGAATGGAATACTGTACAAAGTTAAAACTTAGAACTTGAGTTAGATACCACCACTAGAGGACCTGACACAAACATTTTCATCACAATTGGTCAACCAGAATTAGTACTTTATTCATGTAATTTTTCATTTTGCAATTTTCTCAAACTGTTCCTATTTTTTTATCCTTTACACAATATGGTAAGCACAGTGTCTGCTGAAATTTTTGGGGCAGCTGTGCAGTCATAAGAAAAAAATGAATATTTAAGATTGCGACTGTAATATGCATTATAGAGCAAGAAAGTGTACAAATCAAAGTTGTAGAACAATTTATTGAAAACCTACAATTTTTATTTCAAGCGGTTTTTTGACCAATGCTTACTTTAACGACAATTGGTGATTTTCTGTATTTTTATATCAAAATCAGTAAAAAAGTAAAATTTTTTAATATTGCAGCCTTAGCATGCATTTTTTTGACAAAAGTATGTAATTAAAGTTATAGGAAATAAAATAATAGACAACTTTTATTTCAAGCATTTTCTTCTACAGAGCTTAGTTTAGCGTCAATTAGTGATTTTCTATATTTTTAAGTCAGTCGAACACAGGTTGATATTCATTTTGCGTCATTTACTCATGATTAAAATTAGGTTATTTTTTCATTTTACATTGTTTACTAATGATTAAACATAGCTTATACGTTTTATTATTAACATTGGCAAAATAAAGTCGTGTCGAGTGTTTCACACCTTTTTTCGTTCTGAGTAGATTTAACAGTTTTAAAATAATGTCCTGTTAAAATATTTAAGTCTGTTTAACAAACCAACTTCGACTTAAACTATATAAAACTTTTATACAAGTGACTGAAGACATAACATCTTCTGAAAGGGGTTCAGTACAATTGGATTTAATTTTTTTTTTTGTATACTCTAATGATAGTGGGATCTCTTGAAACATGCAAGTTTAGGAAAATAGAATAACAGGCAAACAAAAAATTTAAGCATCAATCAAAGGTTAGAGAAAAATTATAATATTTTACATCAGAACCAAATTTTGTTACAGCATTCGTTCTATATCCCCAGTCTCTACCCTTCTGACATTTTCCAGTTTATAAGAAAAAGCGATTATATAGAAATTTATTCAGTTGACTAATTAGGGCCCTAATAATCAGAATAGCAGTAAGTTTTTGACAAATATGCAGTATCTAAAGGGCACAAATGGAATATCAACAATAAAAAGTAAAACGACATAAAATTCATTCATTCATTCACGAACAAAACTTTAAAATGTAATTAATTGATCCAAATGTAAAAATCAGGTGTGAAACACTACAATAACCTTCTCTTGCCAATGTAAATAATAAAATATATAGGTAACTTATGTGAATCTTAGTAAAATGAAAAACAACCTAATTTTAATCATGAATGAATGACGCAAAAAGTAAAAATCAACCTCTGTGGAACTTAAAAATCACTAATTGACACGAAACTAGGTTCTGTAGAAAAAAAATTTTGAAATAAAAGCTGTAGAGTTTTTAATTTTCTATAACAGTAATTTTTAAACTTTAGTTGTAAAATGCACACTTTAGTTGTAAAATGCGTACTAAGGCCGCAATCTTAAAAAAAACCAATTTTTTACAAATTTTGATGAAAAACGCTGTAATTGCCTCTAAACTAGGCTCGGTTAGAGAGCTCACATAAAATTGGTGTCTCTACAATAAACACGCATTCTTCCTTGTAAAAAACCATTGCTGACACAATATAACGAAACGACTGCTGTCACCACACTAATGCTTGACCGGAACATTTTAACTGTCTTATGTAGTTGGCCTTGAGTACACTGTTGCCAACATACCGATTGGGGGATAGAAAATTTCCCGATGTATTATTTCTATCTTCTTAGAATCAGGGTTGCGTCCTTAATGAAACACCTGTTATAATTACATTATTCTAAATATAATTATTATATTCTATAATTACAATTATGTCATTTAACCCTAAAACTGGCAGCTGTCGATTTTATGACAGTTAGCTTCCTTTATTAAATGGCGGTGTCAGAAAAATGACAAGTTATTTAGTCGATCACGGTAATCAATATTATGGTACATATATGACATATTACCCTTGATATGGGTGTCAATTGATAGCTTAACTCATCTTTCGATTGTATGTCTACTATTTCTTGTAAAATTTTTCTGTAGGCAAAAAAAAACAGGTAGAAAACAACCTTCTTTTACCGTCAAGGTTGGTTACGATATTATTCATGTAACTCAGACGTTGTTTTGTAAGTTTTTTTACATTTTTTGCATTCAGTTTATTTATCAAGTAAATGTTTATGAATAGTTTTTAGGTTATAATATTTTTATTACAAAATTTGTCAGAAGTTGTTTTTGTAATCTTTTACTTTGTAAGTTTAATATATGTTTTTCGTATTTAGTTTATTTATCAAGTGAATGTTATAGTCTGGAATGTCTGTGTGTCAAATTAAATAATTTAATTTATTTTTAATATTTTATTTATTTATGGGTATACATTACAAATCAAATATATGAATAAAAACATAATACTTTTTTTTTGAATTCCTACTTAATGTGTGTACATTGCAATCTGTTCAATTCAGAACAATAAGCAACCCCATGACCCAATGAGATGAGGATGATATGTATGACATGTAAATGAGGTGTAGTCTTGTACAGACTGAGGCCGACCATTCCTTAGAGAGTATGGTTAATTGAACCCCAACCATCAAAGTACACCGGTAAACACTGTCTAGCATTCAAATCCGTATAAAAGTAACTAACTTTACTAGGATTTGAACCAGGAACCATCGTCTCCGAAAATCAGGTGTGGAACAGCTGATTTTGGCGACAACTTAACCTCTAGACCAACCCGGTGGGTCATAATTGACTAATGACCCAAATAATAAATAATGACCAAATAAATAATAGACTAATGCATATTTTATACACTTTAGTTCTTTTATTACATTGAAAAAAAACAACTTTGAGTTATTACATGTGAAAGTCAAAAAACATTTTCCAAAACAGATTTTTTCTTTTCTTTGCACAGAAAATTTTTTTAGTAGGGCAATAATATTTTTCCAGTGATACAGTAATATTTTTCACAATTTTCTGAACAAAATGATATGTAATGTAAGCATATTAGAAGAATGTAATATATATTTTTTTAAATTTAGGAATAATGCTTACACGATGCAGAAAAATAGCCCCCCCCCACCACAGAAAAATGTGACTGCCAGTTCTAGGGTTAAACATTCCCTAGCATTAACAAAATGATTAAAAGATACTTACTACATAGCTGAGGCGATATAAATGACTGGCTAAAAATGCCGTAATAATAAATATCTGAAACAAAAATACAAACAAAATTAGATATTCAGGTGATAATTCCATTAAAAATTTGAGAACAAAAGACAAATTATTTTACTGGTAATGAGAACACACTACTTGCACGTTAATAATGTATTACAGTGGCCCCCAGCTATAACGCATTGGTTATACCGCGTTTACGGATATAACTGGATTGAATTATGTTCCCGCAATTTTTCAATTTTTTTACAGAATTTAAAAATACAGTACTATATAAATTTTTTAATTTATTTTATAAACAAATTAAGCCAATTGAAATATCTTTATTTACAAATTTTTGAAATCCATCCTGCCAACCATTTAATACAAATTAAATTTATCTTTACCTTACCTTTGGTTGCCTTTTTACTTTAAAAGGAGTTTTATTCGATATGATTAAATGGAAACATTATTCTAAATTTTTATTTTAGTTAATATTGCTCTGAAAAAGGTGGTACCACCGAAATACATGTAAGTTTTTTAGAGTTTTATTTGATATGACTGAATGGAAACACCATTCTAAATTTTTATTTTAGTTAATATTGCTCAGAAGGTGGTACCACTGAAACGTGTGTTAGTTTTTTTTTAAACTAAAAAGGCAACCAAAGGTAAAGAAGGTAAAGATAAATTTCATTTATGCTATAATTTATTGAAATTTGTTTACAAGATATATATTAAGCTATTTTATACAGCAGAGTGGACGCCAAATAAGCTTGCCGGTGTAGCAGGATGAACAGTTTAGATTCAGTCGGTAGATTTCATGTCTTAGTACTGAACTGCCTATTAAATCACAAGTTCTAAGCGACGTAAATTATAATCTATTAGCGACGTTAAATACATTCAATTGTAAACATCGTATACAACAGTTAACGCCAACTAGTCAAGACTAATATGGTAACATTCGAACCAAAAACCATAAGAGTATATAACAGGGTGTTTACCAATGAAGACCGGAAACAGAAATCGGAACGTTTTAAGAAAATGTGGGCCAAATGAAAGGAAGCCACGCTTAGGAGAGCACACTTTTCAAAGTAACCCAACACTGGAACAGACCTAAACTTGAACTAGAGTGATCCTATGAGGTCTCAAAAGTAAAAAAAAAATTATTATATATATTTTACTTTTTGGTGAGTATATGTTCTACACTGAACATCAAATACTAATAATATTTACGCAAACCCACAAATATTTATAAATTTGATATAGCAGTTTATTGAAGCTACCGAAACTGTAAGTAATTAACAATGAAAGATAAGAGCGACGTTGCAATGCTCGATACTATTTAATATTAAAACTATGAATGATAAACGGTAGGCCTGTACCTATCGAAAATATTCTGCCTTACGCAAATTATTTGACAAACTTAATAATACACAAATTTCTCAAGTAAGCTCAAGTAATCAGTGAAGTTACTCAGACTCAAAATTAACCATGAACAGAAAACGACACTGGTAGTGTCAACATGATGTAAAACCAACAAACTAATACAGAAATCCCTTTTTTTTCTTTTTTTTCTGGTTTAACGTCTGACTGTTTTGCAAATTGCTGCTAATGCAGACGGTGAAGGATAAAATTAATTTTTTGTAACGTATGAAAAAATTCCATGCCCGAGTGGGATTCGAACCCAAGACCACGTGATGAGAGGCGAGCACGTTACCAACATCGCCAACGCAGAAATCCCTACTATTCTGCAAGTTACGTTCCATGAACTTACCATAAATAGTAAACAAACCCATTGTACCTTTATAGGAACAATTCATTTTTAATAAATTAGCAATTATAGTTTTAAAACTTAAATAAGTATGTATGCATACTTATTTTTACAGAATCTTGGTGTTCAAATACACAAGACTGTATTTTTTAATTTAATAAATTACGATTGTACAGCTTTAATAAATAAAAATTAAATCAACACACAGATGAGTTTATAAAAAAATTTACAAATTCTTACTATAATGATCATCTACTACTGCGACTAAGAATAATGGACAATACAATTTACTAGACTAAAGGTATATCAGGCTCAATAAAATTATTACATTGAAATCAATCGACGAAATAACTATAAACTATAACAATAAATAAAGGAAATGAATCACAAGAATGTAAGATTTGAAATCGTACAAAAGATTAGTCACAACAAAGTACTTGTACGTAAAAAGTGAGTCATACACGTAAAAGAAGACAATACATACAAAATCTGTTGTTACTTTCCAACTCTCGCACTAATACCAACGAATCAATTCTTTATATTTTCATACATCATAATCATGACATACACAACGATAAATAACCAATTTACAACTATTTTTGGTTTATGCTGTAAATGATCCTGTTTTAAGAAATCTCCAAATCAGCTTAACTACTGGTATGAACATGACTTATATGTACCAACAAACTAATATACCTTGGACAATTTGAATTAGCACAAGCAACTTCAGTGTTTATGTACTCCACTCTTCGCTCCTCGACATGCAAAGACGGTAGTCACAACAGTAATACAATCGCTACTGTAACGTGCAACTCAAGAACGTCACTACGCTTTGTTATCACTGTTGTTATTAATATTCTGTCAGACATAATGATGTGACTAATTTGTTTTCATATATGATTTTCTCTGCCCATAACAGACAGGTGGAGTGTCAAATTATTTACACTCAATCTGTTAGTTGCAGGACTAAAATAAATAGTTCTGTTTCTTATCACATGGTCAGCCAATTAAATGACTGGACCATTTAAGAACAGAAGAGGTAGAGGTGTAAAAGACACTAATCAGAGTTATCTCCTCTGAAAGTAATGAATTTCATTATACAGCCAGACCCTGTGGTGAATGAAGTGAAGGTGTCATTTGCAGAGTGGAAAATATGTGCTTTTCAGAGGGCCCGGCATGTTGATAAGCATACTTTTCCACTCAGTGAGGAAGGCAATTGTAAACCACCTTACTCCTTGTTTTACTTAGTAAAACCTCTACTGGTTTAAACCAGCTTTTTGGCTGATGACCTAAACAACAACATATGATTTTCTGTTCGTTATATATTAAGACCAATTTTTTTAGTTAGTTGTGTGCGTTGTCGAGTATAGTTTAGTGAGTTTTCGCAGTTTAGTTCTTGTAATTTATAATTTAAATTTTTACTGGGACAAATTAAATCCATATTTTAAAATGAAATAATTATTTGTATGTTTGTACATTGAAAGAAGGTTGTAGGATTAGCGTACATTAAAATTTGTAGACCTTGTTGAAAGAATAGGTTATGGATATACTTTACGCTAAACTATGTGTACTGTTAACGCGCTATAAGTTGACGATTGCGCCTATCATGTGGAAGACAGTATGCTATCTATCCTACTTACATCGGCCAACTTGAAAGCATAAGACATTCATCAAGCGTGTAACTCAAAATGTAACCACCATAAACACTTAAGTAATAAAATTCAGTTCATGACCCATCACACTAAATAAGTAAGGAGTAATGTACTTATTTAAAGAAAGTGAATTGTTTAAAATTCAATTTCAATTTAACATAACTTTACTGAAAATAATGAAATATGAAAACTCTAAATATACAATACATTTTGAATTTACCGTAAAACTAGTATTACTCACGATAATAAGCTCGCATCAACGGAACTCACGGACTAAATAGTCTATCACTACAAATGTCAGAGTGCAGTAACTCAGTTTACTGCCGATAACCAAAAAGGATACTAAATATAGCTTAGGACTAGTATTACGGCTTATTTAGAATGAATGTTTATTATTTAAGATAATTATTAAGACTAAATAAATAATAAAACGGGATGTTTATAAAAACGACATAGTTGCAAATATAATAAATCAATGTAAGAGTAAAACTACAACATGATGTCATGGTTAGAGCTGTCGCTATCATGTATTTACAAAAGCACATATAGTAGCACTTCCAACCCCCCGCATAGTCCAGTCTTACTTTCGCTGACGATCGTCAACTTATATTGCGTTACCAGTACATGTAAAGCAAGAGTTGTGCCAGTTCGAATTGTCCACAGTATACTACAGTATATCCCACAGAACCGTGCAGCAGATATAAACAGACTTCGGGGTTGGAAGACAGTAAAAGGGATGCGTAATCATATTTCACTCTACCAGCACCTTCAGTGAAAACTACTGGTGACAGACCGGACATTTTATAATAGGCCTACTGTATAAATTCTTTCTACTGGTACGGTTGTATTTCGTATATGTTTCAATTAGTATATAACAAGTTTATATTTAGGATGCAAGATTTCCTGACAAAGATGATGACGTGAGTGAAAAACTGGCAAAATCCAGTGCTGTATGCAGTTCTATTCGCAGGACATTAGGAAAGAAAACGAGAAAGGACACTTAAATGAAATTTTAAAGAGCAATGGCTGTACTACTCATATGGGAGTGAAACGTGGGTGTCATTACAGAGGAATGAATCTCGTATCCAGGCTGCTGAAATGAGATTTTTGCAGGGAGTGAAGGGTTGTACCCAGTTAGATACAGTACGTAACGTAAGTTATCTGTGCTGATTTAAATGTTCAGTAACGGTTGGAAACGTTGAAAATATATAAAGAAACTGGTCCAACCATTTACTTCGCATCCCAGCTCACAGACTTCCTCTGCAAGCATGGAAATATAAACCTAGAGGGAAGCAAGGCTTGGGAAGACCTAAAAAGAGATGGTTGCCGGAACAGGCCATTGGACCTGACCCTTGACAGATGATGATACTGATATATAACAAGTTTCATCTGATAAGCAAAGAACATTTTTTGAAACTCAAATGGATCGCACTACGTTCAATCACAATTTTAATACATTTATGTTTTGATGTGCTGCACGGTTCCATGGGATAGAGTATAGAATTTATCTAGGATGGTAGATGACTGTATACAAAATCTGTAACAGTTCTCCTGATATATTACCAATCAATTCACAGGACGTTCTAATTTTAAATCAATATAAAATTGATTACAAAAACTCTTAAGAAATACAAATTGCCATTATTATTATTTTTAACAAACCAAAAACAACTAAATACAGTGTTGCATTGTAAATAATGAATATATATATTTTGAGGCCCATATGATTTAGAATTTTACTGCTGAGGTACTGGTCCACTTTAATTAATTAAAGAATCATTCATATATTACTATGATTAATTAAAAAACAAACTAGTAACTTAAACAGTAATAATAAACACATTAAAAACAAAAGGCCTATATATAAAACACAAACCCTCCTGTTACTACAAGATTAAATAATTTCATAAAACAAACTACACTTATCAATCTCAAGGTCAAATCTGATGTCATAATTCATTACAAACATTGAGTGAGACGCATACCACAGAATGCAATCACAAAATTAATCACAACGAAAATTATCACAAAATTTTCTGCTTAAAAAACCAAAATAAACTGGAAAAAGTTGTACAAGAAAGTATTTGACTCATATCTTAGCCACAATAAAATATTTCAACGTTTTTTCATAATAAAATTTCAAATATTTTTTCAAAGAACTGTAAAAAAATTACATAAAAACATAAGCAAAAAAATTTTGTAAAAAAATAGATGTTTTTCTTTGGGAAGATTCTTTGAATTAACAAACTATTATGCCTTTTATCTAGAAGCATTACAGTATATGTAAACATTGGTACCTATACATCTTAACCTACACTTTTATTTTGGATTTTAAAAATTTCACAAAAAAATGGGTCTAAAAGGCAAAAAAAAAATACATACTACTAAGAACATTACTAATACCGTTCAGTTTAAAGCAAAAACCATGTTTATACAAATGTATAGTCACAGTTTTCTGTATTAAATAAAAATAAATAACAAACAAAATGAAATTGAAATTTTGGAAAAATATTATATTTGTAAATACAATAACAGGGAAAAATTAATGAACACACAGATTGAATACGACAATCAACTGATTAAGTTGGCAAGACTGTTTTAAATATAAGAATCGACTTTTCCTTATCTACCATGGTAAGAGCAGGAAGTTTTAAATTTTGACTTGTAATAAATTTTAATTTACTGAAGATGTGTACAAGATACACGAAAGCGCTATAAACATTGGTAAGTGTTATATGTTACCGTATTCTGGTTAGAAAATATATATTTCAATTTTAAATAAAAATAATATTGACAAAATTCTTAGTTATATTAAATAAATTACTTACTTATTATATATCGGAAAAAAGTGGAACGGTTTTATCTTCTTCCACCAGGCCCATTTCAACAGCTATATTAGTTTGAAAACCTGAAAAAGATCAATTTTAAATTATTAGAACATGTTTCATTATAATAACCACTACACTATCTTACGGCAAAAACACACGGGAGCGTAAAGCATGGATGTGCTAATTGAGTACATCAAGAGCAAGGAGTTAAAATACTTGTGTGAAGAATTTACCAGCGAGCACCTAATTACATCACAAAATCATACGAGAATTAACTTTTTAAAATTGTGAACAAGGAAAATAGCAATATTTAATCAAGCAAATGTGTACACAGCCACTATGTCGATGATTTTTCTGATCCAATAATGGTTTTTTAATATAAATGCAGTAGTTTAAATGATCCACATTCATTTTGATTAAAGTTATTTAAATAGTTGTTTACTTTATTAAATAATAAAATTTCCATACACAGTTTATTGAGCAAAACAATTCAATTTTGTGTTTTTTTTATGTGTATATAAGACAGACACATAAGATAACAGATAATTATGTGTGGTAGAACACGCAATGAATTTCCCAATAAGCTTTTCCGACTAAGTCAAACTGACCTGATCACTCTGCATTAATATAACAGCGCAGCTACATCCTTGCATGTTGTGCTCAAAAACCAAAAAAATTTGTTTGTTTTTGCTAATTTTCTGCGCACTTACTGCTTCTTAGCTCTCCGTTTCACTATGTTTTCGATCTTAGGTCTTAAATTTGTTATTATATTACATAAACTAAACATATTTCGAGACAAGATCAATGAATAAAAATGTAAATGGCAATTTTAAATACATTCGTCATAGAATTCCGGTTAAAAAAAAATCAAAGTGAATTTCTATTTCATATAATGAATTAATATAATAATTTTTTCACTAACCTTCTTTTTAAACTGCGTCACCTTTATTTTAGTCCTACTTACACGTGTTTCGGTGGATCCACCATCATCAGAGTAAATAAAAAATTGAAACTAAAAATGTTATTCATTTATTTAAAATTTACAGAAGATGATACATCTTCAGTCACTTGTATAAAACTTTTATACAAGTGACTGAAGATGTATCATCTTCTGTAAATTTTAAATAAATGAATAACATTTTTAGTTTCAATTTTTTATTTACTCTGATGATGGTGGATCCACCGAAACACGTGTAAGTAGGACTAAAATAAAGGTGACGCAGTTTAAAAAGAAGGTTAGTGAAAAAATTATTATATTAATTCATTATATGAAATAGAACTATTTCAAACTGCAGGATGCATTATAAAGATTTATTTTTGAACATAGTGAATTTGCTGTTTATTTTTAGATAACAAAGTAGTTTTAAGTTATAATTTTAACCAACTTTCATTTGTATTTAATTCCATGAATAAAGAAACTTGTCTAAATCCTACCTATTAATGTAAACAACATTACACAAACAAAAAAACTAACATAAATACAATACTATTTAGTATGTAACAATCAGACGCTAATAAGAAAATTTACTACTTGTCGTATATGCCATCTGAAACCTGAAGTATTTCATTTCTAACTCATACAACACCTTCCTACATTATTATTTTAAAACTTGTATTCTTTATTGATAGATTAACCAATCTTGCCCGTGAACAAAGATACAAAACTAATATGACATTAAAATATAATTGGACCAAATCAGGGAAAAACATAAAGATTGATGATGACAGTGTATCAATATTTGGTAAGTAGAATCAAATGCAAAATCTTTCTAAAAAATTTCAACAAAATAACGAGACGATTAAGATATACATAATTAACCGATGATAAAAATATTAATTTTCTAAAAAAAAATCGGAATCGATAATTATCTCACAAAAAAAGCTATTAATACTGTAAAACATGGATCATTACTTGCTAACTGACTAGACTATATATGTATTCTACAGATATCTATTATAAATAATCTATACGTACAGTCAACTATTTAGTTGTTCTGTAATTAGAAAAACAAATCTTAGGTCAAGAGACTAGTTACAAACCTGAATAGCCCAAATATTTAAAAATCAACCTAAGCTAAAAATGTATGTGTAATAATTGGTATACCTACATTTCAGAACAGCCAATTAAAAAAAAACAATCTTAGTAATTTACAAAATCTAAGTCAAAGGAAAACACAAACTACGGGAAAATTATGTCAAATATCGATAGCGTTTTTTGAACTTCAGTATTCATGTTGTTAATAACTTTGATGTTGAACATGAAGAATAATATTGTGTAAACAAAAAATAAGCTTTATAAATTACCACAAAATGTATTGTTAGTCCTGTTGTTTGTTTACACAAAGCTACCTGAGAGTTGGCAACACTGCAACGAGGATTTAACCGTAAATTAGCAATGAAATTCAATCTGAAATACTATGTCACATATTATATATTCCGAGATGTTTACTTAAAAACTATTCAGGTTTTAAAGATTTGATACATTTCGGGCCTACAAAATATCGGTAAAAAGTCAACAAACCAACGAAGTACATTTGAGACAACCATGGTCCTAAAATAATTACCAATAAACAATACTAATGCGCTAACAATAAGACAATAAAGTTTAAGAATATCATTATCTTATAAAAATACCCTATCATATTTAAAACATAACCTAAAAGAAAACTGGCAATTTCTAGAATACAAATTTTAGGTTTGTGCATTACTAATTATATTAATTCCTCTATTTAAAAACTAAACTATTATTATGAGTTCAACAAAACGGATGAGAACTGGTAAAATCTGTATTATTTAAATATTTATTAAATAGGCCTAATATGCATATTTCTTGGATTGTTTATATTGTTTAGAAGAATAGAATGTAAATAATGTCAACTTTCAATGTAATGTGGTAACGAAAAAAGATAAACCAAGTAATAACATGTAGAAAACTAAAAATTTTGTATAAACATTGTATATACAAATAAAATATAGTACCAAAATTGTACAACATATTATGCAATAATTAGAATCTACATGGTACTTCTTCTCAAACAATGAGTACATATTTAGGGAAAGAGAAAAGTTTGAATTTATATTCGATACAGGAAAATTTATAGTAGCCTAGAGAATTTTTGGATGTTCTAAAATGACTCACCACACAAACTGTATAAAATTAAGAGATTCAATAGTTTAGAAATGAAATATAGTAAGTAATGATATCAATTATTACTGGATAAAACTTATTCAATCATGTTTATGAGCTATAAACAAACTGTGATCTAAATTCTATGAACCTACACAACTTGGACATGGGTAAAAAGGTTAGGGCACTGGTCTCATATGCCAATTAAAAATACAAATAATCAACTATATATTTACTTTACCAGATATAACCATCATAAACAACAATGTTCCAACTCCAATTGCAAGTATAGAGAAAGCATGGAATTTCATGTGTACATTTTTAATTTCAACTAAAAGATGGCACTGAAATAGGCTAACCCATTAATGATGTAAACATTAACATTTAGACTAACCTTTACTACCAATTCTGACTAAATAAACCATGTTATAAGGGTATTACTATAAAATATAGACCTTTAAAACATATTTTTGATTAAAATTAAATTAATTTATAGCTTCAAACATTGATTACGACGGTAATTAAATGCTATCCCACGGCTAGATTTTAGGCCTATTAACATTGACAACACAGATGGCACCACTATCGATAAGATATTTCTTCTAACACAGCTAACAATTTCACTTAAAATCTTATTAACACATGACACAAATCACTAAAAATATATATTCTATCACTGGTTCACATTTCAAGATATCATATTTACGACGTAAAATAGATTTCACTAAAATCTAGACGGAAAACAAACGCGAAAAATATGATGAGGAGGCCATATCCCTGTCATCAGCCTAACCAACATGTCCTCATTCCAAATTCCACTTTTGATTTTAACGTAAAAGCTTACCATATCAATGAAACTGTAGTTGTACACAATGGCTCAAATGTTTTAGAAACTAATCACATAATTCACATGTCTCTTTAATACACAAACACGATAAATAATTAAAATAAAATAGGATACATTCATTTGGCGCCATCATGCCTGAAAAAATAACTGTAGAAGTTCATGTCACGTGACCAAAACGCGAGATCTCGTCTTCGGCGAGACATTTTTGAGATCCAGATTCCAACAGAACTGCCAACATTATGCACCCACACATCAGACGTTTGTTTAGTTTTGAATTCTTTTACGTGTTTTCATTCATAAATCGTTGGTAGTAATGACTTATATTTAGTTCATCCTGACCTTTACCTTCAAAGTGTGTTCAATATCGTTCCCTGAGCGACATTAGGGAGAACGTAATTAATTGCGTATACAAATTGTGTTTTAATTGCTGGACTTCGTAATTCTTTACTATTGGTACCATTTGATCAATCAGCAGCCACCGTAGTACAGTCAACCTAAAACACTTCTGGAACCGCTTGACTGTTGTTATATGTGTACAGTCTTTTAATGAATATTAAAAAAGTGATTAAGTTGTTGGTACTTGTTCTTCAGTGTTGTCAAATTAAATGGTTAGTAATCATCACTTATACTTAATTCTCATTTTATTATAGTGTGTTATTTCTGTTTCATGTTAATATTGTGATATGGAGTTATTCGAATTTTAATAAGTTAACCTATAAGCTTGTTTACAAAATTAAAATATTGTTATTTGTTTTGATTATTGTTAACCATTATTTTTTCGAAAGTTAAGGGTGAAAGTTGTATTTTTTAAATTGTAGTATTAGTTTTGCGAGCTCAGGTCTCGGTTAGTCCAATAGTTTAAAATGCAGTATTACGTAGTATGTACTGAGTTTTGTTAATTCAAGACTTGTAATATTTTTACTCGGCCGTAATATTAATATAATTCTATGGTATTCGAGCACGTGTCTGTGATAATATTTGTGGGTTCTCATTTTATCAGAAAATATTTTCTTGTTCCGTGACATCCAAATTTTTAAGTCGCTACGAAGTACCGGCACTTCTGAATTTCATGTAAACGCGGAGTTAACCTAAGCCGTGTTGTTAGAGAAGAAAAGTATATGTTGTGTGTTCAGATTTTGACTAATTTAATGTTAACATTAGTGTACATTACATACATTTTTGCTGCTAATCATTGCCTCCAACAAAAGAAGCATGATTTCACTAAAAATAAATAATTACGTACGATTATTCCATCTTGTATGATTACGAAACACAAATTTTCCAGGTAGTGGGTGCTTGGGAGTATTCCTCTTAAAAATAATTTAATTTTTTTTTTTGAAATGGTACAGTGTTAAACAATTTTTCAGTATCATAATTTGATTTTAAAAATGCCATATATTTTTATTTACTCAGAACAAAATTTGCTTCTGCTCTGTTTATGTCGTGGCACCTGTTTATGGTATCTGCAAAAATATGTTCGGTTAGGGCTGTGCAAGTTTCGTTTTGTTATGAAACATAATAAATTTTTCCTCTTTTCTGAGGAAACAACCTCTTCTGGTAAACCACCTCACTCAAATTACTTGGTAAAGCCTCTAGAGGTTTAAACTAGCCTTTTGGGCTGATTACCTAAACATCAACATTAAAACTAAAACATGTCCCAAAAATATCATTTTCCAGCTAACGATTTTGAAACTTTATTCATGTTTGAACCAAAGGACTTGTAACATTGACTGTAACAGCCTGCTGACTTTACTTTTTTTTTTTAATCCTTAATGTGTGTACGTTGCAATCTGTTCAATTCAGAACAATAAGCAACCACATGACCCAATGTGATGAGGATGATATGTATGACGTGTAAATAAGGTATAGTCTTGTATAGACTCAGGCCAACCATTCCTGAGAGAGTATGGTTAATTGAACCCCAACCATCAAAGTACACCGGTAACTACTGTCTAGCACTTAAATCCGTATAAAAGTAACTACCTTTACTAGGATTTGAACCAGGAACCTTCGTCTCCGAAAATCAGCTGTTAAACAGCTGATTTTGGTGACGACTTTACCTCTAGACCAACCCGGTGGGTCGACTTTACATGAAGGTGTAAGTTAGTTTTTGGAAAAATTTTTAGGTTATGTTTTGTATTTAGTAGTTTTGTTATTTAAGAATGTAAAGTGGAAGTGGGCTTTAAACCTAGTAAAAAAATTGTTTTACAATAATTGACATTTTCTACAGTAAACTGTACTGAGACTTGTAAATTAGGACACCTGCGCTGTTTTATTACAGTCAGTATTTGTAAGTTTATTGTGGTAAAATTGAATGTTTGTGTTATGTTTTTTTTTTCAGGATGCTAAAGCTCAAATAGATCAGGCATGTCAGACTGCCACAGATTTCACAAAAAGGTACTATGAGAATTTAGATCGACGGAGACATGTAAGTAAATTTAAGTAATGTTGATAATGCGATACAAATAAAGATACGTTACTGAAAGAGTGAATATTTTATTGTGTACACACAGTGCACATTCAGTCTTGAGTTAGTAGCTATGTCTGTTATTACTATTAAAAATTTATGTAGCTTTTGTTGAAGAACATAGCACATTAAAATTTTAGGTTATCAGTAATCGAGTAGTTTACAGGAATTCAACCTATTATCTGTATTTGGTATTAATTTTTTTGTCACCTTTGTCATTGTTCTATATATGGGACAAATTCAATCCAATTTATGGCTAATGTTAATGATCATAGACAAAATATTTATTATAATAAATAAATAATAACAATGCAAATAAAGAAAATTGTTAATCTGTTCGTATTTTTATGGCAACATCACCACTGGAGATTCAGATCACTGATGCATGCACAAGTTATACAAACAACTCAAAATTATTTTCTTGTCTTAAAAGCCACGTATATGCTTTTTAACATGAATTAAAATCTGATGTGAAACACTTGTGTATTTCTCATGACTTTTCTCTTGCCAGTGTAAATAATGAAAAACTGTAACCTATGTTTAATCATGAGTAAATATTGTAAAAAATGGAGAACGACCTCTGTTGGACTCTGAAAGTAAGATGTAATAATAATAATAATATTTAAATAAATGTTAGAATTTTTCAAAAAACTTTTATTATCTGTATGTCTACCATTACCAAAGTATTAGTACCACTGTAAATTCAGGATGGCATATTTCTTGACTTAAAATTATAAAAAATATTTAGCCACATTACAAAAACTTCCAATTTTTAAAACCAATGATTATTTTATATAGATTTCAATGAGAAAAATATGGAAAATCACAAATTGATGCTGAATTGAGCTCTGTACAAAAAAATCGCTTGAAATGAAAGTTGTAGGTTTTTAATTTTGTATAACTGTGACTATTTACACTTAATCTCTAAAATGCATATCAAGACAATGTTTTAAAATTAACAGTTTTTCTTGAGAGCACAGTCCCCAAAATTTCCCCAGATATGTTTCTTACCCCATCTTGTAAAGCACAAAAAATTAAGCGAGGCGATTTTAATCAAAATTATTGTAAAGTCCAGCCTTTCTTAGTTTGCTCCTATTGTCAACAAATAATGATGTCACTGAGCATGCACATTATATAAAAATGTGTACACGCTGATTAAAAAGTAACGACAGAATACTTTCAAAAGTATTTAAATACAAAATACTTTTAAAAGTATTTTTATAAATGAAATTGTTAGGCCTACATAAAATCATGACTGATACTTTAAGTACTTTAAATACTTATAATTTAAAATATAGTTAACTTAATCAGAATACGACATCCATTAATTCGTGGACCATAGCGTACACCCTGTTGCTGGCTTTGGTTTGTTGACAGTAGGAGCAAATTAACAACGGCTGAACTGTAGGAGGCGTGTTTGAGAAAATTTAAAAAAGTTAAAGTAGTAAATTGTTATTTCTGGTAGCTTGCCTGTTGTCGTAGTGGTTTGTGCAACTGGCTTCTACAACGGAGTAGGGTTCGATTCCCTGTCAGGTCTGGAATTGTTTCATCACTAATTTTCATGTATCATCATTCTCCATCGTTTGTATTAGCAGAAATTGCAAAAAAAACATTCCGATGTAAAACCAAAAAAAAAACTTCGGTTGACATTTTGTCCATTCACAGACGGGTAAAAAGTATGTGTTTATCAATTATAACATGTTTGGGCTCAGGGGACCTGAAAACGCGTTTTTTTGTCGAAAAATTTGACATATCCTTACCTCTAGTATATTTCACTTAGGGCTAGAGAATGTAAAAATATACACCAAATCAGATTTATGCCATGTTGTGTGTCTGTCATTCTGGTTCTGACATTGAATGCTAAAACCAGTTAATAAAAAACTGGAAGTTCCTTATGGCTTCCAATCAGTTTTTCTTAGCAACCAGTTTCTTGATATTATTTTTACTTTCTCTTGCCTGTATGAATATATAGGAAGGAAAGTATTGTTTTCATGTCGGTTTTTCGAAATCGAGTTTTCGCCGGATCTATATGTTTTCAGACCCTCTGAACCCAAAAACATGTTTTTAGCGATTGGTCTGTGTGTGTGTGTATACAAAATATCTCGAGAACGGAACATCATACGAACTTGAAACTTAAGTTACATACCACTACCGGACCAAATACAAACAAACATGTTAAATACGGAAAGTTTAAAACGAATGTTTTGTATCAGAGTAATACAACAATCGTTCTCCCAGCATGCGTCACTCATTCATTAAACCTCACCCCGCTACTACACGAAGCTTGGAACTGCACAATATTTAATCATTAGCCGAACTGTTTTTTGTTGATGTGTGGATGATAGAAGAGATAGTAGTTTAATTGCATATGCAATCGCAGTACAATCTCTGTGAGCAAGCGCTGTACAATCACAGTGTTCGCTTGGCACTGATTAATACTATATAGATATGTGTATTTATTTAAATTTAGCACAGCAGGTGTTTTTATTGCTTTGGCTGGCCCGATGGTTTAGTAGTCATCACAACTTGATTCTATGCGAGGGGTCCCAGTGAGGTCTGCAATTTTTCATAGCTCATTTTCAACTATCATCCTTCATCGCGTGCATTAGCATTAATTGGACCATCACTGCTTAGCAGCTTTAAAAAACTGAGGCTCCGTAGATGAGGTTGTGAAGACCTTTAGCAGTTTATTTATTGCTGGACTATAAAAAACAAAGATATGGGATGAAGTTAATGTTCGTAGAATGATATCTACTATTCAGAAGTATAGGCAAGAGTTTACCCATTTGTGGTGGATGTCAGATGATCAAACACCCAAACAGCTGTTTACCTATAAGCCAGCCAGATAGTGATGTATGGGGCAACTTGGGAGAGATGGACATCCCAAATTATTTAAGAAGTAGTAGATTACTAAGTTTGATGTTGAAACAGTCTTAATCTGTACTATTGTTTATGATGATGTTTATAAAATATGCACTTTAATCGGACTAATTTTTACTTTCTCTTGCCTATATGAATATATAGGAAGGAAAGTATTGTTTTCATGTTGATTTTTCGAAATCCAGTTTTCACTGGATCTACAAGTTTTTAGACCCCCTGAAAACAAAAAACATGTTTTTAGCGATAGGTCTGTGAGTGTGTGTGAGTGAGTGTGTGTGTGTGTGTAAGAACGGAACATGGTACAAACTTGAAACTTAAGTTACATACCACTACCGAACCCGACACGAACCGGTCAACCGGAAGTAGTAGTTTATTCGTGTAATTTTTCACTTTTTTGCGATTTTCTCGAAAACTGGTCCTACGATATTTTTTTTAAATCACCTCATTTACTTAATTTTTTTATGCTCTACAAGATAGGGTAGGCGTCATGTTTGCTGAAATTCTTGGTGAGGCTTTGTTTTACGTAAAAACATTGTTTTTTCAAGATCGCGGCTTTAATATGCATTTTTGCGTAGAAATTTAGTATAATAAAAGCTGTAGAGAATATAAAATTCTACAACTTTTATTTCAAACATTTTTTTGTATAACGCTTAGTTTAGCAGTAATTAGCAATTTTCTGTTTTTTTTCTCACGAAAACGTGTGAAAAATCGACTTTTTAAAGATTTCGGCCTTAGAATGCATTTTACGACAAGTGTATATAATAAAATTTATAGGAAATTAAGAGATCTACAACTTTTATTTATAGCATTTTTTGTACAGTGCCTAGTTTAGCGTGAAAGAGCGATTTTTCGTATTTTTTAACCAAACTGAGGTTGATTTTCGTTTTATGTCTTCCATTACCTATATGATTAAAATTAGGTTATGTTTATTGAGGTTAGTTTTTTGTTTATTTCTAATGTTTTATTACGAATGTTAGGTTTAATGTTAATTATTTGCATTGCCAAGAGAAAGTTGTGTGAGTGTTTCACACCAGATTTTTTTTAAGCTTTGTTTTTTATACAGTATGTAAATATCTTTCATGTAATGTTTTCAGATGATGTCTCGTTTATACATGGATTCTGCTATATTAGTATGGAATGGAAATGGTACTAGTGGTAAAGAAGAAATTCAAAAATTTCTTTCGGAATTACCCACGTGTGATCATACAGTTACTTCATTGGATTCTCAGAGAGTTATGGGTAAGTTACTTGATCACTGTGTCAAATTCTGTAAAGTTTAACAGACTTTTTGTCTTTATAAGAATATAATTAGGAAAGTAATTGAAGAGTTCGGGGGAAGACAGTGCTAACCCACATAAACATAATTTAAATGTCATTTTAAAAGTTTACTGAAATCTACAAATCATGTTTTTGAATGTTTTGTTAAACATTTATTTATTCTATTAATCTAGGTTCTTAAGATTGTAACTATAGCGTCCTGTTTAAAATGTGCTAAACGTTTTATTTTTACAAAATATTTAAGAAAAATAATGCTGGAAATTTTCTGGGTTAGCACTTTCTTCTGCTGACCCCTTCAATTATGGTTGAACCTTTTTGCTCTCTTTGTTATTTTGTCTTTATCATGAAATGTTGACTTTACTTGGTATTACTTACCAATAAATTTTTCATGATGAGTTCCTTATTATCTAGTTGTTATTTAAGTTTTAATTTTTTTGAATAGATTATTTTTAACTTCTTTGTAACTGATCTTGTCGTGTAGTCTTTATTTTGAACTGCTACATTTAAATTACCATATATTAAAATCCTACTTAGAATGACAAGTGTCAACTAGAATAAAAAAATTTGGGTTGTTTGTTGAGGCAATATTTCTGGATGATAGGAAATTCTGTCAGGATTACTATACTTTAGCCAAATATCTGTTTTAAGATGTTGTTTAGACAAGGGTTGGTTTCACCCACCCACGTGTGATGTGAGGACAGACAAGGGCAAGTGGAACCTGTTGGGAGAACTGAACATTTGTATCTTTCTAGAAAATTCTTTGTCTCATTTAACTGACCTTATAGGCATGAACTGGCATTGATGATGGAGTCTTGTTTATATTAGCACTCCAGTAGAATCCTGTAGCCACTGCAGAAGTTCCTACCTGTTTTTCTTGAACCTAGATTATGGCCATAATGGTTATAAAAATTCCATTTAAATATGATAAAAAATTGATTTCGCCTAGAATTTTTCCACCTACTTATATTAAAGTTGTGCAGCTAATCAAAACGCTAACTGAAGACTTCTAAAAATTACAGCGTTAAAATCAAATTAGAAAAAATACTGGACACAGTTGTGAGACCTGAAAAGGCTTTTTATATTAACATTTTGGAAAAAATAAGAATCTGTTTTATGCAGTGCTTTTGTAAATTATCCTATTTACCAGAAAATTGAAATTAAATTTTTTCACAAAAAAAAAACTGTTTCTTGGCACATTTCTTTGTGTTGTTATTTAGGTCACCAACCAAAAGGCTGGTGGAACCTCTAGACCAACCTTTTCAACCTTTCTCAACCTTTTTTTGGTCGTGGCACACTAATTCTATGTAGAGAGTTCCTGCGGCACACTAATGTACGAGTTAGAAAGAAACTCGGATTTTTTTATGTTTCCTTCTCCCTGTACGACATGTGATTTGACATAAGATAAATTACAATAAAGAGTGATAACAGAAAAAAATCAGAGCCATATTATTTTATAATTTTATTTCTTTTTTTAAAAACAAAAGTAAAACCTCAAAAATTAACAAAAATGTAACATTCATTAATTTGTATAGACAATAATTAACATACATTACTGTCATATTTTTGCATATAAAATATATTAAATAAATATAGACACAAATAAATAATGTACAAATCATAATTACAGGAAAGAAACAGTACCCAGTAATAGCAATGGAAGGAGTTAATACCCTGTTACATTTTTCAACCACCTGCTTGTGTGAGCTGGGCTTTTCAACTAAACAAAAAGTGCAAAAGACTTCTCTCAGTTGATAAGGAAATGCATTTGTGTTCGTCTTTAATTCCAAAACAAATTGAACTTTTATGCAAGAAGCGACAAGCTCAAGTTTCTCAGTAATAACTAATCTTTTGTTGCAAGGTGTAAGCCAAAAAATCCCCTATAAAATAAGGTTAAGTTCTTGAATATAATTCTCGTTATTTTTTTTTTTTTTAATTAATTTAGAGTGAAATTATTTAAAAAAAATTTTTATCACAAAGTCTTAGAAGTTTTATGACACACCTCTTGAGAACCACTGCTCTAGAGGCTTTACTAAGTAAAACGAGGAATGAGGTGGTTTACCAATGTCTTCCTCACCGAGTGAAAAGGTATGCTTATCAGCATGCCAGGCCCTCTGAAAAGCATATGCTTTCTACCCTGCAAATGACACTTCACTTCATTCACCACAGGGTCTGGCTGTATAATGAAATTCATTACTCTCAAAGGAAATAACTCTATTGCTTTGTACTAAATATTTGTGCGTTTGTGTTGGCTAGGAACTTTTTTTTATGCACGTTGAATGGTTTTTACTATAAACAACGGCCTTATTCTTTAGCAAAAACCATAATTTTCAATATAGGCTACTTTGTTTTGTTGTAGGCTTTACTAGATTATTTACTGAAAGTTTATGCTACATCTAGCACTACTGTTATTGTTTTAGTACAATGTCCTTTTGTATAATTATTTATTGTTTGCAGATTCCGCAGTTTCAAATAAATTAGCACTATTAATTCAAACTGGAGGAACGGTAAAATATAACAACAAATCACTTAAAAGTTTTCAACAGAATTTTATGATCACAGCTGAAGGGGATAAATGGAAAATTGTTAGCGATTGTTTTAGATTTCAAGAACCTGTACCTCCCTGATTTTCTTTGTACTGTTATGAATGATAATAAAATTTAATTTTGTATGTTTATTTATCAGTTTTTTTTCTGTAACATTGTCACCTCAGAGGATCTGCATGGTTTCCAATAAGGTAATTAACTAAAATTGTAGTAGTCTTTAACTTGTTGAGCAAGTAGTTGATAATAGAAACCATGAATGAAGTCAAAGCTGGCATTTTACAAGGATCAATTTTAGGTCCCATCTCATTTCTTTTGTACATTAATAGGTTACCAGAAGTCAAATCTATTGGCAAAGCTTATTTGCTGATGATACTTCAGTAATCAATAAGTTTACTGGTTGATGCTCTTGAAGTTAATACATATGTTAACTCAGTCTGAAATACAGTTCTTTTATCAAATGTTATTAACAGTCAATGGGAAAAGTGTTAATAGTGCAGTTCAAAACCAATTATAATGTTAAAGAAATTATAAAAGTAGATAGATGTATTTATTCATAATAATAACATAGAGCATGTAGAATGTAATGTTTCGTAGGATTATCACTAGATAGATATTTGTCTTGGGATATACCAAACAAGTTAGTTGTAAAATACCATTTGAGGTGTTTGTATTATAACAAATTGCCAGATTAAAAATAATATACAATTACTAATGACGCTGTTATAACCTAATTATGTCTCATATCAGTTATGGTACTTTAGTGTGGGATGATTCTAGTATTAGTAACATAGATAGGATTTTTACTTTCTCTTGCCTATATGAATATACAGGAAGGAAAGTATTATTTTCATGTCGCTTTTCGAAAATTGAGTTTATTCCGGATCTACACATTTTCAGACCCCGTGAACCCAAAAAACATGTTTTTAGCGATTGGTCTGTGTGTGTGAACAGAATATCTGAATGATGGAACATCGTACTAACTTGAAACTTAAGTTAGGTACCACTAGAGGACCCGAAACAAACACTTTCATCAAAATCGGTCAACTGGAAGTAGTTTATTCGTGTCATTTTTCACTTTTTTGCGATTTGTTCAAAAACTGGTCCTACAATTTTTTTTTAATCGCCTTATATAATAAATTTTTATGCTCTACAAGATAGGGTAGGCACCATATCTGCTGAAATTCTTGGGAAGGTTGTTTTTGCATAAAAAAATTGTTTTTTTTAAGATTGGGACTTTATTATGCATTTTAGCGCAAAAATGCACCTGGATTAAATTTGAAGTTCCGGTTTCAATAGGAAGTGGCCCAAAACGGGAAGTCAAGAAATCAAAAGTCAGTATTTTGAAACAGAAATAGTCATTCAATTTCTCTTAAAGAGTAGATACAGATATCACTAATGATTTTTGCCACAAGTCAAAGACAAGCCTTTTTAAAAATTGCCACCAGCCATGAGACGCATTGTCTCATGAAAGGGATTTTTTTATGTTTCCTTCTCCCTGTACGACATGTGATTTGACATAAGATAAATTACAATAAAGAGTGATAACACAGAAAAAAATCAGAGCCATATTATTTTATAATTTTATTTCTTTTTTTAAAAACAAAAGTAAAACCTCAAAAATTAACAAAAATGTAACATTCATTAATTTGTATAGACAATAATTAACATACATTACAGTCATATTTTTGCATATAAAATATATTAAATAAATATAGACACAAATAAATAATGTACAAATCATAATTACAGAATTAAATATTAATACATATAATCTTTCAGTTAACTCTGTAATGATTTCCAAGCATAACTTGATCATTACATTTTTACATAATAAATATTGGAAGTAATTTTGAAAGCTAGTATTTCGTTTTAAATCCTTGAATTTTGAATCTTAATTTTATTCTGTACTTCACAGCATACAATTACATAAAGGTGCACAGAACTGGTTATAAATTTTATAATTATCAGTCCAATATTACTTCAGTAGTTCTTTGCTATTCAATTTTAAATACAAAAATAAAATAATTGGGTCATAGTAATAGTAGTGCATGGTAACTTTCATAACCTTAACAAATGGCTGGTAAATATTGTGACAAATTGGACAGTATAAGAGGCTTTTGTATCAAGTTTTTACAGTGTAATTTATTACCTGCCAGATCTCAACTAGTTCTTATTTGTTTGTTGATTATTCCAGTCTAGAGTGGAATGTTTCCATAGGGTCTAACAAGTTATGTCTATTGTTATTTAGTTATTTTCATTATCTTTCAAGAAAGATATATTTTGCTTGTATAAAAAAAGTGCAGCGAACTCTATGGTCAGGCATTTAGAAGGAAACTGTAGAAACCAGTTTGTCATGTTTGGAAAAGGTTTGTTGAGATACGCAAATAGTTGAATGTATACAACTGAAAGTAAGGAATTAATTATAATTTTAATGTAAATGACCATACTTTCGTTTTGGACAGTTTAGTTTGTCTTAAAAGTTTTAAACTGTTGTAATCAATTACATTATTATTTGGTCAAGTAGTTTATTGTAATTTACTAGAATTTTTACAGGAATAAATATAATTCATTTGTAAATCAATATTTGTTATAAGAAGGAAGTTTTGTTACTTAGAATAAACCAATCCTGAAAAAATCTGGAATATTGTTAATTATTCTTGAAATTTAGAAAAAAACATAGGTAAGTTTATAAGCTCAGTTCGACTAACATACGGAATAATAAAGATACTGATTAAAGAAAAATTATCTTTGATTACGAATCCTGAAATCAGACTGTCAAATGAATTCTGAAGGTTAGGTTGTTCAAAAAGAAAAAGTTAAGTAACACTGAGTAAATTGAAGTTTAGAACAACCAATACATTACATAGTGATCTTGGAAAATAAAAGCTAAGAAACAAGTAGACTGATTTATTACAAAACTTCTATTATGTTAAATAAAAATTTGAAAATTTCTTTAAAAAAACTAGTAACAGGAATTTCACAATGTTCATATTGCGATGGATATAATTACTTTACTGCAAAAAATTGATTAAAAGCCGATAATGACTGTTTAAGACGTGTCTTTTAAAAACAAAACTTTAAATTCAGAATAATTTTTCCATTGATCAAGAGCAATATTAACTCTCAACCACCTAAATTTTTCTTCAAATAACTGAAAAGTTATTTATTTAAATCTTATCTTCATATGATAATTTCAAACTGTTGCATTCTTTTCACAAATCCAAAAAAATCTTTAATAGAAACCATACGATCAGAATGTTTATAATTTATATCTAAGTAATTTACAATAAAAAATTACATTTATAAATATAAATTTATGATACTAATAGAAATAAATTGCTGATTACACTGAGCAATTATTACACTTGTCAAATACACAAAAAAATTCTCTTATTAAAACAAATTTTTAGAGACGAAGGTTCCTGGTTCAAATCCTAGTAAAGGTAGTTACTTTTATGCGGGTTTGACTACCTAGACAATGGTTACCAGTGTACATTGATAGTTCAGGTTAAATTAACCATACTCTCTCAGGAATTGTCAGCATGGGTCTGTACAAGAATACACCTCGTATACACATCATCCTTATCTTATTGGGTCATGGGGTTTCTTATTGTTCTGAATTGAACAGATTGAAATGTACACACATTAGAGATAAAAAATAAAACAAATGCACTCAAGTTCATAACAATAGTTCTCAAAATATTTTTTTAGTTTTTATTATAATTTATCCTGAATTGCGTTATTAGAAAATATCATTTAAAAAGTTTAATCTTCATTTACCGCGTAGCCATCAGCTCTATGTCTTTGCAGGATGAGGCACATTTCATGCCTAGTAAATCCTATAAAATGCCTATCTTAAATGCCTTAAATCCTTAAATGCCTATAAATCCAACAAAAATTATCAATAATTATTTTTATTTTGGAGTGGTAATACTATAAGAACAATATCTGAGCCTCAAAAGTGTTTCAACAAAACAAAACTAGTTTCGCTGTTCACAGTGAAGCTTGGCAGATGATTTTCAGTCATTTAAAAATGTGATGATGAAGATGGATCTAACGAACTAATAAAAATCTTGTGTGAAACACTCACACAACTTCCTCTTGCCAAAGCAAATAATTTAAACAATATAACCTAACATTAAAAATAAATAAAAAATTAACTTCAAAAAACATAACATTTCAATCATGAGTGAGAGATGCAAATGAAAATCAACCTTTTTGGTTAAAAAATATGGAAAACCACTCTTTCACGCTAAACTAAACTCTGTAGAGAACAATGCTTTAAATAAAAGTTGTAGATCTTGATCTTTTAATTTCCTATAAATTTAATTATATACACTTTTGTTGTAAAATGCATACCAAGGCCGAAATCTTAAAAAAATCGATTTTTCACACGTTTTCGTGAGAAAAAACAGAAAATCGCTAATTACAGCTAAACTAAGCGTTATAAAAAAAATGTGTGAAATAAAAGTTGTAGGGTTTTAAATTCTCTACATTTTTTATTATATAAAATTTTTCGGTAAAACGCATATTAAAGCCGTAATCTTAAAAAAACAATTTTTTACATGAAAACAGCTTCACCAAGAATTTCAGCCAACATGGCGCCTACCCTATCTTGTAGAGCATAAAAAATTTAGTACACCAGGCAATTTAAAAAAAATCGTAGAACCAGTTTTTGAGAAAATGGCAAAAACGTGATAAATGACACGAATAAACTACTACTTCGAGTTGACCGATTTTGATGAAAATGTTCGTGTTGGGTCCGGTAGTGGTATGTAACTTAAGTTTCAAGCTTCAAATTCGTACGATGTTCCGTTCTTGAGATATTCTGTTCATACACAGACCAATCGCTAAAAACATGGTTTTTGGGTTCAGGGGGTCTGAAAACGTGTAGATCCGGTGAAAACTCGATTTCGAAAAATCGACATGAAAACAATACTTTCCTTCCTATACATTCATATAGGCAAGAGAAAGTAAAAATAAACCATTAAAACTTTGACTTTATCAAAGTGAAGTCCGACATTAAAATCTTGAAACATTTTCAAATTAGAGTTTACATTATCAAAATACAAATATAAAAACAAACAGAAAATAAAAAATAACAAAAACAATTTTTAAATTGACACGATTATTTTGGGCTATTAAAAATATTAAATTTCAAATGTTATTGCTCTATGTAATCAACAGTTTAACATACATACGACAATATTATAATAATTTATTTCTAAAAATTTTATTAAAAAATGTTCATGGAGGTACAATAATAATATTTTAGTTATTAAAAATGTATTACATTACGAAAGCATTACGACTAAATATATGACGTTCTATATTAGTTATTACATTAATAATTGATTACATATAAATTTAATGATTAATATTTTAATCATTTTATTATAATAATAACAACAAGGACACATCGTAATTTTCAGCCTTAAATAACTTCAGACTTTCGTTTCAAACTTAAAAATCAGAACATCAAAATTAAATTATTATTAACTTTAATGTATTACAAACACCGGGTATATAAATTTACGAATAAAAATACACAAAGTTGAATTAATTTTTATGTTACACTATAAAATATCATAAGCCAATAGCCAAATCATAATTTATCGTTTGATGCTAGAAAAATACAATAAATAAATAAATTTCAATATGTATTCACAGTTATGTACAGCGCATCAAAATTTTCTTTGGTGCATGATTATAATGTGCAATTTTTTATGGGGAGTGTTCATAGCTATCTATATTGTACATCAAAATTTGTACGACAGATTTTGAGAAACTATGCCATAACCATACAATAAGTTTCCAGTCGCTTAGTGACTTTGTTAATAGTTGGAACTCCAACTGCAAGTACGTATAATATAAAGTGAATTCCATGACCAACAATATTTTTAAATACTACTTTGTAAAACACTTCTTTTCAATAAAATCTCAAACAGTATTTTTTAATAATTTTATCTATTAAAATCAGATTCTTATTTCATTCTCTCAGGTCATTAACTATAAAAATGCCTAATCCAATAAGATATAATGAGGATTGGCTCTGAGGAACTAGCTTACATACATTTTAATAGACATTTTTAAAAAAATAAAGTGGAAAATTCAAGATGCTGCTATCAGAAACTAAAATTCATGATTCTAATCTACTATTTGTCTGTGGAAAGAACAGATTTGGTGGAGAGACTCAAAACTGGATGTATACTACCATTTCAAAAAAAATTTCTTACTTTTAATTCATAAAATTTATTGTAAATGCACTTACATAATAGAAGAATGGAGGCATATATTTTTTCCAACGAAATTGTCAGGTACATGGGACCACTAAAAATTTATTTTAAGTTTTTCTAAAAAATTTTTATTTACACCGTCATTTCTTTTTTTCTACCGAACAGAATACAGGGGAATTATGTAAGCGCACTTGTTTTATGTCAAGAAGGCTAATTTAATGAATAAAGAAGAATTTTATTCAACCGTTTGAACAGGACAGGACATTTTCTTTCAAAAAAATTTAGAAAGACAATGCCTGGCCTGTTCAAACATGTGAATAAATTTCTTCTTTATTCATTACGTTAACCTTCTTGACATATAACAGGCATGCTTACAAAATACACCACGGTGTAAAACTTGAATTTTCAGAAAAACTTGAAATAAATTTTCAATGGTTCCATGTACTTGAAAACTTCACTGAAAAAAATATACACCTCTAATTTTTCTATTATATAAGTGCATTTATAATAAATTTTATGAATTAAAAAAATTTAATGTTTTTTTGAAAAGGTAGTATACACCCAGTTTTGCGCCTCTCTGCCAACTCTCTTCTTTCTACAGACAAATAGTAAGTAATATAGCTCAATTACAGGTCAGACCACTTTAGATTATAACTAACTCCTATTGGTACATATAAACCAAGACTATTCACAATGACCTGCAAGTTACTTGCAGATTCAACACAATAAAACAATACTATTGTTTAAATATTTACTAACCTTTTCAGCTGTCTTGATCCTTATTCCCTTATCAAGGCAGCTGAAAAGGTTAATGAAATATTTATACAATAGAACTGATTGCAGAGATTTATTTCTGAATACTATCAATTTTTCTACAGAAAATTAGTGTTGTTGTTTAGGTCAACAGCCGAACCTCTAGAACCTCTAGAGGTTGCTTTGAACCTCTAGAGGTTTTACTAAGTAAAAATGAGTGAAGTGGTTTACTATTGCTTCCCTCACAAAGTTAAAAAGAATATGCTTATGAGCATGCCAGCCCCTCCGTAAAAAAACCCACTTCCACCCTGCAAATGACACCTCCACTTCATTCATCACAGGGTCTGGCTGTGTAGTGATATGCATTACTCTCAGAGGGATAACTCTGACTAGTGTCTTCTACACCTCTATCTCTTCTGTTCTTAAATAGTTCAGTAAAATAATCGATTGACTATGTGATAAGAAACAGAACTATTTTTTGTAGCCCTGGAACCAACAGATCGAGTGCAATCAATTTGACACTCCACCTGCCTGTTATCGGTATAGAAAATTAGAAAGACATAAAAACGAACCAGGACAATTAACTTAGTTACTTAACTGTACAAGCCTTCAAAAAGGCTACAGAAAGCTTAGCAGAGATGTGTAGCTCTCTTAAAAATTCAGATGATTACGACAAAGATTTAAAATGAAATTATACAAAAATCAGAAGCTCCATCGATGAGAAGTCTGTTTCTTCATGCCTTTCAAGTTATTATTTGTAATAGCATCACCATAACCTCATAAGATATTGTAAAGCAACATACAGGCACAAATATACAGTAAAGTAAAAAAAAATCTGCAGATCTCTAAGGGATATCAATTCATGCCTAAGAAAAGTAAAACTTTCAATTAAAAATATACAAAAAAAAATTAACATTTATTTGTAAATAAATCAGTATATCTGTTAAATTAAAAAAAATCTATTTTAAGAAATTTAAAGTAAAAAAGATATATGAAGCCTACTAAACTTTCTTTTAGTTTATTAAGTCGTATCGACAACTTAATCATTAGCGACTACTGTGGGTTTTGGTACTAAAACTAAAATTTCCAGACCCTAGCCACGAATCAAACCTGAGACCTTCCACTTAATAGGTTAGAGAGCTCTAGCCATTATGCCACGAAAGCGACTACTAAACTTTTACACCGTACACCTGATTTTTTTTTGGCTGTCAGACATAATCCAGTTGAAGTTGCTTGCTTTTGTATAACGTATGTTGTTTATCCCTTATAATCCCTGCAGTTTAACGAAACGGATAACTTTCTAGAGTATCAGCCAAAGAAAATATTGATGACTATACACTACATTAGAAGTCAAAATAAACATGTTAAAATTTTGTTTAAATATTTCTATTAATTTTATATGTTACAGAAGGGGAAACTTAACAAACATTTCATTATTAATTTTATGAGAAGATTGTGTGCGTAAAACTTAAAAAAAACATTTGTTTCATTATACAAATCTAGTTCACATTCATTAAACATTTTCTAATAATTAAAAAAAAATTCATTAACCATTCAGAACAGAAGTGATACCATACAAAATTGTTATTATATATAAACTATAAAACCCACATATTAACATGTACAGTAATTCAACACGTCAATTGAGTAAATTTATACTTGAGATTTTGGCATATTTTAAGAACAAGTTAACAACATTTATTTATTACACTGACTGATACATTTTTATACCATTTTCCAAGGAAACATGATAAAAATAAAATATTGTTCTTCATGAATATAAGGGTAAACTATTATAACTTACTTTAATCTTTTCAATCATTCAATTTTAGCAATTCATTGTAATTTTGATGTTATCCACTGCAAAACTGTAAAATAAATACTAAAAAGCAACTATTTATTATGAATTCAAGTGTAAAAAACATTGCAAAAGTTTTCACTACCTTGTTTTGAAATCTTTTCATCTATTATTCTACACTTGAATGTTTTGGGGAACCCCCCCTGACCATTATAGTACATTCAACATCAAAATTGAAACAAATTTATTAGAAACTTTTAAGAACATGAGTAAACTAGTTTTACATAAGTAATATAACAACTTCTGGAAAAATTTTCATCAATTAGTTTCAAGTTTTGTGTTAAATATATATTTTTATTATCAGTCTCTGGTTTGATGCAGTTCTTCAAATTGTTCTAACATGTGTCCTTTCATATCTACAAACCTGCAACATCCTACATCTTTTGTAATTGGCCTTAAAATATTTCAACCTTTGCCTCCCCTTACAATTTATTGCCTTAATATTACACTCCATTGATAGAGCAATAACTGGATGTCTTAAGATATTCTCCAATAGCCTATCCCTTCTTCTGGTAAGATATTTCCATTTACTTCTTTCATCCACTTGTTCTAGAACATCTAAATCACTTATTTTGTCCACCCACCTTGTCTATAACATAACATTCCTATAACACTACATTTCAAAAGCTTCCTTTCTTTATCCTCTCCTTTCTGCAGCCGACGTTATGCTCCCGTATAATACTACACTCCAGTGTTTTAAGAAATTTTTCCTAATCTTTAAATCAATGTTAAGTTGCAGTAAGCCGTTTTTTATTTCAAAGGTCCTTCTAGCTTGAGCAATACTGCTTCTGATTATAATTTAAAAAATATCAAAAGAAATTACTGAAAATTTATGGTGTTCTTATATCTGAATTCATTACAAGCTGCAGGGAGCATTTTAAAGATTTATTCATGAATGAACCTAAGTAGTCAATTAGGTACCTAGAAAATTGTTTTAAAATCAATAAACAAGTTTTTATGCATACTTGATGGTGCATGGTTTTTTGTTCATATTTTAAATGCATCCCCAATCGTATCAAGTCATTTAGAATTAAACTATTACATACAAAAAAATTCCAGGAATTTTTTTTAAACATTAAAAATTGCATTTAATGGAAACCTCGAGTAAGGAGGAGAAGTTATCGGGTAATCTGTATATTGATGAAAAAAAATTTCAGATAAAAAAAAATTTCATTTAAAATCACATAAACTACTGTGTTTATAGTGTGTTGTGTAGGTTAACAGCCGAAAGGCTGATTTGAACCTCTAGAGGTTTTCTTAAGTAAAAATGAGGAGTGACGTAGTTTACTATTGCCTTCCTCACTGAGTTAAAAGAGTATGCTTATCAGCATGCCAGGCCCTCCGAAAAGCACCCACTTTCCATCCGGCAAATGACACCTTCACTTCAATCACAACAGGTTCTGGCTGCATAGTGAAATTCATTACTCTCAGAGGAGATAACTCTAAATAGTGTCTTTTACACCTCGTTTACTTGTTTATTAGCAACTACAAAGGGTTATATTACAGAATTGGTGGGTATAAATGAGTAATAATTCCAGATGCTAGCTGGTAATCAAACCCGGGGAACTTCTGCTTGCAGAGGGCAGCACAGTCTAGGGCTCCAACCACTGAGCTACGGAGATGGTCAATTTTACTATTGGTCTCAAAGAACAACAGGTTAAAAGATCTGATCACTTTGTTCGTACAATCATATTCAGATACTGGAAAAGTAAAGGTCCAGGGTGTAATTCCAATCAGGCAAATTTTGATGCGATTTCATTCATGCATTATTTGTAATCCACATAAATAATTGAAAATTACCCAAATATAAATGTGACATCACAGTAAAAACTATTTTTCACCCCACAACCATAATATTAAATTTACACTGGCTGCACCAGCGGCTAAATTGGCAAAATGTTTATTCGTGGATTATATTCCTGACAAGACTGAAAAATATTCATATTTGCTAATGACCAAGCAGTTGATATAACTCAAAAAAAGCACCTTACAACATTTTTTTTTTAAAATTACAACAGGAATCTGTATTTACTGAACTATTAAGCAAGCAATAAAATTAAATTAATTCAAAGCAGAATTTTTTTGAAATACATGCAGCCAAATGAGAGCACAAACTAAAAATTATATATAAACAAAATTTTTTAAATGATTTATTGATGAACTGTTAAATGGTTTTACTCTAAACATGTAGAAATGATTAGTTGTAACACCAAAACATTTTTGAAAACCATTTTTCCAAAGATTATATGGTGATAAAAAAGTTATTGACATTTAAGGCTGAGGAAGTTCAGTTCAATACACTTTTACTACTCCCGTCTACCCACAATTAATTACGTTACATTGTTAAACTAGACAAAACTAATTAATTTTTGTTCTTTTTTAGGTCATTGCAATTTTGTTCATAATTTTATCATACTTATATTTACTTTTTAATTTTTTTTTAATTATCAACAATTCTTGTTTTATCTATTTAGATTAATACAATATTCTAATTGACTTATGTATGGCCTAGGTATTTAAATACAAATTACCTTAATTTTATCTAACAAAAAATTACAGAAATGAAAATCAATAATTAATGTTAATTAGAGCATTCAATTAATTGGCAGTGTCATTTAATTGAAAATTTAAAAAAAAAGATAAAATTGAATTAATTAAATATGAACCCTTTAAAATCACATCAAGAACCAATTATTACCATGTGCAATCATACATAAAATTAATAATAAGATTTCAAGGTTTAACATAAACACCTGTTTAGCTCAAATTACTGTTCAAAGCATTTCAAGATAAATTTAACTGTATTCGATATTATTCAATGTTAACCCTTTTCCCAGTGATATTTTAAATAATATATATCAAAACACCCCTGCCCCTCCTTTTTTAAGATGTATATACACTATTTTTAAAAACACCATACTCATTGACATAATATTGATGACTTATTTCTTACTCTTTTTTTTAGTTTATTTAAAGTCGCATCGACAGCTTGGTAATTAGCGACTACTGTCAATTTTGGTTTTGGTACAGTAACGGTGGGTTTGAACGTGTTGAAATTTTCAAATACTAACCAGGAATCAAACCTGGAACCTTTCGCTTTGTAGGCTGGTGTACTAGTCACTACACCATGGAGGCAGTCTTTTCTGTTTTTTCACTTTGATTAATGTGCATTAATAATTTAACTATGTGATTTATATCTAAAACAAAACGTCTAAGATCTAAAATACAAAATTCACAATAAAATTAGGACATTTACTTCAAGAAAACTGCCTACTATTCAAAAAAAGAAGATTTTGCCTAAGTCTTATCTTGTGCATAGGTAATGCTATGAGGTGATATACACATGAAAAAGTACCAGACCTGGTGGGGAAATTCTTTTAATTCTGAAGATCATTTATATAATAGTATTTTTGGAAAAAAATTTATACATAACCAAGACCATTAAATTTTTTACCCATGAGCAGAATGAACATTATTGCAACTTGACATTTGATTTTGTTATGAAAGCTCGTAGTTTCCCATGCAAACTGGTATATACTGAAATAAGTGAAAGTACAATGAAGGTGCGTAATATTATTTTAAACTGAATTTTATCCTACATTCGATTCATTGGACATTGGGGTTAAAAGGGTTAAGGCACCAGTTTTATGTTATTACTCTGAAAAATTTTACATCTCCAGTTAAAACAAACAAAAATTCAAAAGTATATCTTTAATTTCTTTGTACCAAACCCTAAAAAACAATTTTTTCAAATAAAAATCTAGCAAGTTTAATTTTCATGTTAAAATAAACAATTATTTATAAATACCGAATACAATTAAAGAAATCCTTAAATGCATTTTTAAGACAATATTTCAAAGTTTAGACTACTGCTTAATTGATTTATATGGATTTAATTAATTTTTTCTCTTTTAGAGACTATATACATTTTTATAAAAAGCTGTTAACATATTAAGTTAAACATAAAATACGAACTGATATCACCAATCGCATATTAATAAAATTTTGAAAATTATAAAATACTTTTCAACAGATGGACTGGGAACATTTTTATCTTGCAGACAATAACTCCACTCCCTTATATCAGCAATGCTTAAAAGCTAAAAATCAACATATTAGGCAATTTAAGGATGGACCTAAATAAGATTATTTCAGAACAAAGAAAAAATTATTCATTAATAAAACAAAATTCATAAAATGAAGTACAAAAATCATTTGGAATAATATTGAAAAATGGATTATCTCCAAGTGTATAATTTTAAATTAGGTATTTTTATAGCAAATATATTGACTTTAATGCTTTATGTCGCATGTCTTAATTACAGAACGAATTCTAATAGAGTTCGGATAGTAACAAAAATTAATTCAAAGAATCAGAATATACAAATTTTATCATTGTGCGTATAAATTAATTCCTCTGTATTCTGTACTAGATTACTTGCTCTCCCCCAGATTTTGAACTAACCTGTATTTTGACTTTGTATACAATCATCATATTGTGCACTCTACTGAAATCTACAAGCTGTTGAGTACATAGGATTTTTTCCATTCTAACAGTTGTATTGAGTAATTATCACATTGTAAGTAAATACAGAGCAAACAAAAATAGAGGCACATTATAAATATTTCAGTGTACTCTTTGTTTATATTCTTTTACTTTAAATTTGACTATTCACATTAAGTTAATGCAAAATGTGAACGATTATACATGAAAATGACTGATAAAAAGATATCAAACCTGACTGTGAATCAAACCCCTAGCGTAGTTGCCAGTAGTACTGACCACTACACTAATTATAAAAATATAAAAAAATTAATTGGTCTTTTTTTGACACCACTCACTGTAGGACCACGATAAATAATTTCACCTTCAGGCATTTCTTTTCATTATTTCCCAGTACTCCCATTTCATGAGGGTATCCTGGGCCCACGTCCTCTTCCTCGGGATCTTTAAGTTTACTTTCTGCCAGAATGTATCTCTACATGATTTCATGTGTTTCTACCCTTGGTTCCTCCAGATTCTCCTCCTCAGATTTGTCTGAACCATTTGGTAGCTGTTTTTTTTTTTTTACCATTTATATCAATTGTTAGATTATAGTTTTAAGAAACTCTATTTAGTTTAACCCTTGCCAACCTGAAACCCAGGAATCAGGCATGAATCATGACCTTTTTTTTAAATTCAATTTTCTTCGCAACTATTCATTATTTTCAAACAGGTTTAGTTGCATTGGATAGAGAATTTTCTCCTCTTTGATCTGATGTACCTTTCATATTTGTACGATGAAAATTGATGACGTGGTATTATGCGAAAGAAAGATATTTTTTTGATGAGCCAGTACTAAAAACTGAGCAATTTCATCCATAACTTTTCAACAAAACAGGCATATGTTTGAAAATGACTTCATCTGTTAGCTCATACTGTTGCGGTCAAAATCAATAAATTATAAGTGTCTGCAACAAATTTAATGACAAACTGAACAAAGAAGTTAATACTACCCATCTCGCCTATCCCTCAGTTAAATCTTACAATTAGCGTCAAAATAAATGATAACATGTTTTGATTTATGCTACCATGTTTAGAAATGAACAATACACAAAATAACAAATTGTTCTATTAAAAAATTCTTTATAAATAAATGGTAATTTTTTTTTAATTTTTAGGAATGAAACTGAATAAAATAAGAGTTTTTATTATGCGTAAAATGACAGTCCAAATGAACTTAGAATCGCAGTTCTCGTCAGGTTAAATTATTACATATTAATTCAGTAGAAATTTTATGGGTGTCGCTCAAACTTATGCATAACTTAATTTGAATTTACTGAATATATTTATAAAAAGGCTGAAAAAAGTATGTAACTGGTAAACATTTCATTAAGATAGTGTGTATGCAATTAGTTAAGATTTAAACTAAAGAGTACATTGAAATTTACTATAATTCAAGGGAAAAACAAATTTGGAGTACCAGAATGAACAAAAATTTTTTATTAATTAATTTAAATGAAATAATTACTTAGCCATATTTAACGAAATAATATTAAAATATATAATTTATTTAATTATTTTTCATTTCAAATTAAATAAATGTAAAAAAACCATAGTATGTAGCATAGCAATAATTTGTTTCATTTTATAAATGGTTTATAATCCGGGAGCAAGAGTAAAACATTCTCAAATGTCAAAATTCTCAAATTTTTCAAAATAAAATTCTGTAATTATTAAGAAAACACACAAATTTGTTAAGAAAAAAATAAATACATAAAAAATTGTTTTATAATATAAAATGTCTTTTATTTTCAAAATATGAAATATATATATATAGATAGAAACTTACGAATTAAAATAATTTTTTATTTTATATAAAATTAAAACTGTAGTAATATCTATAATTTATCTAATATAAATTCCTTTTAGAATTAAATTTTATCATAAATATTTATTAAATGATGGACTGTTTATTAAACTTCACGTAAGAATGATAAGGGTGACACTGACGATGCAATTAAGGAACCAAAGTTAAGTTTTCAGTTGGATTTTGAGCAGTATAACTGCTTTGTTTCTGCTATTGTAGTAAATTTTGATCAACAGGGGCCGCTGGTGAAGGTGGAGCTGCAGCACCTCCGACTGCTTCTTCTTCTTCAGCTGCTCTGACCGCTTCAGGTGGTGGAGGTCGTACCGGGATAAGATTACCACCGGCATCCAATTCCAATACAGGATCTGCTGTTGCTTCAGCCAAATTTGTAACGGATTTACTCGATTTCACACACTGAAAAATATAACATAAAAATCTGGTGTGAAACACTCACACAACTTTCTCTTTACAATGTAACCTAATATTAGTAATAAAACATTTGAAATAAACAAAAAAATTAATCTCAATAAACATAACCTAATTTTAATCATGAGTGCAAAGATGCAAAATGAAAATCAATCTCAATTTGGCTTAATACGAAAAATCACTCTGACGTTAAACTAGGCTCTGCAGAGAAAAATACTTGGATATAAGTTGTAGATCTTTTAATTTTCTATTAATTTTATTATATACACTTTTGTCGTAAAATACATAAAAAGGCTGATATCTTTAAAAAAATCCGTTTCTTACAGATTTTCATGAAAAAAAAACCAGAAAATCACTAATTATCGCTAAACTAAGCGTTTATACAAAGAAATGTTGTAGCTTTTCAAAATTTCTACAACTTCTATTATATAAACTTTCGTGCTAAAATCCACATTAAGGCTACAATCTTAAAAAAAACCATTTTTCTAGGAGCACACAGCCTCGCCAAGAATTTCAGTAGACATGGTGCCTACCTTATCTTGTAGAGCATAAAAAAATGTAGTAAATGAGGCGATTTCTAAAAAAATCTTAGAAGCAGTTTTTGAGAAAATCACAAAGAAGTGAAAAATGCACGAATAAACTACTACTTCCAGCTGACCAATTTTGAAGAAAATGTTCATGTCAGGTCCTCTAGTGGTATCTAACTTAAGTTTCAAGTTTCAACTTAGTACAATGTTCCGTTTTTGAGATATTTTGTTCACACACAGACACACAAACCAATCACTAAAAACATGTTATTTTGAGTGCAGGGGGTTTGAAACGTGTATATCTGGTGAAAACGTTATTTCAAAAAAATTGACATGAAAACAATACTTTCCTTCCTATATATTCATATAGACAAGAGAAAGTAAACTTTTTTAACATAAACTGCCATTAACTATAATCTCTATTTATCCATTTGGATAATCCGGTTATTTTGGGGCAATTGACATTTTATGTATCGAGCTTTCATAATCGCTCCAGAAATGTATTTTATATCAGAGGTGGATCCACTAACTACTCGCTGTATACACCACTGAATAGAATGATGAACGTTTTTAATAAAATTTCTGCTGTTGTCAACGTGGACCTCTTTCATCATGATGCTCGCACATTTAAAATTAATTTAAATAATTTAATTAACTTTATTGATTTACTTCCCTCCTCTACTGCACAGCGCATTTTTGCTGTTTGCCTCCGTAAAGTAGGATAGTATATCTCATTTCTTCTTTCTATTCTTTTTTTTTTATTTTTATCAATATAATAGACTAAAATATTTTATAATAATTTAACTTGAATAAAGTTAATTTAAAAATTTAATGTTTGTTTAGTAAAACTAAACAAATAAAAATTTATTTAGTCTTAAAATGTAATATTTAGTTCAATCTGAATACTGTTCATGTAATATTGTATACTATAATTGGGCCATTATACGGCCAGTTGTGTACAATCAAATATTAAATAAATATTCAGTCTTTGCCATCTGGCTCTATTAAAGTATATATATATATATATCTATAACATTTTTTTCTTTACTTTCTTTTAAGTTTATTTTCATTTAAGTATTTAATATAAATTTAAGTAAAGTTAATTTTATAATTGTTTGTAATGTTCAGTTTGATCTCAATGCTGATTATATAATATTTTATACTGTAATTGGGCCATTATACAGCGCCTGTCATGTACGATGAAATATTAAATAAATTTGAAAGCAAATTAATACTTTTATGATTTTTAAAGCAGATGCCAAATAAGCTTGCCGGTATAGCTGCGCAAACAGCTCGGATTCAGTCGGTAGATTTCATGTCTTAGTATCGAACTGCCTATTAAATCACAGGCACTGAACGATGTAAATTATCATCTATTAGCAACGTTAAAAACATTAATATAAAAACATTATATACAACAGTTAACACCTACCACATACAACATATTACCGACTAATGTTTTCGGGTCGGCTGATATTTAACATTGCTAGAATAACGTGTTCTGATCACAACTACAACACAACTTTATAGTACAGCATTGACCCCCAACACTCGCTGAGGCAACTGAGCACACCACTACCAAAATAAAACTTCTGGGCACTTCAAAAAACCGGCAAGCTTATTTGGTGGCCGCTTTACTTATCTAAGATTCAAATTTACTGTACCTTATTCAATAAATTTTAATTGTGTAATTATCTTTTCCAAGTTGTTAGTATTTCAACAAGATAAACTATTTGTTCTTATTCCAATTAGTAGTACTGTTTTGTATTCAATTCAATAATCAGAGTACCTTCTGTAATCCAACACTTACCAGTAGTATTTGTACAGTAGACTACAGCCTCTGCTGTACAATTTGAAGAAAATTAATTAATTTTCAAGTAAAACTAACCAAATAAAAATGAGATTTATTTGTAAACTGATAATATTTTCATGGGATATTAATAAAATTTCACAAAATATCGATTACAGATTCATGTAATTAAAAAGACTTTTACAATTGCTCACCTGAAAATCAACATGTCTACTTTTAGCTTCTTCTTTTTCCCAAGACATATGAATAAAAGGACGCTGGACATATCCATAAATGACTTCGGCACGCCCGCCAGCTCTTCTCTTAATTTTTTCTTTGTGAGTAGGGTAACCTTCGATTCCCAACCTTATTTTCTTTAGTCCTCTTTCTTTCATTACTTGTTTGGCAACATCTCTATTTTCAATATATTTAAAAAATCTATACATAGCAGTACTATTTACAGCTGTAACAAAACAAATACAACTGGTTAGAAATAATCAAATTATTACACTTACACAAGAGATAAAAAATGTTGTAGAGGTAATAACAACTCAATACTCTAGCATAATGTACTTATAATTTGAAAAATTCACTACTTTGGTAGTAAAAAATAAAGTGCATTATAAATTCCTAGTCTTACCAAAGTTCAATGCATTTGCAATAACTTTGTCTTAAACTTATAGGGAGAGAGCACGTGGTTGACAAGTCTCATGCTAACAGTTCCTTCAAAACACAATCACTTTAACATCACATGTTTAAAAATTGTCCCATCTAGGCAACTTCATGACCATGTCATTAAAACTGAAGCATATATTTTAAATGTAGGATGTGGATATGAGTTAAGACACTGAAAAGGACAAATCCTGTTCATTTAGTGTATTAAAAGAAAAACTAAATTTAAAAGAAGCAATAAGAGACATAAGTTATTGAATTGAAGTGACATAGATAAGATTTACTTAAGTCAGTTAAGTTACTAATAATACTGTTCAAGGTACAAATAACCTTCTGGCGACTGACTGCATACATGTAGATGTAGACTAAACAAGCAAATCTTTTAGGAGGATTACTAAGTTACATTTAAGTCACAAATGTGTTGCTAAAGCACTGCGTAAGTGAAATCATAAACTAAGTGTTTGCACCACTGATTGCATAATTAAAGGGAAGGAGAATAACATCGCTAAACAAAAACTGTTCGATAGTTAGTTACTGGAATAGCACTGGTGCAAAAGAATGATATTTCAATCATTACCATCTGTTAGCCTTGAATACAGGGTGGCCCCAACTGATATGAAATTTACCCGTGTTATTTCTTCTTCTTCCTTCCCGGCTTAGTTAGTTAGTTGCCTGTTCCAAACTCACAAATTTGAAACTCTTGACCTGTATCCACGCTTTCCGAGGTCATCCCACATCTCTTCAACCGGTGCATAACTGTGTACTTGAGTACCTCAATTTTCTCATTAAGGCAGTAGACTTGAAGCTCCTTCCTTATATCCACATTCCACACTCTATCCAATCTCGAGCATCCTTTAACTCTTTGCAGGCATCTCATCTCCGCTTCTTGGATCCTCTGTACACTCTTCGTCATAGTCACTCATGCTTCATTCCCATACATTATAATTGGAGTTACCTTGTAAGCCATCAACTTGTTTATTGGAGCAATCACCTTGTAAAACTTAATCTTGGTGTCAGGTCTGGTCCTGTTGTTCAATGTCCATTGATTGTGCCGCGAATCCTTTGCCGCGAAATCCTTCAAATCCTTTGAAGGATTTTGCCGCGAATCCTTGCTTATCTTCTGCTCGATGTCAAAATCCAAGCTTCTTACGTCACATATCTTCTTATCTTAATCTTACGTTCATGTTTTTTTGAACATCCATTATTTCATTTAATAATAATTTAATACTGTTTCCAATAGAAACAGCTGTAACCAATTAACTCAGACTAGAAGAATCTGTGTATCAATAAATTAAAATAAAATTTGCCCGTAAAGCAAATTCTGCTGGTGCTCAATTGTATTTAGATAACTGAAAACATTCAAAAAATTTCATCCTCAACACAAAAAAAATCAACAGAGTGTCAAGCAGCGTAAAATTAACTGTACATGATATATTAATTCCAGGTCTATAAGAAATAGTTTTGTTTATTCCCAAATAGTTAGTCAAATAAATTAAGTATTTCAAAACAGAAGATGTAGAAGTATAAATGACACTAATCAAAATTATCTACTATGAAAATAATGAATTTCTTTGATTTCAAAACTTTAGAAGCTTTAATAAAATATATTAGGTTTATAAGTGGGTAGACAAGATAAGAATGGTTAATGAAATTAACACATGGTTGCGCAACAAGGCAAACCCTTTAAGCTTTTGAGCGGGATACCCGGATATAACCATTTTTGCACCAGTGTCCATATAGGAGCAAACTCAAATATACTCATTTTGATTAGGTACTGCTATTTTATTGAAACGTTTTTAACTAAATTCCAAAGAAAAAATATGTATTGTAAATACTACAACAGAAGCTTTTAAGACAACATGATCAAGTGACTCCAAACTCATGTTTTGACTGATTATAACCCAACTTTCCAATGTACAAGTGAAAAATCCCATTTTCACCCATTTTGATGAGCAAAATACAGAAACAGCTAATACTAAATAAAGAAACTAATTAATGCCAAACTAAGTGTTGTAGAAAAACCGCTAAAATAAAAGTTGCAGGTTTTTTAAGTGTCTAAAACTTTAATTATATATACACTTTTGCTCTAAAATGTATGTTAACCCGCAATCTTAAAACAATTTCTACCACAATGGCACAAGTCCCCCAAGAATTTTAGCAGACATGCACTTACTCTACCATGTAAAGCATAAAAAATTTAGTAAATGAGGTGATTTTAAAAAAAATTGTAGCAGTTTTTGAAAAATTTGCAAAAAGTGAAAAATTGCATAAATAAACAACTACTTCTGGTTAAGTGATTTTGATAAAAATGTTTGTGTCAGATACCCTAATAGTAGTATGTAACTTGTGTTCCACATTTCAACTTTTTATAATATTCCATTCTCAAGATATTTTTTTCACACAAACACAGATAAATGACTACGTACGTTTTTAGCTATTGGGAAACTTAACTTTGAAAAATCAACATAAAAACATTACTATCCTTCCTTATATACAGGATGTATCTAAACGGCACAAAAATCTCTCAGAAACGTATGAAAACAAAAATTTATGTTTTTATTACCAATTTTTTTTAAGTTATTTGCTGTCAAACCTACAAGAGTGTCATTTTCATCTTAAATTTTTTGCAGTTTTCAACATTTTTCTCAAAACCCACAAAAATTACAGTTTTGAGACTAGTTTTATTGAATTTTTCAGGCTCAAAAACATAAGAAACCATAACATTACTGCTAAATTTGGGTTTCCAGAGTTTCAGTGACGTGTTATTTCATGGGAGGAACTGAAATCTGGACGAAATTTTTCGCTAAAGAATGGTTTTTAAACCAATGTTTATTGGAAACTTTTTTCTTATTTTTAGCTATAGAATCAGTTTCTGAGATATTGCCTTGCAGTTTACATAAACCCTGTATATTCATATTGTTGCATTGGTGGCAAAGTTGCGAATCTGCAAAATGGTCATTTTTCGGTACGGCAAAAAACACATTTCTGACTCATAAATAAATCAAGACTTTTTAATCTTTCAATTTCAAAATTGGTAAACAGCAACTTTTCATCTCTTTTGAGATGTCCACATTATTTATTTTTTACCTTTACCTAAGCCCTAATGGTTGCAGCATCATAACTTGCCAGCCATTTATAAATGAAATCAGTTGTTAATAGCATGTTATCGTAAAGCTGCGAATCTATGCTTTCGCCAAGTTGCAGATACTTCTTTTGATTTTGATATTTTGTCTTGTACAGCAAAATAATTTTGGAATACAAAGAACTAAGATTAAATTAAGTTTATTTAAAAAAACACTACAGACAATACAGTGAAAAATCACAGTAGTAAAGTCACGAATGTAACTTTCGCATTTTTACCACTTTCTGAATTCCAATTTTTCAGTTAGATGCAAAAACACAAATTCATATTGCTTAGTAACGGTGAGAGATGTAGTTTCACCACTTTGTCACAACGTGCATTGATCAGAACTACTTCAAATTACGTAATTAGATGAAATTCGCCTAAAATGTAGATTCGCAACTTTGCCACTAACACAACGATATAGGGTAAGAAAAAGTAATTAAATAATATCACTGGCAAACAAAATAAATAGATTAACTTACTCTGAGAATATTCTTCTCCCATTTGTGGAGGATACTCTTCATCCCAATCCACCGTATCATCATCGAGTAAAACAACTACATGGCATTCTCTATCTCCTCTCTGCGCTGAATTCACCATGAGCGGTAGTATTAATTCCTCCAGGAAGTATTCAAATTGTCTTGAAGCACCTTCATTGGAAAGTTCATGTAATAGCCCTCCTATTATGCACATTTATTATACAGTATTAATACAATACAGACTAAAGGGTGCGAAATAAAAAAAAAATTAAATTGCTTTTCATTAGTTTCTGCACAGATTTACAAATCTCCCAAAACTTCAATGAGATCAGATTAGAATTAAGAAAATGTTATAGATGATAAAAAATATGAATTTCACATTCATTGGTAGAAGGATGCTCATCTTGAACAAGTAGGTTATCAATAATTCCACAGGGTTCCTTCCACAGGGCTGTACAAATAGTTGTCAAACAAATGACTAAAGTTTTTACTGCTTAGGAACAGGGTTTTTGCTGCCTTTCAGATATAGCTCCACAAGCAGTAAATTAACTGCTAGTAGTGGGCTGCATCTCGGCAACTCTACTTGCATCAGCCACCTGACTTGGGCATATGAACCATGCGTTTCTTAAAATTTATAAGTTAGTTATTAATATAAAAAAATGTAAAATTAATACAAAAATCTGGTGTGAAACGCTCACAACTTTCTCTTGCCAATGCAAACAATTAACAACATAATCTAACATTAGTAATAAAACATTAGAAATAAACAAAAAACTAACCTCATAAACATAACCTAATTTTAATCATGAGTGAAAGACGCAAAATGACAATCAACCTCAGTTTGGTTTAAAATACGAAAAAATCACTCTTTCATGTCAAACTATGCTTGTAGAGAAAAATTCTCTGAATAAAAGTTGTAGATCATTTAATTTCCTATAAATTTAATTATAGACACTTTTGTTATAAAATGCATACTAAGGCTGAAATCTTTAAAAAAAATCAATTTATTTTACATGTTTTCGTGAGAAAAAAACAGAATCTCACTAAGTACCGCTAAACTAAGCGTTACACAAAAGAAATGTTTGAAATAAAAGTTGTTTTTTAAATTCTCAACAACTTTCATTATATACATTTTTGCGCTAAAATGCATATTGAAGTTGCAATGTTAAAAAACAATATTTTTACGAGACAACAGCCCCTCCACGAATTTCAGCAGACATGGCACCTACTCTATCTTGTAGCGCATAAAAATGTAGTAAATGAAACAATTTTTAAAAAATCGTAGGAGCCATTTTTGAAAAAATCGCAAAAAGTGAAAAATGACACAAATAAACTACTACTTCCGGTAAACAGATTTTGATAAAAATGTTCGTGTCAGGTTCGGTAGTAGTATCTAACTTAAGTTTCAAGTTTGTATGATTTTCTGTTCTTGAGATATTCTGTTCACACAAGCACACACACAGACTGTTCAGTATTACAATAGTTTCAAATACCGCGCGCCGTCGAATATTCCAGAATAATCCTTCCCGCGCGAGTACATCTGTTTTATTGATCCTACATCGATTGCTTCATCAATTAGTTCCACGCATGTGTGATCCCTGATCACGTGACGCGCTCTCCGCCAATAGCAAAATTAGATTAATTTTGCGCGCTCTCTCCCCCATTGCTCCTTCTCCCTAAAATCCCTTTCACTTCCAGTAAAACCAGCATATGGTACGGTCGTGTTACACGGACGCTCGCGGCCCCGAGAGCCGGCGTCATCTGCATTCAGCGTGACGGACCTTCCAACCTCATGTCGCCGTCAATATCTTAATTACGGCCCCAAGCAGCTATGCTTTTAATTGTGAACGCGCTTACATTTGTTTAACAAACAATTCATGTCATTCATTCGATTAATTACCGGACATTGTGTAACCTGTGCAATCCTGCATTTCGAACTTGTAAACCGCTATACTAACTGCAGTTATCCGAGTGTTAACAGTGCTTTGTGTGTATATTTAACGTGCCTTTGTCTATTGTGTAAAATCTGTACAGATCTAGTCGAACATTCAGCGTTTTCTACAACGGCATCCACGAATCGAAGCATCCTGGGAAATCTGCGCACTCAAAACCAAGTAAGTACTGTTGAACTACTTGATAACCGCAGTGTTATTTACCCGTATGTGTTCCTTTCTATCCGACAAACCTTCCTATTCCTTAACGAGCAAAGCATTACGCCTAATGTGCGCGTCGAAGTCACATCGCGTCTTTTGTTTCCGGGTGGTAATAGATCCCACCATTTTAACGAACCGAAGCAGATGTAGGTGTCATTAAACCATTTGACTACCGCATCGCACACAGACCAATCGCTAAAAACATATTTTTTGGGTTAAGGGGTCTGAAAACGTGTAGATCCGGTGAAAACTCTATTTCAGAAAAATTGACATGAAAAAAAATCTTTCCTTACTATATATTCATATCGGCAGGAGAAACTAATAAATAAAATTAATAAATAAATGTAATAATAATTATAATTATTTAAGTTACTAGTTAGCATCATAGCAGCAGAATCCATATTAATGTAGTTTTTTTTTACATATAAAGGTGAATGAATAAAGTAAAATAATCTCACCGTTACTGTACGTCATCAAACGAATAATAATAAATAATGTAATCAAGGCCTGTGACATAGGAATAAATTTAATAAGTTTAATGTGCCTAAAAACTGTCATTTCATACTTTGTTATGTCTGTTACTGCAGGTGGAGCCAAATGCAAATCACACTGTCCCAAGTAGATAGAGAAGTAGTACAGATGGGGTTTGGGTGTCAAAGAAAAGAGAAACACAGTGGAGAATGGAAAAGTCACATGGGTAAGAGGGCGACAGAAATTTGAACAATGCAAACAGGATATAGTTCTGAATACTATGTATAGATAACATTCATCCACCATGTAGCTGCTAGAACTTTATTAGAAATTTTATTCTAATATTCAAATAAAAATTATTCATTTGTTCTATGACTACTCTATAAAAACTTAACTAGATATAAACAAATTCCAACAAACACAAAACATTAATGATAGAAAAGTTAAAGATGAAAATTACTCACTTAAATTTTGGCATTTAATAGTATTGGCATCGAAAGGTAAAAGGAGATAATCACAAGCTTCTCTGAGTTCCTGAACAGACACAGTGGGCGGACATTTTATAACATTTCCTTTATAAAATTCAAGTATGGCTCTAAATACTGTCGCAGATATACCTTCAGCCAACTCGTATTCACCACGTTCATTAGGATGAGTATATTCCAAACTTGAATTAAACATACTGAAACAAAAAAAAAATTAATATTTTATTGTGCCATCTACAACAAAATCAAATGATATACACTTCTACAATAATTTACATATCCTACAGACTTTTTACTATAAAATTAACAAAACACATTTTGTAAAATTAAAAATTTGTAACATGTAAAAAAAGATTATTTCATTTATGACTCAAGTGCTTTTTCCTTAGAAGTAAAGAATGTTCTTCGGTCAACATTAATTTGCTTATGTTTTAAAACCCTAATTATTAATTTAAATAATACAATGATCATTTCATTTCAATAAATTTATCAAAACATTCCATGGAAACAGATGAAATTGAATTCAGACTGAAAAAATTAATGGAGTAATACTGTATTAACTCCTTAAAGGTTTGTGATAAAATATTACATCAGAGACATAGTACATGAAAGTGCCAGTGGCAGAATATTAAGTTTCTGTCAATACCCGAATATTTTTGCTTTAGAAGCTAATACTTCATCGCCTACAGCTGACAATTCATGCCAGTATTTTATAGCTGTTTTCATCTGTTGGATTCTAGTAGCACTTTCTTTTTAATGTCAATCTTTCCATGTTTAGTGACAGTTCCAAGGCAACAATTTGTTATAACAGTCACATAACCTAACTAATATTGTCCATTTTTTGATACGTGCTCGAATTAGTTTTATTAAATAATATGTACCACTGTAAAAGTACAATTGTACAAACAATTGAAGTTATGGTAATTCCTAATAACTATAACTTCCATTACTCAGTAACAACCCAATAAATTAAGGGAAAACCTCCATTGTTAGAGAAAGTTACATTAGAATAGTAGTAAGACAATAGGTTGTAAATATAGCCAACGGTCAATCATCTGATATTCTTTAGACAGGTATAATTCTCCCTCTGTGTTTTTGGGCCCTTCTTCCACCTACCAACTTACAGCCAATCACTGGGGTATTTCTCCTTCCCATTGGCCCTCCAAGTTGGTTGAACGGTTGGTGGGAGAGTGAGATTTGTCAACCAGAGGTTTCCTGGTTCGGATCCAGGAAATTAAAATCAATTCCCTTGGGACTTAAAAAGAGTGGAACAGAGTGGTTAGTGAAGAAGGAGCAGAATTTGAAGAAGTGATTAGGAGAACAAGAAGAAGAAGAAAGGGGAAACATATATAATTGGAGGTAAATTCATTTCGTATTTATTAAGGATTTGTTGGTTTTGTTTTTGTATTAAAGTCGCGGTAGAAAAAAGGTTGGCTATATTTTAAAATAGGTTAGGGTAATTTAAGGATAATTTTGTTAGTAATTAGTTAATTTAGTAAATTCATTAAATATTTATTTTAAATTAAGGACATATAATCTTATTTATTTATTTTTCTCATACTCTGCTGACAGAGCTGGCGCCCAACAATTTTTTTTAGTTCATATTAAAAGTATTTGCCCACCGGTAAAGTTGATGGTGGAGGAAATATTAGTTTCATTTCTTGTTTTCTTAGAGTTAAAATAATTACAATAATACTTTTTCTATTCTTATTAACAATTAATTTTTAATAATTTACTAATATAAATGCTGTATAATGAAAAATACATAAATAATCAAAAATAATTATTCAGAAGGATAAAATTAAGCAATATAGCATTACTTAGGGTTTAAAAAAATCAACCGTTAAGGAGTTAAGAATATATAAAACTCTATCGTAAACTTAAGTTTTATACTTTCAAAACAATAAAAACAAATTAACTGTAGAAATTATCAGAACCATACCATCCAAGAAAAGTATTTGGGTGAGCGGTGAATAAAGCTGGGTCCACAATAAACCTTGTACCATCTACAACAAGTGTGACTCTTTCCTCACTAGCTGGTGAACTTGTCGATGTTGGAGTGGTTTGTTGACTTTGTTGAGACATCTGATTTTTAGCTGGACCAAGACTGTGGTGCTGTGTTCGAGATCTGAAACAGGAAAAACATAAAAATTTTAAATTAACTTAAAAATGCAATGGCTAAAAACAAGAACTGTAAAAACTGTAGGATAAATGGATATACAGTTAAACTCCTGGTTATTCAAATTAATGGGACAAGTGTAATGAATTTCTAAGATTTTGTCTCCAAAATCTTCTCAATTCATTTACAATCCCGTTTTTCTGATTTTTGTGCCGGATTTATTTTATTTTAAGGGTTATGTATTTTTCTTCATTGAATTTAATTATTTTATTCATTTATTTCCAGTTGGTTTTATTTCATTAGATTTTTATTCCGTATTTAAATTTACGTTTTTAATTCTTAGGCTTACGTCCGGTGTCCGATTGCATTTTTGTCGCTGCTTCTTTATTGTTCAGTTGCTAACACGTGTAATTTGTATCTCTCTCTCTTTCTATCTTACACGATTGATTCTCTCTCTCTCTCTCTCTGTTACTGTCGTTTTAATTCTTTCATATATTTTTCCTCGTTTAAATTTATAGTATTTCCGATGTATCGGCATTTTTCGCAGCCTCGAACGCTTCCATTCGTGAACGTTAGGGGAATGACCTTTTTTTGCTTTTGTGTGCGTTGAGTTTTTACGCCTTGTCTTGGACAGGATGGCGAACCGATAGGATCAAAATTTTTCAGGTAAATAATTTTTCTTTCCCAATATGGGAAAATTACCTAAATTTAAATTTAAGTACCATGTTTAATAATTTTTCAGGTTTAACTTAAACAATTTTTTTTTTAATCTATTTTTTATTAAATTTAAATTCATAATGTTTCTTAATATTATTATGGTGTTTTAAATATCCTATTTATAAATAAATCTCTCTTTTTCTTTTTTTTAAATTTTTTTAAATAGTTTTAAGTAACAAAACATTATCTAATTTCAGTATCTTTCGTTTTCTTTTAAATTATTTAAATCTTTAAAATATGACATTTTTCTTTTTAAACTCTTGTTCAATGGCCGCTGAATTACTAAAATTTTTCTAAGTAATTCTTTTACTAAATTTCAACTCAACTAAATTTGTTTTTTTTTTTTTGTTTGTCTTAATTTTATTTAGTTTTCCCCCAAAAAAAAAAAATAAATACATTTCTGTATTTATTTTTCTTCACCTTAAATCATCTATTAAACTCTGCCCAAGAGATTTCTTTTCCCGTTTCAGTCCAAGGACTTTAAAAATAGTTTTGTTTTCTTAAATGTTCCTATTAATTTATTATTATTCATGTTAAGTATTTTCTATAGTTAAATCAAGTTTTGTTAATATTAAATTTTTTTCCAAATTTTATTTTATTTTTTTTTTTATTAAACTGTATTGTTATTTAACTAATTTTTTTTTCCAAATTCTATATGAATTAACCGTTTACTTAAATTCATAATATTATTTATTTTATTTAGTTTTTTAGTTATTCTTTAATAAATTATTTTAGCTACTCATTAGTTTTTTTTTTATTATTTTCTTTCTGTGTCAAATGTCATTGTGTCTAGACCTGTGTGGTTATTCAACCAAACCATCGCAGTACTAAAAGCGAGTTTTTACCATCAATAGAGCTACGTTATTCAAATCTGGGTTGCCAATAATCCCCTGAGTCCAATTTCAGCGTCTGGTTGGATTCTAAAATTGGATGGTGGAAAGCCCCCGCATTATCTCTGCAAAACACCTTACACAATTAGTGTAATTCGCCGTGCTTTTTTTTTACATCTTTTCACACTACAATATGGTAGAGGCGCCGTGTTGTGTCCTCATTTTTTACTACAAAATGGTGGAAGCACCTTGTTGTATTTTACAACATTTTTACACCACAAAATGGTGCAGTTCGCCGTGCTTTATGTAACACCATTTTTTACTACAAAATGGTGGAGTTTGCGCCGTGATTTTGATTCAATGACAAGACACATGATTTTAAAATTTTTGTTAGTTACATTTAATACCTATATTGCTAAGTTAAGTTACATGTTAATTTTAATTTATTGAATTTTTTTTAATTATTGTATCTTAAGCGTTTTTCAGGTTAAGAATAATTAAGGGATGTTTCTGTAAGTAACAAATACTGTATTTTTTTTCTCTTACTTGACTTCTATTCAGAGATTTCGTTTACAATATTATGCCTTTGTCCAAAGATAGATTTTGTTGTATTTTTGTAAGGAGTTTGTTTACATCGGGCGGTTTTTAGGCCTTGGTTTCCTAAACCTGTTCTATGTTCATTGTTCTATCCCCTTCTATTTGAAACTTTTGGTTTCAACATTAGTCAGTCTGGTGCAATATTGCGTTTCTATTCAGTATTGATACGTCTTACGTCTGACGCAGGTTGGTTCAATTCGTTTTCTGTATTTTTTTTTCTTTTGTTTGTTCATCTTTCGTTATTTCACCTATTGCCTTGCAACTACTATCAGTTTTTAACCATACTACTTGTTTTATTGTTTGTTCACTTTAGGTTTTATTGTATCTGATTTTCAGGCCTTTCCAATGCACTTTTTTCATTGAATGTCTTCTAAGTTACACTAGGTTTTTCTAACTTTTTCTGTAAAATCTCCTAATAAATACTATAACTGTGTTTTAAAATTAATTTTTGTATTGTGTTGCACATATTTACTTATTTGTTAATAATATTTGACATATTTTCAGGTGGTAATATAATTTTTTTGCTGTCGTTATAATTACAGTTAAGCTATTTCTATGCGTAAATAGCTGTTAACAGCAAAACAAGTTCTGTACTATTATTCAGTGTTTTGCCTTTGCAATCCAATATTTACAGAACAATTTGTGTGGAAAATTATTTATAAAGTTTTTCGTCACGACTGGATGTTTCTTAATTCAATAAAATAAATAACTAATTTATAAAATTATGATTATTTTTACAGCGGTTTGTTACCGAATTATTGCTCAATTTTAGGTGCATTTTATAAATCACAAGATTATGTACCTACGTTAAATTTGGGTGTTTTTTTTAAACAATTTCACTTTATGCAAAATTTTTAGTTGCCGTCAGTGGCGAATTTGTCTAACTCATATTTAGGCAGTAAATTTTTCAAAATACTTTTAATTAGTATTAATAATTTTATGTCATAAAACTCAAACTAATATATGTTTTTCTTGTTTTTGCATAATATACCAGGGTAATTGGATGAGAGAAAGCAGAGATCATTCTTAAGAATACTAAGTCAACACAGTTTTCATTGACAATACCAGAACAGCTGTTTCATTCGGACAAGACAGTTCAATCAACTCTACTACCTATATTCTACAGGAATCTTTGTACAGTACTAAGTATTATTAGTAAAACAATCGAATCGCAAGTATAAACAATTCATTTTACACTCATAATTTTTATATTCAGTTTTAATGATTACTATGTGTTTATTTTTTCTATGTAATTTTACGTCTAACGTTACCGATTTTTATATAATCTGTTTTCATTTCTATATACTTTAATACATAACTTCTTATGTAGTTAGATTTATTTACGCGTTATCTCGCTTCTGGTTACATGTTAATTCACTTCATATGGTCATTTTATTAGTTTTTCTATAATGTACTTTTCACGGGTTTTAATTTTCGCGTTTTTTCACAATTTCTTCCCACAAATGTTGACTTCTTTTGTTTTCAAGTATTACAGCTGTTATTTTCTTTCTAATCCATAATTCAATTTAGTTTTTTTCTGACCCTTTAATTTTTGCTCTTCTCTGTTCATTTTATTCAGTCACTATTTTCCTCCTGTAATATGTTTATAATTCTTTTTCTTCATGCCTATTTTTATTTTTTAGGATTTATCATGCCTGTGTTTGTTATCTTACAGATATTGTCTTATCTACTTGATTATTTTATTTATCCAGTGTTTAATAAACATGAAATAGGTAGCTTCTTAAGAACTGTAGTATGAATTAATTTTTCAAATTAATTTTGGATTTAAATTAGAATTTTACATGATTTGATGATATTTACAAAGTGCTGATCGCACTGAATTTTATTAATCTAAATTTTATTTAAAATGAAAGTTCAATCACCTTCACACTTTATAAATATAACTACTGTTGTTTAATATTATTTTTATTCGTTATCATTTTAAAACTTACATATGGATTTGTTATGTTAAACAGTTCTTAATAAGTGACGATTTCATGATTATTTTCCTGTCATTTTGAATTTTATTTGGGTTTTTAAACTTAATTTAGATTTTAGGGTATTAGATGATATATTTACCTATATTTCAGTTAGGTTATAATTATCCTAAGTTCATAGAATTATTTCTAGTTTTTTTTAATATTCATGACTACTTGACTCTGGGTTTCTTGATCTGTGGTTTCTATTCTTATTATACATTAGATTTTACAATTAATTTTTGAGGCATATTTTATTTCTATAATTACCAATGCTTCTGTTATATTCTCATCATTTTAACATTATGATTCAATTTACATTAGATTTTGATTTTCATTTTTGGACCATGTGATTTTATCTTATTTTATTTATTTATTCTTTACTGACTTCTATTCTTAATGTCTCGATTTAGTGACCAGTTTTCACTAGGCATTCGATTTTACTGTAGTTACATTTTTATCTTTTATTTTGATGCTTTGAATTTTATTAATAGGTTTACCTTTTATAAGATGTTTCTTTAATTATTTACTTCATGTTGTTCTCAATCCGTCATCGTACTTCAACAAGTTTTTACCTATATTTCCCAATTTTCTTCACAGACAGTTGGTTTCTGAAGTACTTTCCATTTTATTCTTATTTAATGTTAGGTAGCCTTCAGTATGTTTCATTAGTGTCAGCTGTTTTTCATTCATTTTTACCAGTTTACTTTCATTTCACATATTTTTATTTAAGTTACTTTTCTTCCATGAGTTTTCACACTTCGGAAAGCTCCTAGGGACGCCTAATTGTGTTCAGTTTGTATTGAGGGGTAGCTTCCTTCGATCCCTTACCTTGTCCTTGTGTCTTTCCAATGTCTACCATTTGCCCTACCTTGATTGAATACTGGGCCCTATTCTTTGCCTACCTTCTCGGATTGGGATTCCGAGAAGCGAGGTGTTTATCCCACTGATGGGGTTTTGTATGCAATCAAGATTGTATGTGATGGATGAATGCAAATGAATGTTGGCTGTCTCTGATTGTGTGATTGCGTGTGTGTTTGTGAGCGTTTGCATCAGGGGGCAATCGTAGTGCATTTTTCCTTCTATCTTTTTTGTTGTTTCTCCAAATTTTTGCCCGACGTGTGTCCGTTCTTCTTATTTTTGGATTTCTTTACTCTGTTTCCTGCCCAGTTTTGTCCGGAGTTAACTTTCCGTTGATTCATGAAACTCGTTTCTAAATTTTCAGGTATTTTTCCTAATTTTCACTCCACATACAATGTCCTGTTAGGATTTTCTTTGCTATCCCTAGATTTTTTTTCAATAATTAGAATGAGGTACGACTTGTTTGAAGACATGTTAGCTTCTTATTAGGTTTCTTACCTTTGTATACTAACTTTGTTCATTTTATTTATTTTTTTTTCCTTATATCCATGCCCTTACTTTTCCTATTAATTTTTTTTTAGAATTTGTCGTGAGTTTATCCCATTCCATTTCTTCTACTTCTAAATACATTCATTTTACATTGCTGTTCTCAGATTTTACTACAACATAATTAGATTTAAGTTAGTGATAAGATTATTTTCAGCCTTCATTTTAGTTTTTAAGCCACTCCAACGATGGATGATTTTATTATTTTATTATTTATGAATCTCAAGTACAAGGAAGTCACGGTTTCTAGCATCGCTAGAAAGGAACCTTGTGCCATCTGTGTCTAGGATCTGGCTAGACATAGTTACATTAGTGCATCACCTTCAGCGCAATGTTTTTAATCTTCAGCAGTCACCCGTTAAACAATTGATGTTATATTATATGAATGATTATTATTGAATATTAGGTTAAGGAATTATGATTTTATGAGTTACAAGTTACACTACAAGCATTTTAGTTATAAGTATATTACTGTTTTTATATTGTCTCATCTCAAACTTCAAGTACAAGGAAGTCATGGTTTCTGGCATCGCTGGAAAGGAGCCTTGTGCCCTCTATGCCTAGGTTCTGGCTAGGTGTAGTAATGTATGTGCTATTCAGTCAGTACTACGTTTTCAGTTGATTTCATTTTCTACTTTAGACTTTAAGACGATATATTTATTCAGCAAGAACTTTAGTTTGTAAGACAGTATTTACTCAAGAAGAGTTTTAGTTTTTAAGCGATGAAATAAATATTAATAGATTAGTTAGTCTATCAATTGATGCTTCCTGTTTAAGAAGAACATAGTAGATTTTTATTACAAAATAGTTCACAGTCTACAGATAATTTTTTGTTTTGCGCATTACAATGGGATAATTTTTCTAAACTAGCATGTAAATGTACTCCTCACGACTTATCATCTTATATACTTATAATCTTATAATCACTTGTCATTATACATATATTTATTTATCATCGTTAATTATTTATTCATGTATTTAATAATTATTTCCCTCTATGATGATTTTTTTTACTACAACGAAGCTTGTTAGGAACACATATTAACAATTCATATTATTTTTGTGAGCTTAAATTGCTTTTAACTTGTCAACAGATGGAGACTTTTCCTGAGTACTCCCAGAATCACCGCAGATCAAGTGAGTCATAGACCATTAGTCATTAAGAGAGCCGACAGACGCAGTGACCGATTACATTTTTCAACTACCAGCATCCTACTAAGTTCCTGTCAGCTATGATCATCCGTCGGAGATCATCAACCTACAGTTACCAGGTTTACCTACGTACAAGAATACATTTTTACATAATCAATGACCGAACTTCTTTTTACTTAATACAGTTAAATGTTCGCGAAAATTTATTGAAACAACATTTATTACAGTGAAAATAATCAGTGTAACAAATACCTTTCACACAAAAACAACTATTTTAAAGACTCTATTACACAATATTTTTTTTTAAATTAAACAATCAATTTCTCTGATAAACATTGATCGCAAAAGAACTTATACAATCGCAAAAAAAAAAAAAAAATTAGTGTTAATAAAAAGATTTCTCGTAAATAAACATTTATTACAACAGATACTTTTGTCACACAACAAATTTTGTTTTACGCGTTGTCATGGACAAACAATTATTACAAGTGGAACTTTTAACGTTCAATAAATATATTAGAAAAATAATTTTTTCTTTGGACTTTTAACCTATAAATATTACAATTAATAAAAACTTTTTCGTAATCTTTCAACTATACAACAACGATCACTGCGACACGTCGAATTTATTATATTATATTTTCATAAGCTAGTATTTAAGTTAGAATTAAGTTACATATATATTTAAAACACCAATTAACATATTGATATTTTATTCATATCAAGCTAAATCTTATATTTTACTCTTCCGTCCATGTTTTTAACTCATAAATGCTATTTTACAATTATATCTCATTCTCTGCTCATATGGTAGATGCTCAAGTGACCTATTCTTTTGTACTAATAGTAAATACCAACTTATAACATTTTTATAATAACTGCCATACTCATTTAACTTCAACTATGTTGATGAAATTACAAAATTAATTAACTTATAAAACTTTCATTTGATCCATAAAATAATTTGCACAATTTAAAACAAACTATTATTAAAGTTAATAAATCTTTACATATAAATATAGTACTATACAAAATACTTTTATCTGGTTACAATGTGTTTCTAAAAACATTAATTAGGTTATTTTAATTTCCATTTCAAAAGACAAATTTTCTTTTTGTAAAATAGTACACTCCATCCATTAGTATTCTCATACGACCTATTCACACGAGTTTTCCTTCCAAAAATTATCATACTCATCAAAATTTCCCTTATGCTTCCTCATGCTGTTTATCCAACTTCCAATAATGTACTTCATAACATACATACCATACCTATTCTTGACACAATTATTTTTTAAAGCATCCATATCCCTAATTTAATCAATTCCTAGGTCATACCCAAGTATTCCTGTATATTTTTCCTAAGAATTTTTCACCCACTTTACTCAACCATCAGCTGTCTTTTCAACAAGAGGACCAATGGACTTCCAGCGTATCGTACCAGTCTACAATGCAGCATCTGAATGCAACAGTTCACAATCCTCAAGATTTTTTAACTAACAAAAATATCATGATTTTAAAGATATCATCTTTTGACTTCAAGCTAATGAAACGCAGAAGAACTCACAATCTTTTCCATTATGAAGAATTTCTTGTATTTTATTTATCGTATTCTCGTATCAATTTAAAAACGTCGTTACAACAAATTCAAGAACACTATTTTTCACAACACATTTCAACAAAGATTTTACCTAAAGAACTTCTATTACCAGATCTTCAAGAATTACCACTTCGACTTCAAATTTACAATACATTGGTTGTTCCTGTACATCAAAGCCAAATGTATTAACATTTAAAATAAACAACATACAGCTGTTATGAGAACATACCGACACTTTCTGCTTACGGACTCATCACATATCCCGTTCAAGAATATAAACTTCCAACATTACAAACTGGATCGATAATACAACCTTCCAACTAGAGAAACTTCAAGAACTTGAACAATTTTCCATCTTCAACTACAATTCAGCCATTTTGATGTCCATCTACAAGAAGTCACATGTTCAGTACAATTCCTTTCTTTCCCATAGCTTTCCTAATACAAATTAGTCATCGTCCAATTGATATTATTCCTAATTTTTCTTTTTACCAATTACCGATAATTCCTCTAACATACATTTTTCCATCCCAACTGTTCCATACATTTTATTAATTCCTGCCCTTAAAATTCTCTTACACCTACCCTAACACCAAATCCTTGGGGTGCTATTGTTAATCAAATTTATTTTACTATTATGTTTATGTATATATGTTTAGGTATAATAACACATACATTTTAAAATTCATACACTAATTTCAAATTCACATTGTTCAGGAAAATTTTTTAGTAATTTTTGCAATCAAACTAACAAATAATCAAGTAATTACAATCTATTCTAATAAATTAAGACTTGATTCAATTCTTTAAAAAATATATATACAAACACACCAGTTATACTTACAAAATAAAATTAATGATATATGATTATGATTCAAATTAATTAATACTATATGATAGAGTAATTTAAATCAAATTTTAAACAAACACATAATCATATCAATTTAATTATATGCTATTTTATCAACGTTCATTGAATGTAAAGATTGCTTGACCATTTTCTGCAGAAAACGAGATATTTTTCTTCTTGTCATCAACGCCACTACCTTTGATTTCTTCAGATCTAGTTTTCTTCTTTTTTTTTTCTTCCTAAGGGGGGGGAGTGTAATGAATTTCTAAGATTTTGTCTCCAAAATCTTCTCAATTCATTTACAATCCCGTTTTTCTGATTTTTGTGCCGGATTTATTTTATTTTAAGGGTTATGTATTTTTCTTCATTGAATTTAATTATTTTATTCATTTATTTCCAGTTGGTTTTATTTCATTAGATTTTTATTCCGTATTTAAATTTACGTTTTTAATTCTTAGGCTTACGTCCGGTGTCCGATTGCATTTTTGTCGCTGCTTCTTTATTGTTCAGTTGCTAACACGTGTAATTTGTATCTCTCTCTCTTTCTATCTTACACGATTGATTCTCTCTCTCTCTCTCTCTCTGTTACTGTCGTTTTAATTCTTTCATATATTTTTCCTCGTTTAAATTTATAGTATTTCCGATGTATCGGCATTTTTCGCAGCCTCGAACGCTTCCATTCGTGAACGTTAGGGGAATGACCTTTTTTTGCTTTTGTGTGCGTTGAGTTTTTACGCCTTGTCTTGGACAGGATGGCGAACCGATAGGATCAAAATTTTTCAGGTAAATAATTTTTCTTTCCCAATATGGGAAAATTACCTAAATTTAAATTTAAGTACCATGTTTAATAATTTTTCAGGTTTAACTTAAACAATTTTTTTTTTAATCTATTTTTTATTAAATTTAAATTCATAATGTTTCTTAATATTATTATGGTGTTTTAAATATCCTATTTATAAATAAATCTCTCTTTTTCTTTTTTTTAAATTTTTTTAAATAGTTTTAAGTAACAAAACATTATCTAATTTCAGTATCTTTCGTTTTCTTTTAAATTATTTAAATCTTTAAAATATGACATTTTTCTTTTTAAACTCTTGTTCAATGGCCGCTGAATTACTAAAATTTTTCTAAGTAATTCTTTTACTAAATTTCAACTCAACTAAATTTGTTTTTTTTTTTTTGTTTGTCTTAATTTTATTTAGTTTTCCCCCAAAAAAAAAAAATAAATACATTTCTGTATTTATTTTTCTTCACCTTAAATCATCTATTAAACTCTGCCCAAGAGATTTCTTTTCCCGTTTCAGTCCAAGGACTTTAAAAATAGTTTTGTTTTCTTAAATGTTCCTATTAATTTATTATTATTCATGTTAAGTATTTTCTATAGTTAAATCAAGTTTTGTTAATATTAAATTTTTTTCCAAATTTTATTTTATTTTTTTTTTTATTAAACTGTATTGTTATTTAACTAATTTTTTTTTCCAAATTCTATATGAATTAACCGTTTACTTAAATTCATAATATTATTTATTTTATTTAGTTTTTTAGTTATTCTTTAATAAATTATTTTAGCTACTCATTAGTTTTTTTTTTATTATTTTCTTTCTGTGTCAAATGTCATTGTGTCTAGACCTGTGTGGTTATTCAACCAAACCATCGCAGTACTAAAAGCGAGTTTTTACCATCAATAGAGCTACGTTATTCAAATCTGGGTTGCCAATAATCCCCTGAGTCCAATTTCAGCGTCTGGTTGGATTCTAAAATTGGATGGTGGAAAGCCCCCGCATTATCTCTGCAAAACACCTTACACAATTAGTGTAATTCGCCGTGCTTTTTTTTTACATCTTTTCACACTACAATATGGTAGAGGCGCCGTGTTGTGTCCTCATTTTTTACTACAAAATGGTGGAAGCACCTTGTTGTATTTTACAACATTTTTACACCACAAAATGGTGCAGTTCGCCGTGCTTTATGTAACACCATTTTTTACTACAGAAGCTAATTTTGGGAAAAGCCATCTCAAGAGTAATAACAGGTTAATTCATAAATAAATAAAATTGTTCTCCAGAAAATAAAATAAATGACTCTATTCAAAATAACTTAATTTTACAGTTGTTGTGGAAAAATTGGAAATTCTTTTGAATTTTTCCCAACTTTTTATATACAATATGATTTAGACCTGCAACTACTGGTATCACCATTGTCCCTTCAATTAAAACACTACGACCAAACCATAATGTAGAAAAAATGGAAAAGCTTCTAGACTCAAAAAAAAAAACGACTGATCAAGACAGATAATTATGTTTCCACCAGATGGCGAGACGTCTTCTGCAGAGGATCATTACATTAATGATCTTTTTCAAGGCCATCAACTTGCTAAGTTTCCAAAACTTCACTTCTTCTTACCTTCAAATTCCAGTGACACTTCTATACTGCATGTACATATTTTAATGCTTGTTGGGTGTATTTTAATTTGTTAATTTCCCTTAGCATTAAATTACACAGCATTTAAACCACTTTTTTTGCTTAAAATGTAATTTTATAAGTTTTGAACAGCCCACTTTATGGGTTGGTTTTGGGTGACCAGGAGTAATTACTGTATTTTAAAAACTAAAAATTAATCAATATAGAAACTTTTAATCTTTCAAATGACCTTTAATTTGAATATAGAATAACTTTTAACAAATTTGATCTATAATATTCTTCTGATCAAATGAATAAGAATTCCTTGATGTCAATACCCGAATGAGCCTAAAAAAATAATTATACTGATATTTTGATAATCAACTAACACTGACAATGAAAGATGTTTCTAAGAATTATTAATTGAAGAGCTGAATGGATGGAGGTGCCATGCAACATTTTTTAAATACCTAAGTTTTTGTTATCATTGCAAGTGATATGTGCATATTTACTTATGTAGATAACTTATGTAGGTGGGTGGACAAAATAAGTAATTTAGAGGTTTTTAGGCGAGTGGATTAAAAAAGAAGTATGTGGAAGAATCAAACCAGAAGAAGGGATAGGCTAGTGAGGCATATCTTAATATTGAGGGAGTAAATTGTAGGGGGAGGCAAAGATTAGAATATGTAAAGCAAAGTAAAAAACATGTAGGGTGTTACAAGTATGTAGATATGAAACAACTTGCGCAAGATAGAACAGCTTGGAGAACTACAGCAAACCAGTCGAGAGACTGATGACAAAAAAAAAGGTAACATTGAATGCTACAGTTTCAGGAAATACAAAAGGATAAATGATCTATGCATTGCTTAATTCTATGTTTTGTACACAAGAAAAGTGTTTAAAATCAGTTCCGACACATTTTCCATATCAGAATGCATTGCTATCTTATTGATTAACCTTCTTTTTACTATAATAACTTTAAAAAATCTTCTTAAACTAATAATAAACAATTGACACAAATAAAACATTTTATTAAGTATTTAGTTAAAATTATTCTTTAATGTAAAACTGTCTTGTATTATTGAGATATTGTCAATTCATTCTAAAACGACACAGTGGACAACACAGAGTTTTTATGAAGGTGTTACATACAAAAGAGAATTGAAATTGAAGAGTTAGTTAAAAAAAAATTTAATTGCGTAATATAAATTTTCACAAAAGGTTAATATGTACATATAAAAAGAAAAACCCCAGACCAAATTACAGTAAACTCTCGATTATCCGCAGGCAGTTTATACGCAGCGCCTACACTAAAACGTTTTATGCATAAAAAAAGAAAAAAATACACAAAAACAAGATGTGAAACTTTGAATTATTTCGTGAATACGGAAATACTTTTTCTAATTAATGTTAATAAAAGTTATCATAAATAATAAAATACATAATCAACTATAATAATGTACAGTACAACACGTACAGGAATCGAACCAGGAATCGACCTGGGGGAACTTCGGTTCTGGCAATGGGAGTGAGATGCGTCATGATGCTCAAAATCTGCATCACATAACATAAGAATTCAAACAAGTGAATTCTCTTAGCCTCTCTCACTCCAACTCCAACACTTAACCTGCTAGAGGTGCCCCTCCTAAGTCGAGTAACCCAGCGGAAGGTTGGGTAACCAATCCCAGCGGGAAACTGGGTTGATGAACAGATTGGTGTTGGGGGAACCAGTGATAGCCTTAGATATCACTGGTTTCTATGGTCAACGGTCTGAGCAGCGGAAGAGGAAATTTCCCAACGGCGTGAGGAGCGGAGGAACCTAGGAGGTGGGTCTCCAAATGAAACCTGGGGCAGGTCCAGAGGCTCCAAGGTAGCAGCCCTACCACTGGTCTTACTCTACAAGACGTTAGTAGTGTTTTTAGGGAAAACTAAATTACTTGCAAGTCTCAAAGGAAAAATACGGACAGGAATAATGGTAATAATAAACATGGAACGAACAAACTTAAAGATTTTGGAATAACGGAAATATTACACTTGGCAGCTTGGAATGTGAGAGGACTGGCTCGCAAAGAGATTGAGCTATGTCAAAATTTAAAGGATAAAAAAATAAATATAGCTGTGATAACCGAAACTAAAAAGAAACTTAAAGGAACAATAGATTTGGGAGACTATATGATGATGTATAGTGGAGTATCCCAAAATGTGAGAGCTCGCTCTGGTGTGGCGATTTTGGTGGACCGGCGATGGAAAACTGGGATTAAATCATATGCTCTTGTTAATGAGAGGATGGTGGTGGTTAGATTTAGGATCAGTAGAGGGACCCTTTGTAGCGTGATTGGTGTTTATTCTCCAGAAAACGGAAGGGAAGAAGATTCTGATACATTTTACCACCAACTGCAGAAATATGTAAATATGTATAACAAGACAGATCATGTAGTTATACCGGTGATTTTAATGCAAGAGTTGGAAATCAACCCATTGAAAATGTAATTGGTACTTTTGGAGAACATCATCTTAATGAAAATGGTATACGATTACGAGAATTTGCCAATATCAACGGACTTAAAGTGACCAACACATTTTTCAGAAAGAAAGATATAAACAAGTATTCATGGGCAGCAAGAGGCTTTCGTTCATTGATTGACTACGTAATAGTGAATGGACGAATGGCTTTGCAAGTGAGAGACACTCATGTGCTTAGAGGTCCAGATATCGGTAGCGACCATTACATGGTGAAGTCCAAGATTGAGATCTGGGCAAAATGGAGGAAGCAGAGACAGAAGATCGAAAGGAAAAAGGAAGAGGTGTATAAAATATATTTGCTCTAAGAGGAAAGTATCCGGCAACTGTTTCAGACTCGGTTGACAGAGTATGTGAAATTGATACCCACCAGCAATAATATAGAAAATGAATGGTATAACATCAAGAGTCTTTTGATTAAAGTAGCGAATGAAGTGCTAGGTAAGAAGCAACTAAATAAACGGAAGAAGGGTTTGAGAATATGGGACGAGGAAATAGAACAAGCCATAAACGATAAACAATTAGCTTATCATAAGTACCTTCAAGCAAAAACAATGGAGTCTTTTAATATTTATAAGCAGAAACGGAATGCTGCAAAGAGTATTATTCGCAAGGCACACGATTATTCATGGAATAGATTCGTTAGCAATATAGAAGATGATGTACATGGGTGACAGAATATCGCATACAAAATGATGAAACATCTAAATCAAGAAAAAAGAGAGACTGTCCATTTGAACCTAGTTCCTAAAGATCAGTGGGTTGAACATTATAGGGGGCTATGGTATGATCTGAATGCTACCCAAGAAATTGTTAGAGGAGTGCGGGAAGAGAAGAATGTGGACGAGATTACTATAGAGGAGTTGGACAGAGCTGTTTTGGAGTTGAAGAACCGGAAAGCGACTGGATTACATGGGCTTAATTCTGAACTTTTTAAATATTCGGGTTTGCTTTTCAAGTTCAGATTATTACATTTCATAAATATGTGCTGGAAACAATGCATAATACCAGACGAATGGAGGATAGCGGAGGTTATCTCTCTTTTTAAGAAAGGAGATAGAACTAAAACGACTAACTATCGCGGGATAAGCTTGTTGAACACATGTTATAAGCTATATGGGAAGATTATCAACGGAAGGCTTCGTCCTATCTCGGATGTGTTATTGCTTGACGAACAGGCGGGATTCCGAGGTGGAAGGTCATGTACAGACAACGTATTTTCCTTGAAAATACTGATTGAAAGAAGAAGGGAATTTAATTTAGAGACGCACCTAGCCTTCATAGACTATGAAAAGGCTTTTGACAGGGTTAAGAGAGCTCTCCTATGGGATATTCTAGCTAAAAGGGGATATCCTAAACACCTAATAGATGTCATTCAGAGTTTGTATTGCAATACAAGGATAATACTAAAAGTAGGTGAGGAACTGTCAGAAGAGATATATATTAATCAAGGTGTACGTCAAGGATGTTGTGTACCCCCAACACTTTTTAATATATATAGATGACATGATTAGGGAATGGAAATTTAAGATTAGCCCTGGATTTAAAATAGGGGATAAGTTTTCCTTAAATACAATGTTGTTCGCTGATGACCAAGTGATTATACAGGAAAGTGAGAATGAACTTCAGAGATCGGTTTTCCAACTACAACAAATCTGTTCAGATTATAGTATGAAACTATCTGTCCAAAAGACGAAGACCATGGCTTTCTTAGGCAAATATCCTGTTCGCACAAGAATAATGGTATACAACACAAATATCGAACAGGTTTCTCATTTCAAGTATCTCGGTTGCGATATAACATATGAAGAGGATTTAGACATTAATAATAAGTTGAACAAGTTTCAGTCTTTATGTGGTACCATCCGACGCACCTTAAACAAGAAAACAAGGAAAGACACCCAATTGAAATTTTATAGGGTAATGGCTGTACCATCTTTGTTATATGGCTCTGAGACATGGACAACGAATAAGAGGCACCTTAGCAAAATACAAGCTTCAGAAATGAGATTCCTCAGGTCCGTTAAAGGTTGTACATTGCTGGACAGGTTGTACAACGAAGATGTTCGCAAGGATCTGGCAGTATTTAAACTAGAAGACAAGATCTTTGAAAATAGACAACGGTGGGTGGAACATCTGGAAAGGATGAATGATGAAAGAATTCCCAAAAAAGTTTGGCAATATAAGCCAGTTGGTCGAAGAGATGTTGGAAGACCAAGGAAGCGATGGTCATGTAACAACATTTAACAAATAAACCCTTTGAGATCGGAACAGGCGTTTCGCCTATGCCCTGAAGGAAGAAGAAGAAGACAACACGTACAGGATAGTATTTACCACAAAAAAACAAAAGCAATTGACTGATTTTTTTGTAAAATAAATAAACATAACTTCCTCATAAACAATAATGTACATAACGTAGATTTAGTTTTTTATCATGTACGTTCTTTTATTATACAATAAACTGATTTAAAGCACTTGTGTGTTGTTTTTTAGTACCTTCAACCATTTTAACCGCTATAGGCAATTTTGCGACTTATCCGTGAAATTTGATTATCTGCGGTATCCACAGCAGTCAATTCCGTGGATAATCGGGAGTTTACTGTACATTTTTGTTACACAGCACCTTCATCCACTAAGTTCCTAAATTATTACACAAATTACTAATTTATATGTTTAAAACCTCCCAAAAAAAAATAAAAAATAAAATAAAAATTGTAATAACTGTAACATGATACATTGTAAACAGTTCCTCCATTGTAAACAGTTCCACCCCAACGTAGTCGCTAATGACCATTGTAGTTGATGTGACGTTAAATAAATAAATAAAAAAAAAAACTTGCCTTATAATCGAACACTTTCTTTATTTTTAGAAATACTGTTCAAACTATCATGAAACAATAAGATATGTTTTAATCACTTTTATAATATTTCACTGATAAATTCAAGACTTACTTAAAGAAAACAGAATTCTATACACTAGATTATCAAACCTGTATAACTAATTATTAAGAAGCATGATAATATTATCTATACTACACCAAAAACATATTTTTCAGGGATTACAATTAGCACCTAATTAAATGAATAATTGCTTAACTATCAGCATACTTACATACATACGCGGTCTTTACAAAAACAACAAATGTTTATTAGTCGTGTTTAATATATAATAATCTTTTAGAAATACTAGCCTACTAAAAATCGACAAATATATTTTAAAAACAACATAATTTGATCACCATCATAGAAGAGAGATGTAAATACTAAATTTACAGCATTGGAAACGATAAGGCAGCAATAAGAACATTTGTTTAAATAGAAAAGATACTATTCACATTAAATACATTAAATGCAAATAAAATTATTAACTGACAAACAACTTCTTAACTACCGTATCTGTAATTTTATTGTTAACATATCTTAGAAATAGATAGAAGTCATTTACATGTATAAAAGGCTAATGAACTCTCTTTAAATTAAACGTTTTTGCATTTCCACATTTACGTCACAATGAAATTCGCCAAAGAATTAACAATGTGAATTATTAAATAAATAAATTTTTCTCAAATTATCACTAAATTTAGAAAAATGATTAAAAGGTGATATAATTTAGTTTATTTAACAACTACTCAAAAATAAAAATTGGGATTTTCCACTTTTGCAATCATGCAGTACATTCTACTAAGATTTCAAGTTTTTAGGAATAGAGGTTTTGAAGATTTTGTGATGAATCATCAATAGGATTTTACTTTTAGATTAATTGATTAAAAACAGACAAGAAAAATCATTTAATAAAACAGGCAATATCAAAGTAAATATTAATACAAAGAAAAACAATATTATATTTTTAAAATGCTGATACAAAACTTAAGTTACGATAAACGTGAATGAAAATTACTTACAAGCCTTTCTGTATCTTCTTTTTATTGTTTTCTTTAGAATATTTATACATTGAGGTTTAATTAATTAAAAAACTCAACAAAAGAAACACTACACAATATTTGCGATTGTAAAACAAATTTTGTCATTCATTACTTAACATTATGTAATAAAACACGAAAATAATAAAATTTTATCAATTAATAAATAAATAAATAAATAAACAGAACTATTATAAATAAATCTACATATTCATTGTTTTAGCATTTTATTTACACGATAAAGAAGTGAATGTTATCAACATAAACTGACTACCACTTCAGATTTAAATGCTCTATTTTTAAAATTTCATTCTTTAATTATATATTTAGAAACACATGTACACATTAATACGACTAACAGATTATAAGGAAAATAGTCGACAAAAAAGATGTCTTAATAAATTAATGAACAGCTTATCTAATTTACTTATTTATGAACAATGATTATCATATTATCTAATACGTACTTTAAAGTGTGCACCGTACAACAGGTCTGAACATTACAAAAACCGTACTAATTAATAATAATAATAATAAAATATAATTTGAAATTAGTTAAATCATGCACTAGTTTCTCTGAGTAATTTATAGGTTGATTCATTAGATAATGAGTAGAAGTACTTGTTTACTGTGACACACCTTACTTTGAAAACACAATCATTACAAAATAATTTAAAATTTTATTGTTAGTCTAAAATAAGTCAGATAACATTTTTAACTCGCTACAAAAGTATTTCAATTTTATTTATTTTTAATACAGATCGTCCTCGATTTACAAGCATCCAGAGTTATGGACACCATAAAATGATAATTTTAATATAAATTTTTTTTTTGTTAAAAGACATTTTTCAGGAAATCTTCCCTTGTTCCTCTATATCAGGGTGTATAAATAGCACAAAAGTGGAGGGCTAACAGAGACAAATACAGAATAAATATCAAATCACATCCAACATTAACATTATCACATAACATGTAAAAATTAACCTATATTTTAAAAACCACTCAATCTCAATAATTTTGCCAATAATACTCTAAATAATTTTTTTTTTGCATAACAAAGATATCACAGACAAAGAGTTAATAGGAAACACATGCTTAAGGCAAGTCATCCTTTGGAGCCGAAAACGTATAAGAAAGGCTGGCTAATCCAAAGACAAAGGAAAGCATTGTCAAGCGTCCAGTGCGCATGACCTAATCGAGCGAGTATGAACATGTTTGACCGATTGAAGAAACGGATCCCATTGAATTGGGATCAGTTGGACGAGTACAGTTAGTCGGAGGAAGTTTACTTTTAAACCACGATGGATTCTGAAAATCTAATTAGAATTATACAGGTAAAAACACCACTGTCGGATGATATGCAGGACAAGAGGTGTCGTACGCGAGATATGCAATTTTGTCACGCAGAATTGTCCATGTATGTCATTAAATCCTCCAAAACTTCTTCTTTTCAATAATTTAGGATTGAACCAGCACTTTTTTTCATTTAGACTCGTCTCTTCGCCTCCACATGAGGTACACATTTTCTAAAAAGTACAAATCATCCATTTTGTAAAACACACCGGCATGAACTAAAGCAATAAAACTAGAAAAGTCAAATGTGATTAAAACGATTTCTTCTTGAACAAACTACAGTAAGTTTCAGGCTGTAAAGCAGTGGGCTACTTTTGTATAAATGATAATTTTTAAATATTGAATATTATATAGTTTTTAAATTTGCCTTATTTTGATTATATTTGTATTCTCTCACATCCAGACAATTCATGGTCCCAATTAATCTAGACATAAGGGAGGGAGTATATAATATATAGTAATTACAAAATAAATTACATGATAGATTCATTAAAAATAGATAATAAGAATTATCTGTAAACTGACAATAAATAAATAAAATGAATTGTCTGCAGATTGACAAACAAGCACAAAGATTGTGTTCATGACATTTATTATTCAAAAATTAATTAAATTTCTAAATTTATAAGAAAAGTTGTGAAAAAAAATTGTTTTCTAACTATTTTGTAAACTACAGTAAAAATTGATTATAACGACCTTAAAGGGACCAAGTGAATTCGGTCACTATAGCGGATAGTTGTTAAAGACTATATGTATCGCCTCTATACATACAGTAGTTTCCATTACTGTACTGGGTTTTTTTTTTTATTTAAAAAGACAATGACATTAATGATTACATGTTTAAAAATATATGCGCGGAAAATATATTTAAAATATACGCTGGGTACTCCGTATTTCTAATTTTTTCAGATTAAAAGAATTGCTTTTTTGGAATGCTTCTTCAATTTTATCCCAATTTTCTAAATTGTTGAAACAGTTGAGTGATTCACTGATAATTCTTTACAGACATCGGCAGCGTTTTTCTCTCCCGACTGTAACCTCTAAATTATGTGTGCTTTTTCTCCTATAGACAGTGATTTTCTTTAAGATATTAAAACAAATGAAAAACAAAGTAAAAAGTACAACTCTACTAAGCGTATAACTACAGTACGTACGTGTACATGATACGTATACTACCAACTGATGACTGCGTAATGGTAACAGTTTTGTTATGGCAAACAAAATAAGCTGTTAGATGCAGTACAAAATTCGGAGAATCTGACCAATATACTGTAGATGACACTAGATTGTCGGGAAGACGTGGCACCTTATTGCTAACATTATTATGTTGTCATAAACATCCGCTTTATATTTTGAAAATTTCAACATCGCTATACTTGACTAAAAATTACTCAATTAGAGATAAAAATGGCCGTTATTGCCACTTGGTTGTTATAACCGGTATTGTTTTCTATAAATGTATTAAATTCAATGCAAACCAAAAGGAAGCCAATTTTTCATCATTACAACCAATTCGTTGTTATAAGCAATGTCGTTATAAAAAGTTTTTACTGTACTACTTTTGTAAATACCCTACTTATAATATTTTTGTTTGCGTCTATAGTAATATGGTTGAAAAACCTTATATCTATATAATCATAACAAAACTTAATAAAAAGAAAAAAATAATTAAATTACATTTCATCAATTTTGCAAATCTCTCACAATTATGATGCATTAAAAATAATAAAACATACTTCAAAAATAAATCATAAGATTAAAAACACTATTTCAATGTTAAATATTTTTTTAAATAATTTAAAACAGTCTGCAATACATTCAATACAAACACAGCAACTATACTTTTTTAAAAATAAGCACAAAAACTAGAATTCTGTAAAGCTTGTACATAAATATATTTTAATTTTAAGCTTTGTGAAAATTTATACCTAATACACATTACGTTAAGTTTGTATCACATTAACCAAATTACAATATCAGATAACTTTTACTGAACTCAACACTGCATTACCAGGCTAAAAATAACTTGACAAAAACAAAGTTGCATAATTTTTTTTTCTTACTACGTCAAATTAAATCAAATTAAATTTATGAAATATTGCAAGTTCAATAAATACTTATCATGCCCAAATATATCCAATATTTTATTTTAATCAATAAATTTAAATTTAGCATTTATAAAAAAAAATGTTTTTACTTTAATGGCTGCAAGAGAGGAAACAATCATTGCATGGTATCATAAATGTAAGAATGCTAAATTTAAAAACAGAAAATTATTTTTAAGTAGTCTTCGAAAGTTTTTGAGACCACATGCCTTGTGACGCAATATATCACGCTATAGGAACATCCCTTTGCTTAATACTCTGATAAAAATTAACGAGGCTCACACAAGGAACACAGTATAGACATTAATGATAAAAAAATCTGGTGTGAAACACTCAAACGATTTCCTCATGAAAATGTAAATAATGAAATACAATCTAATTTTAATCATGAGTGGACCACACAAAATTAAAATCACTAATTGACGCTAAAACTAAGCTCTATAGCAAAACAAGCTTGAAACAAAAGTTGTACGCTTTTAATTTTCTATAACTTTGATGATATACACTTTTGTCGTAAAATGCACACAAAGGCCACAATCTTACAAAATTTCATTTTTTACTCATTCTAATTAGAAAAATACAGAAAATCACAAACTGACGCCAAATTACACATTGTAAAAAAATGTTTGAAATAAAAGTTGTTTTTTATTTATTTTCTACTATATACACTTTTGTTGCAAAATGCATATTACGGTTTCAATCTTTTAAAAACCATTTTAACCACGAAAGCACAGTTCCCCAAGGATTTTACTATGCACGCCACTTACCTAATCTTGTAGAGTACAAAAAATGTAGTAAATGATGAAATTTTTTTAAACCATAAGATAGTTTTTGAGAAAATCACAAAAAAGAGAAAAATATCACGATAAACTACTACTTCTGTTCAAACAAATTTGAAAATATTCCTGTCAGGTCCTCCTGTGGTACGTTTAAACTTTGTATCATATTCCATTTTTCTCAGAAGAAAATAGATCGGTTTCTGGGACTTGCCCACATTTTCTATTGATTTATACCACGTTTTTCACCCAGAGGCAATTATGCTACTAACCTTATTCTTACCCATACCGTATTTTAATACCACACCCTAAATCTTTATTAACTTACCAACCTGCAGTAGAAAAACGTCATGTCATATTCCAGTCAATTTTATACATACTAACAAACAACCAAAACAAACAATAGAAATTATCATTAAAAAAAATTCAAGTTCAACAAACCTGTTTCTAGGAGCAGAATTCATACTTTGTTTTGGTGTGGAAACAGAGTGAGGTCGATCCATCAATGATCGATTATCGGCAGGGCTACTTGATTGTCTTTGAACCAAACATGGTTTGGGTTTCGATAATGAGCCATAACTGAAACGCATAATAAAAAAATAATTAAAAATACTGTACAAATTTTTATCAAAAGAAAAGATATTTTATGTTCCTAAATGAGGATCTAACAATCGAAACGTGTTTTCTCCAAAAATTCGAAAATTGGGATTTTGATGGGTTTTTATTGGCTGTAATGAAAGACACCACTATATCCTTCATATTTTATCACAATGTGTTTTTTCCTTCAGTTTTTAACATATTGAAATATTTCTTTTCATTCGAAACAAGATTTCTCCAACACCTGTGAACAACCAATTAGTGGTTTCTCCAACTGACCGATAAATGTGCCTGACGCCCCATGGTTTTTTTTATGTCATTTCTGTTTAATTACTAATTATTTGAAGCATTTTGATCGTGGTAACTATCAAAAATAGTCATTTTGAGATGGCTACTTCAGGTATTACTAAAAAAAAAAAAAAAAAAAAAAAAAAATATTTAGAATCCAATGAAAAATAAAGTAAAATCAGTTTTTTCATCTCCTGAAAAACTTTATAAATGTGAGGAAGCACGTTTTGATTATTACCTCCTCAAATATAATTTAAAAAAAAAACAAAAATTGTACTATAGAAAGAATATATACAGCAGTAAGGGTAGGGCTTTTGTAAATAAGATAGTCTTATTTTATTCTAACCTACTCAAACACAAACAATTTAACATAAAACGACTGGAATAATTTTTTTTAATTACCTAATTTATAGAAAAAGAGGTTTAATATAATCAGTTAGTTGTTTAAACAATGTTGATCAATATTTGGAATAATATCTCAAACAAATATTCAATAGACATTAGATAACCAGGATTCCAATTGTCAGGTTTATTTATAAAAAAATAAAACATTATTATAAAAATATTTAAACATAAATAGTGGTTTCGTAATAGTGAATATTTCAGAATAAAAATTCAAAATATTTCTGTATTGATAAGACACCATGGTTCTTTTTTCAAGATTTATGACTAAGCTGCCAAACATCAATATTAAATTTACATGAAATTTAAGACGAACTTTTTTACCTGCATTAAACATTTTTGGGGTATAAAAAGTAGCAACTTAAATAATTTCAAAAATAATAATTACTTTCTCCCATTTTCAATTTATTAACCAAAGGTCAATTTTTTTTTTTGGTTTAACGTTAGACTGTTCTGCAACTACTGCTAATGCAGACTGTGAAAGATGAAATGATTTTTGTAACGTATGAAAATATGCCGTGCCTGAATGGGATTCGAACCCAAGACCGCGTGATGAGAGGCGAGCACGTTACAAACTATGTCAATGCGGCCGACATTGGCATAGTTGGTCAAAGGTCAAAAGACACATTTTAAAATAATTTCACTCCCAAATAGTTGACCTACTGAAAAATTAATAAATATTTCTTTCTTACCTAAGACCTAACCTGTGCAGGTCAATGATTTTCAAACTTTAATTTAGATTATTGTACAATTAACATTTTACTATAATATTATTTATAACTAACAATTCTACAATACGTTAGTAAATGGTGGGACATCCGGAAAAAAATGCTCAGTTATTTTTACTGATGTATAACATTGACTAAAAGCAAAAAATTTAGTGTGCATCATATTGTAAGCTTTAACGTCTTTACTAGCTTAACGTGTTATTAATAATTCCACCCCAACCCTAGTCTTGTAGGGTTGTATCATACAGTAAGCAAAAAAACATCTAAACTATACAATGAACTGAACATCAAAACAGAATTTACAATAATTTAATAATGGATTGTATCTGTAGATACTTGTGACATCTTAATGAGCTTGTGTTGTTACGTGAAAGAGATATTTTTACAAGTAGCAATGGAAAATACAATCTGGCAATACTGTGTCTAACTCCAATGACCTGCTGGTTCATAATGATATGATGCATAATCATTACAAACTGATTTAAATAGAACTTCTTCAAGATTTCAGCTCTGCTGAAAATTACAACAAATCTGTCAATAAATAATAAGACCAATAGAAATATCTGAAAATTGTAAAGTACAGTATGCAAAATTACCTTAATCGATTTTTGAAAACCCTTCTTCTTCTGTCTTCAGAGTCATGATAATCTTCTGTGTCACTACTGCTGTCTCGATCATAATTATGTCTATCTTTTGACGAAGACATTATAGATTTTAAACAACAACTGTAAAAAATTAAGAATAAATATTAGGTACGTTATGAGCCACAATTTTTGAAAAATTTTAGAACAAAAACTTACGAAACCTACTGTTTTTTAACAAGAAAGTGGGATAGGCAATATTTAAATTTCTTTCTATCAGATCAGAATACAAAGAAAAATATATACACATAAACAAGGTTATACAAAACAAAGAAATTCAACCTTTTCCGAACAACAGATTTTTTCATCACCATTACGATTAATTTTTTAATGAAAGTATGAAATTTTTATTTGCAGAACTATCAGAAATTTATTTTATTATTTACAGAAAGGCAGATACTATCGTAAACAGTAACAGTGTAACAAAATAGGACATTCACTTTCTCATTCTTAGGCCATAAATAGTCAGTCCCAGGCAAACAAAACAAATGAAACTTTTTATTATTACAGTTATGACAACTACATTGTTATAAAATTGGATACTTCTTGAATCAAAACAACACTTGTGCAACAGTCTGAGAGAGAATTCACTAGTAACTTTAGAGTGGGTATATTTTAGATTAATAAGCCAGCCTAGAAATTCATAAGCCAGTCTGTAAACATATGCATGCAATCAAACAAAAAACAAACAAATAAAATATTTTGTATAACCTACAATATTAAAAGATGGTAGGCAACGAACAATTATTACAGAATTTAAAAAATATAACTAATACATTAATAAAATATCTTCTTACTAAACAATAAAGTTTTCTTAAATATCTATAGATCAAGAATGAGATGTAAGAAGCAGTTCAAACATCAACATTAAATACCATGGTCTAAATTACAATCCTACAAACTGAAACAACATAGTAAGTAACATACAGAGAAAAAAGGATAGAAAAACAATACAATAGCATAAAATAAAATTGCATTACCTAAGTTAGGGTAATCCTTTAACCACAGTTTTAGATCCTAATGTATTCCAATCACATTAGTTGTCAGCTCAAATCTAAGTAGGTAGGTACCCATTTGGATCAGATGACAATAGATCTAGCTGCAGTTAAGAGAATAACTGTTTTTAAACAACTAACGTAGAGTGAGATAGATTTTCTGCAGCAATTAATGACAAAAATTTTTAACTATTTTTAAACGTAGAAATAAAACATTAATGAATAACGTTCAACCGTCACTGCAATAGGTAATTTAAGACCCAGTACATAACTCAACTTCAAATAGTTTACATAACTCGAGTGTCAACTTTTACGATTTCAACAATACGTAGCCTACATATTTTCAATATTTAGAGCCTAGACATCTTGCCTAAAATATAGTCTGTTTCGCAAATAAATTCCTAAGTTTAAAATAAACCTAACAGGAATTGAGAGGATTATTAATCTATTATGACATCAATTACTCACCGAGAGGAAATCACAAAAAAATGTTGTAACACAGTGAACAAAGGTTTTTGCTGTAACCTACATTAACTAAGCTACATCAAGAAATAAAACAGGAATGACAGACATTGTTTTGAATTACAGAAACTAAAACATAAATACAAGGAAAAAATATATTTTTAATTATGCTAAAAAAAAATAACTGTACAATTGACCCAAAATGATTTCATCACTAACCTCGTAGTACTATTTCTGATCCAAATATTGTAATTTAACACAATATTTTCTAAAAATAATTTAAAACAATGAAATGAACAATTAAACTTATTTACATTAGCGTCTACATTGACATCATTAATGTTCATCAATAAGATAATTTCATTTCCAGAATTGTGCTAAGAATTCACAAAAAAAAATGTCGATGAACTCTTGGGTATCTAACTGGAAGATAACATCAATACCAACTTAACAATTTCAGTCTGGTTTGTATCTCGAATTTCCATTTCAATCACGTAGTTAGTTAATCGTAGTCATAAATAACGGGACTTCTGAATGCTGTAGAACTAATATGAAATAGACGTACTTCAGTTTCCTGTAATTTGAGTGGATGAAACACATATTTAAATTTAACAGTTCATTTTAAATGAATCACAGTCATATAGTAGTCATAATATTGGTTGCTGGAAGAAAAATTACCTTTATCTTAATTCCCTTTGACAAATTTTGCAACACCTGATAACCAAATTCACTTTGGAGTCATTAATTTCTGTGGAACAGTAAAAACTACTGTTGGAACGAAGGAAAGTCCAGTTTCTGTTACTGTTGCCGTAACAAGCAGGTTGAAGAAATATTCTCAAGACTCGGAGCTAAGCCACTAAATTTGTGTTCCAGATAAAGGTTTAGTAAACCTACAGAATATTCCTGCAAAAATAGCTTTAACGAATGTAAGATTGTTTGCTGATATGGATTAAAGAACTTATTAATTAATTCTACTTCTTGAAATTATACGAAAATAGTAGATTTATATAATCGACCATATAAAATTATATCTAGAGATATTAGTAAATCTACCAGTAATCATAATATTGGAGTTATACCGTAGGCCTACCAATAACAAAGCGCGAAGAACAATATACCCAATATCAAAGACATCTACATACGTACCCAACTGGATGGTGACCCTTCGCGTACTTGGTCTTTCAGGAGCCACTGTCTCAAAATGCTGAAACTTCATTCACGCTTTTGCACCTTTTTGTGAATGCTTCGACCTAACTAATAGAAGTAGGTAATATTAGAAGATATGAGCTTGAGTGAAAAATTCAACTATAGACTGCTAATACAGTCTTTTACCAAGTACCGACTCGGAGAGCTATTCTGAAAATTCTGTTTTCTTCTTTTTTTGCTAAGGCATCCAGATCCAGGCGACTTCAAAACGAAGTATAGTAGAATATGGCATGTTAATTTCAGAGTATCCTCGCCAACCTGGTAGAAGATTGCTTTAAGAAGTTATTTTTAACTTCTTACCCAAACAGTTTTGATTGGGAGCTTGGTAGCTAGCTCATAGTTCAATAGTATGAATGTATACCGCTTGTTTTCTCTTGCCATTTTCAAGACGATACAGTAACTAATGACAAAAAGAAAAGTTATGAAACTGCCCGGAGCCTTTCATTGGTTTTCTTGAAATAAATAAAATTAAAGTATGAATTTACAAAGTTATGGTTACAGTTCACATTCTATTTAAAATTACTGAAATTGATATATTACTTTTAGTACAAAACGTAAGCTGCATAAGTTTTTACCCAAAGAAGTCTAGGCTATTCTGCACTAATATAAAATTTACCTATTGTGTATTAACACACTTGCCAAAAACAAACAAAAAAGAAAAAAAACAAATGGAAAAATAATGATTCTTTCATGCTTGTCAAGATCACAATTGTACTTCTTTGAAGTAGAAGTTAAAATTGGTACCTAAGGTTGTAAACACCAAAGAAGGATTTACAGAGAGTTCATGAGTGTGGATACATTTTATTCATAACTAATACCATAGGGTTAAACTTTTATTTACTTAACAGAGCTTTAAAGCTCCTTTCCTTTGGAATTTAAAATAATATGTAGTAGAACTGTTCCTTGAAATAGGTACACTTGAAATTAAGTAATAAGTAAACAAACGTAAAATTGTATCAGATATTTTGTCAAGCCATATAATTCAGTGGCATTGTTTTTTCAATCCAGGGACAATCCCATTTAATAAGAAGTTACATAACACCTGAAATCATTTTTAGGTCACACAATCTAAAAATTCCATTCTAACACTCCAACATAACATTTAGCCTTACAGGTTAGGGCTACATTATTGTCTTGTAAATCCATTTATCCACAGATGAAAGTATGATTTATTATTACCAGTCAAAGTTTTGAAAATTATTCCAAGGTTTTGTAACAGTGATACTGTAATTACAAAACAGAATGTTCACAAAGATTTGATATTCATTATTCCTTTTTATTCAATATTATATTATAATTTATTGTTACTGTACATACATTAAGCTTACCGGCAGACCTATTGTAAATATTGAAACTTTCATTTTTTGTAGCTACCCAACTTTATTTTTCCTTTTACTATGGTTTTATATCCTTCGGCTAGCATGTTTAAGTCAATCCACCATTACCTTACATAAAATATAAAAATCGAAAATAATTTTGTTAAAATCTTTTCAGCAGATAATTTTTATAAAATTTATAATTGGGTTTAACACAGTGACTGAAGATACAAAATTAGTTTCAATTTGTGTATATTTTGTTTATACTCTGATAATGGTGAATCCACCGAAACTCGTAAGATAAAAAAAGAAAAATCATAGAAAAAAAATTATGTATATTACAGCCATGAAAGTTTACTGAAAATTTTAGTATTTTTACTGTAGGGTTGATTATAGGCTGCAGTTTGCATTATAAATATTTGGTTATTGCTTATAAATAAATATTATTAGTTATTTATTTATAAATATTTAGTACATTATAACACATACTGTTAATCATAAGCACAAAGTTGCTGCATTTTTTTTGAAACTTTAAATTCTTGATTTTTTAAAGTATTAAAATACTGAATATCACATTATTATACAAATTTGATTGAAATTTGATGTCAAGCAATGCTGACATATTATAAAGGCATGTTTAAGTACAGTTTTAAAATGTTTTATGGAATGGTGCATTATTCAATAGTACTGTGGTTGTTTTGGAAAGTAACATCAGTAGTAGAGTAGGGCATTTCAAAGAGACTTGAGAATCATTTTGTTGTTTATGTAACTTTCTTAGTTATTGAAGAATAGTGGATTTATTTTTAAATTGAGGCAGAACTAACTTATTTAGAATGATGCCATATTACCATAAAGGAATTGGTTATTTTAGAAACCCTAACCTGTCAAATAACTAACTTTTGGGGAACTAAAAAAAATTGTTAATTTACAATGTTTTAATAAAAAAACTGTATAAAAATATATTTATTAATTTGTGTAGATGATTGTCCCCTTTAATAAAAGATAAATACTGGTAATTTGGAACATTTTGCACTTTAAATTTGGAAATAAAGGATTGTAATTAGAGCTGAAAACTGCCTTAAAGATTTAGTCTTTACCCAAATAGTAAGGTTTAATAAAAAACGAAGCAAATTTTTTATTTCATTAAATTATGCCCAAAGATGAAACTTCAAATTGTTGGATCTAGATACTATAATTAGTTTTTACTTTCTCTTGTCCTACATGAATATATAGGGAAGGAAAGTATTGTTTTCATTTCAATTTTTCAAAATCAAGTTTCCACCAGAAATATACATTTTCAGGCATCTGAACCCAAAAAAACATGTTTTTAGTGATTGGTCTGTGTGTGAAAAAAAATATCTCAAAAAGGTATGAAGCAGAAACTTGGAACTTACGTTAGATACCACTATAGGACCCAATTTTTCACTTTTTTGCAATGTTATCAAAAATTACTGCAACAACTTTTAAAAAGATTGGCAAGAGAAAGTCGCGTGAGTCGTTCACACCAGATTTTTAATATAAACCTAATAAATAATTAAGTTAATATGGATTGGTTTAAATTGTAATTTGGTAACAATGTTGGAATCAACAAAACTGTGGTCTTAGTAATAAGGCTGTACAGTTCAGCCTCTCTAAGTTTGCTCCTAATGTAAACAAATAATGACTTCACTGAGCATGCGCATTATATCAAAATGTGTACACGCTGATTAAAAAGTAACAACAAATTACTTTCAAAAGTATTTAAATACAAAATACTTTTAAAAGTATTTTTTAAAATGAAATTGTTAGGCCTACATCATATCATGACTGATGTTTTTAATACTTTAAGTACTTATAATTTAAAAAATAGCTAACTTAATAGGAATACGACATCCATAAAGTGGTGGACTCTAGCGTGCACCCTGTAGTAGGTGGCTTTTGTTTGTTGACAGTACGAGTAAACTTAGAACGGCTGAACTATAGCTAAGGAATTTAGAGGTTTTGAAGCTAGTGTTTTTGTTAAGAAATTGATAAAAGTTTAAAGTATTGTGAACCTACTTACCTCAAAATGTCACTGTTCTGCATTCTTTTCCAATAAATTGGTATCAGCTGAATTCAAAAAATACCTTATAACCCTGTTTTTTATTCTGGCAGTATTGCAAATCGAGAAACACAAATCAGTTACATTCTGTCCAAAGTTACCCTCATTATGTACAAATAAGGCGCTTGATTCTACAAAACAATTAGAAAATTTTAACAAATCGTGCTTCTTAAGTATTGGGAGTAAAATGTGGACTTACGTTGTTTCTGTATGACAAGTGATAAAAAAACCGTAAAAAATTGTGTTACAAAATTATATAACATAATTTCCTTATTACACTAGTACCTAACTTACCTTTCTGCAATAAAAGATAAAAAAAAACATAATTTAAAAAATAAAAATGTAAATTTTCAGAACTATTCACATTCTTTATTATCATTATTAACAGCAGTTGTCTCCCATAAAAAGATTTTTGCATTGGAAACTTGGTCTTCTTCCTCTCTAATATAGGGCTTAAGCTTCAACACATCTTTTGTTTTTCTTTAAATGGAGTACTGCCATTTTAGAAGGCATCTATGTAACATGGTGATCTGATATGTAGACCGTGTGGAGAGAAGGAAGAATCTGCCTCCATATTATCTTAGAATGTGAAGGATTTGATTGGAGATATTAAATTTTTGGGCAATCTTTCACAGGAAGATTTGGTAAGCAGTCTCCTTGAACTTATCCTTGAACAAGGAAGGGTCTATACTCTGAGTGAACAAGGAAGAATGAGATACTACAACAAGTTTTCTACAACTGCAGTGTTAAAGACTGAAAGGACTCTCATCTGTCGAACACAAGCAGTCAAAAAACAAATTATTGATTACATTTATTGGCTATTTTGAATTACGTATACCATGAAACAGGTTAAGTCATTCATACTCAACTTACATGATATATTTCTATTTTCTGTACTGGTTCACATGTAATCTGATGTACAGTCCTGTATTTTCAAAAATACAGTTAGAGGGTACAAAATAGATCCTTCATTAGCTTGTAATCATCCAGTGTTGGATATAGGTTGCCTCCACTACTCCTACCAAATTAAAAGTCATCTCTACTGTTTTTTTGTATCCGAGGTGGTGAAAATAACTCATGTTCACTCCCCCACATTGGGGAAGTAGTGTTGGACTCAACTGACATGTCCTCATCCAGTCCCAAGAAGGCCGCAACCGCGTACCAGCCAAAAACTCGCCACTTTTGCAAAAATCATCCATCTCCTACTGTGTTTGTGGAAATCCTCTATTTCTACTTACCAGTCAGGGCCACCTTAGCTGAATCTCCTTGTTCTTTTGATCATGTCCAACTCATCACCATTTCAATAACACATCATGCTCTTTAAAATCTACAATTTAGTTTTCTGGTGAATAACCTCAATTCTTAGTGGGGTTTTCAATTTAATACTGAGAACTAGTCCCTCCATGGATCGTTGTAACTTGGCCACACTCTCCATCCAGCCTTTTGTAAATTATCATGTTAGAGCAGTGTTTAAGATGATGGGAAATCCATATAGATTAAAAACAAAACTTCTTAACTCTTAAATGAATTTTCATATTTTTATTTTGCATCCTCTACATAGCATCACAAATATGAATGAGACTGATTAAAAGAGCTTAGATACCACAAAAAAAACATGGCAAAAATTTCTTGGAAAAAAAGTAACAATTATGATGAAGCTTATGTTCACTTTTTCTAGGATATAGGTTATATAATAAAAAATATAATTCTAAAACTTCTGAAAAAATAACTATATTGAATATTAAATACAATGTGAAAATATGGCAAGATTTAACATTCCAATAGTTGAACTATTAAATGTGAAAACTTATCACTGAATATCACAAGTTTCAGAAAAAAACTGCTGATACATCAGATATTTATAGTTGAGATAATAACTGAACTTAAAACTATAAGTCATTCGGAAAGTAAAGAATCTTCTTCTTTATTTTGAATTTTTTTTATTATACCCAAACAAATCTTTTATTACAACATACCTGATTCTTAAACTATTTTTTTATGTTATCGCCATACAAATTTAACCACTTGTCGTACCGTTTCACCAATTTTGCTATGCCCTCTGTATACTCAGTAGCCGCCAAGTTGTTTAACCACTCACTAAGACCCCTTTTCAGTAAGTTGTCACTTCCATAGCGGTTCCCGCCCAAAAAGTCCATAGTTTGGAAAAGAGACGGAAATCACTTGGGGCAAAATCCGGGGTACAGGGTGGATGATCAAATAGCTCCTATCAAAACTGTAGCACCAAGTTCTTCATCAATACAGCAAAATGTGATCATACGTTATCATGCAGAAGCACAACGCTGCAAGACAACAATCCGTGGAACAAGATTCATTTAAGCAACAACAAGTTTCGTTCATCATATTACCATAAACCTCCGTTATTTTTCAGTAAATTTTGGTAGGTTGGACTCCTTTAGCATTAAAAAAGCATATTACACTATGAACCTCGTACTTGGCGAGATTGTTAATTTTATCACAGATTTTAAAGTTACTGTTCAGTATAGTTCCGTACTTTTAAATTAGGCGCTTGGGTTAGCCCGCTTAATTATTCTTCCCGCATAAATACATCTTTGCTGGACCTGTCTCCTCTCCCTCCTTACTCCTTCTGCTTGTGATCGTCTGATCGATATCTACCAATAATCATCGAGCTGATTAATAACGCCTGCGCAATGCCTTTCTTCTTCGTTTCAACTAGTACGTTTTCGGCCATGTTGAGCCTCCAGCGACGCCGTAGGGCTTCGCTTCACTTGCTAGTGTACTGTTCATCTTGACGGACGTGTCAAGTCATTCGTTTCACCGGAATTAGCGTGCATTCCGGCAATGTGCTTTATCTTTTCGTTATAACCAGTCTTGTCGTAGGGCTGTGTTATTTAACAAGTTAATCGCAATTATTCGTAATTATTTATTTCATTGTGTCTCCGCATATTACCTTTTCCTACTCAATGTACTTAAGTTTCGACCTCATCAGTGCTTTAATCGTTTGTGTGCTCGACGAAAAACTGCAATTGTGTATTTTCATTATTACTATTAAACTGTTCTTAGTGATATCGACAAATCCCTGTGGCGCCACACACCGAATCAACCTTTTGCGTCCTGGATGGAGTATCTACGCTGTACATGTAAGTCTTATTACAATTATTATTAGCTTAAGTGCATTGATCCTAATTGTGTTTCATTCCCATCCCTTTGTGTTCAACGGTTTTAAGCGGGTAACCTTGCTTCGAAACGGTTTCTCTGGTTTGACGGTTCATTGTGCCGGCTAGCTGCTGGTTTTTCAAGGTATAACCCCCCATGGAGGAAAGGCTGTACTACCATTCAGGCTGAGTACTCCACAAAGTGGTCCACCGCGCCTGGATAATTTATCAACGGTCACTACGCGTCTGGATACCCTTAAATGGTTAGATCAGGCGGAATTTATTTAGGGGATTTAACGTACCTGAATTTATTCAAATTGTTTTACTCATTAAAATACAGTCCATTATATTGCATTCAAATACTGTTACAAATACGAAAAACGAACAATTAAAATATTTCATTTATTAAATATTAATTCAGTTCATGTCGATAAAATTGTGTAATTCATTCTGTATATGTGTGTGTGTTTAAACGAGGTTAGGTCGGCGTGTAAAGTAGTATACCAAACAAGTTTGAACAAGTCGTATATCTCTTTCTTTGTCTATCAATTCGCTCTGTTCAACCAGGCGACATTGTACAGTCCCCCTCCAATGGGTTCTACGCATTCAACGGCGCGCATTCTCCCCACACCGACCGCTGTCATTGCCACCACTGCATTGGAAATGTCAGCTGTTTACCGTCAATGTTGAATTACATCACATCGCAATTTTCAATTTGTATACAGCGTACGAACACTTATTATTCACTGTGTTTATTTTCAATCAGCATTAAACATCGTTTATAACGTGGTTACAATTAAATAATGTGTGCAATTCGTAACGATTAGATATCAAACTTGCCAAGTCAACTTTGATAATCCGAACGTATCAGATCCGATTATAACGAATTTCCGGATTTCATCGTATGTCGTATATACTTCAAACAAATGTTGTTTAGGTTGTTACCTAATTAATAAAAATAAAACAAAATCGTTTTAAAATATCAAAAATAAGTTCTTTATCATCGTTGCCAATAATTAATTTATTTTTTGTGCAACATGAATCCTGATTCGAATCCGTTGTTTGTCAAAGCGAGACAAATTTCTCGAGCGTTAGAGGTGATCGCTTCTGTTCAATCTAACATCAATGTCCCAGTTGTGGCTAACGAAGCCTTCCGCGCCGAAGCGGATCGCTTACATAACGAATTTCTCTCAATTTTGTCGCAGTTATCTGATCAATTAAACGATAATCACTCACCCGAGGCTGAAAAAAGCCTCGCCGACTTGCAGAACGAAGTAATAAGTAAATATTACCGAATTCTCGCCTACGTTTCGCCGACATTTAACGAAGTAAACAAATCAGTTCCGCCTAATTCTCCAGCGCAACTACCAAAAATAAAATTGCCTGTATTCAATGGAAGACTCGATGAGTTTCCAAATTTCATATCACTATTTAACGATTTAGTGCATAACAACGCTCAGCTGTCTCCGGTGCAAAAGTTGCACTATTTGCGAACAACTTTACGGGACGAGCCGTTAAAATTAATTTTTCATTTGCCTCTAGTTGAGGAAAATTACAGTTTAGCGCACAAACTGCTAACCGACCGCTATTCAAATCCACGTAGGTTAGCCTCATTGTATTTATCGCAAATTATAAGTTATCAAGTCCCTGCTGAATTTGACTACGAACAATTTAAAAATTTTCTCAGCGTTCACGAATCGGCGTTTTCCGCCTTAAAATAGTTAAATATCGATTTAGTTGACTTTCTGCTGTTTAGCCTGTCGTATCATAATTTAAACACCTCGGTTCAACAAGCGTTTGAAACCACTGTCGACTCCACTGCAATACCGACCTATGCCGGTCTTATGTCTTATATCGCCTCTAGAATGCGCGCTACAGAATTAGCGACTGTAACGCCCAAATCGCCGACTGCAACAGCGAAACCGTTTGTACGTCGATCTTTGCAATTTCAAAATAATTCGACTAAACGTACTTCCTTGCTTGCCGAAACCAAGGACTTCGAGCCTCGTGACCCCGATGCCATGGGATGTCACTTTTGTAATTCAACCGGTCATAATATTTACACTTGTACGGATTTTTTCTTGCTTACGCTGGACAATCGTTATCAGGCCATCACCGATATGCGCCGTTGTTTTTCCTGTTTTGGAAAACATAATCGAATAAATTGTCGCTCAACAAAATCTTGCAAAACATGTGGTGCCAAAGAACATCACACACTACTGCATCGAGAACGAACTCTACCTGGTAACAATCGCCTTCAACCAGACTCTGAACGCCGAGTTCCGTCCAACCTCTCACGCCGAGCTACGGACACCCCTCATAGTCGACCATACACAAGTTATCAACAATGTAGTTCCGCCGAGCCTGCGCCTACGAGAATTGCCGCCGCCGAATATTCTGCATCTGATCGACGGTCAGAAATTCGACGCCCCGTTTCGCCGCCGACTAACGATTCTCGCCATTCTGCGCCGTCGTCCAACAGCCTGGATCGCACTGCGCTTACCTGTCAAACTGACAGCACCGCTGTCTTACTTGGTACTGTCAATATTCTGGTTCGTAACGAGCACAACGATTATGTACGCCTTCGCGCCGTTTTAGATTCCGGATCTGAAACTTGTCTGATCACAAATCGCGCTGCGCAATCGCTAAACGTAGCCATAACGCCCAGTCGCCAAAATTTAGTCGGTATCACCTCAACTGCCGCTACAATTAAGGGCGCTGTTCAATTACAAGTCGCTTCAATCTTAGATAACGATTTTAAAATGTCCGTCACCGCTTTGGTAGTCAATAAAATCACTAATGACTTGCCAACTGCTCGCATATCGAAGTCTGCCGCGGCCCAGTTTGTCAATAAGCCGCTTGCAGATCCTGAATTTTATCGTGCTGCACCTGTCGATTTATTACTTGGCGCCTGTGTTTTCGCTGACATCGTGTCAACCGAACAATGCTCGTTTATCGCTGGCACACCCTCCGCCCTATCCACCGTTTTTGGATGGGTCATCTTTGGTCAAGTTCCGCTCAACAATTCGCCGGACTACTGCCGAAATTCTACAACATTATTCACTCAAGTCACCGACGTTCAAGCCGACCTACAACGCTTTTGGGAGTCGGAAGAATTGGCCGACCTGCCTATACCTCATCCAGACAACGAATTCTGCGAACAGTTGTATACTGATACAACAACAAGGGACAGCAAGGGTCGCTACACTGTCGCCTTACCATTTAAAGGGGATTACGCTCCTTTAAAATCAAATCGACAAATCGTGTTCCGTTCAGCCGCTAATTTCGCGGCTCGCATCGCTTCCAAGCCAATCGTGGCTGAAAAATACCATCAGTTCATGCACGAGTACCTCGAATTAGGGCACATGACGCTTGCGCCTTCACCGTCTCAATATGTTATTCCGCATCATGGAGTTTTTAAAACACATGATCCTAACGGCAAAATACGAGTTGTTTTTAACGCTTCGTTTCCCGATCCCGCCGGCAATACACTCAATAATATTTTATTGCCGGGTCCTAAACTGCAAAAGGACATAGTGGATATTCTTAGCTCATTTCGTACTCACCGCTATGTCATTTGTACCGATATAAAAATGATGTATCGCCAAATAAATGTGCGCGCTTCTGATCGCCGTTTTCAGCACATTTTTTATCAAAACTCCAATAGTTCGTCGCCACAAGAATACGAATTGAACACCGTCACGTATGGCCTCGCGCCTTCTGCTTATTTGGCCCAGCGCACCCTGCTACAACTTTCCGCCGATGAAGGGGAAAATTATCCGTTAGCAGCCAACTCGATCGTTCAGCACTCTTACGTCGACGATATCATCACCGGTGCTTCAACTTTAAAGGAAGCCAATCAACTTGTTACCGAATTAACGGAGCTGTTCGCCCGCGGAGGATTTGAACTTCGCAAGTGGTCCTCTAATTGCGCTCAATTATTAGAACGATTTCCGAACGAATTCTTAGAGTCTGCGTTAGATTTCTCTAGCGACTCCACTATCAAAATTCTCGGCCTACAGTGGTCTCCTATTAGCGACGCCTTTGCTTATCAAGTCGCGCAATTCACCGATCTGCCTACAAAGCGAACTGTATTATCGTACCTCGCTCGTACTTTCGACCCGCTAGGGTTTCTTACTCCAGTGACGTTCTGGATCAAAACCTTGATAAAAACGCTGTGGAACAACGAAATGGCATGGGACGATCCATTGCCCAACGATATCAACGAAATACGGCTCAACTTCGCTAGTAAGATGTCATGCTTGAAAACATTTACTATACCTCGCCAACTGACCGTACCGAACGCCGTATACCGTTTACTAGGGTTTTGTGACGCTTCTGAAAAGGGTTATGCTGCGTGCCTTTATTTACACGTCCAGCATCACGATTCTGTCTCTGTTCACCTGCTCAAAGCTAAAAGTCGTGTGTCGCCGTCTAAAACTGTCGTCACCATACCACGCCTCGAATTATGTGCCGCATTGCTGCTGGCACGCTTGACCGAGTCTGTATTTGATCTTCGAACTTCGTTAAACTGCACCGAGATCCGCCTTCACTCCGACGCCAGTATTGTCTTAGCCTGGCTCCACACGCCTCCACATCGACTTAAAGTTTACGTCGCCAATCGAGTGCTTCGCATCCTGCAGAAAACTGACCTCAGTATGTGGTCGCACATTCCTACTGCCGAAAACGCCGCCGACATCGCCTCGAGAGGATGTACTCCCGATTGCCTCCTGTCTTCCGAAATCTGGTGGAACGGACCTACTCGCTATCATCTGCCCTTCGATTCATGGCCAGTTGTTAGTACCCCGACTCTGCCTGCCGAACAACTAGATCTTCGCCCGGAAAAACTGAGCTTAATCGCCTCTGCATCCAACGAAGTAGCGGATGAAATTTTGTTGAAATTTTCCGACTACGCCCGAGCTTTACGAGTAATCGCCTACGTACGTCGATTCATCAAACGAGCCAAATCGAAAGAAGTCACATTTGCGCCGTTTATCACCTCGGACGAGCTTGCTCAAGCCCGCGTCGTATGTGTTAAACTAACTCAAAAACGGCACTTCTCTAGCCAAATAGACAAGTGCGCTTCTAACAAAGTACAAACGCCAAGCTTCGCCGCGCTTAAGCCATTTTTAGACGAAAATGGGGCGCTCAGGGTGGGCGGTCGCCTTTCTCGCGCCAACACCAACTTCAACAGCAAACATCCTTATTTGCTGCCTAAACACAGTCACCTTACGCACTTGGTCTGTGATTATTATCATAAAGTTTCTCTGCATTCTGGGCCTCGCACTACTCAATCTTTGGTAGTGCAACAATTTTGGATATTGTCCGCCCGCAGCGTAATTCGTCAACGCATACATCGGTGCACTCGCTGTGTACGCTTCAGCAAAACAACGACCCAACCGCTCATGTCGGATCTTCCGCCTTCAAGAGTCAACCACATTCGCGCCTTCTATTCAACCGGAGTAGACTACGCCGGTCCCTTTGCGGTTAAGGTTAGCGGAACCCGCAGGGCCACCACAACAAAAGGTTATTTATGTCTGTTCGTCTGCATGAGCACTAAGGCCGTGCATCTGGAATTTGTCTCCGACCTCACAACTGACGCTTTTCTCGCCGCATTTGACCGCTTCGCATCACGCCGAGGTCTACCTGCGGAAATCTTCTCTGACAACGGAACGAACTTTGTCGGAGCCAAAAACGCTTTCAACGAGATTTACCAATCCATCAAGTCATCATCCGCCGTCATCGGAAACGTGCTAGCCGCCAAAAACGTGCGATGGCACCTCAACCCTCCCGCTTCGCCGAATTTCGGAGGCCTTTGGGAAGCCGCCGTAAAATCAGCTAAACATTGTCTCGCTCGCCTTTTGGGAAAAACCATTCTTACGTACGAGGGCTATGCCACCCTCTTTGCTCGAATCGAAGCTGTTCTCAACAGTCGTCCTCTGTTTGACGCCTCAACTGATCCTGCCGAACTCGACACCAATCTGACTCCAGGTCATTTCTTAATAGGTGTTTCGCTTGTCCAGCCTCCTGAAAAACCGGTTCCTGAAAAGCTGTCTCTCAAGTCTAGATGGCTATTAATAAAAAATTTAACTCAAACATTTTGGAAAATCTGGTCAAAAAATTATTTGCACACTCAGATTCAACGAAATAAATGGACCAAACCCGGAACCAACGTCTCAATCGGTCAAGTCGTCATTTCCCGGCAAATGGACACCTCGCCGGCGCAGTGGCCGCTTGGTGTCATATCGCAAGTCTTTCCTGGACACGATAATGTTGTTAGAACTGTCGAAATCAAAACTCAACACGGGCATTACGTACGCCCCGTCTCGTCTTTAGTTTTGCTGCCCGCAAACTAAGGTTCCCGGGCGTCCTGGGACGACGTTAAACTCATCCCCGCGATGGTCGCTTTTCGCGGTCTTCCTTTGAGCCTTGTTCGCATTCTTTGCTGTCTCATCTTGTATTTGAGTCAGTTTTACTTTGGGTTTGTTACCATGATCAACGAGATCCACTAGAACGCCATCGTCCTTTGTTCTCGCCTCAACGCCGTTGATTGCTGCATCTTCTCCGCTTCCTCGTATTTTGGAGTTCACTTCTAAATCAATTGTAATTTACTGTCAATTGGCAATTAGATCCCACTTCGGGCTGCTGCCGTCTTCTGTGTCTTGTGAGTTTGTTGCCAACGCCGAGCGCCGACTGCTCTTCCTTCAACGTTTGCGAGCTGCCGGGCTGAACGACGCCCGCCTGTTCTGAATAAGCCTTTGGAAGCCTTCAGAATGTGTATCGAGATTTATCCGTTTCTTTTGCGCCTTTGCTAGGCCTTCAACGTTTGCGAGCTGCCGGGCTGAACGACGCCCGCCTGTTCTGAATAAGCCTTTGGAAGCCCTCAGAATGTGTATCGAGATTTATCCGTTTCTCTTGTGCCTTTGCTAGGCCTTCAACGACTGCGATCTTCTGAAGTCATCGAATTCTTCAGATTCTCGTTTCTGCACTCAACGTCTCCGTTCGTCTCTCGTCGCGCTTGCTTTTAAGCCCTCGCTTAGAAGCACAGCAAAATGTCCGTTTACCGTTTGGCTCTCGCGTGAGCCTGTGGAAAATGTTCCGTCTTCTGGCCGCCACAGACCGCGCTCTGTGGACGCCCATCAAGATGTTCCGTTCGTCGTCTCAACGTTTGTTATCTTCGCTTCGCTCTCAACGATATCTTCGACCTCAACGATCGTCGCACTTCTCCTGCCTCTTGGTGGGCGGTGCACTCTTCGCTTCGTACTCTGCGCTCTCATCGAATTGTCTTCGCTACGATACTGTAAAAATCCGCTTCCGCATTTTTAGGTGGGCGGAATGTTCAGTATAGTTCCGTACTTTTAAATTAGGCGCTTGGGTTAGCCCGCTTAATTATTCTTCCCGCATAAATACATCTTTGCTGGACCTGTCTCCTCTCCCTCCTTACTCCTTCTGCTTGTGATCGTCTGATCGATATCTACCAATAATCATCGAGCTGATTAATAACGCCTGCGCAATGCCTTTCTTCTTCGTTTCAACTAGTACGTTTTCGGCCATGTTGAGCCTCCAGCGACGCCGTAGGGCTTCGCTTCACTTGCTAGTGTACTGTTCATCTTGACGGACGTGTCAAGTCATTCGTTTCACCGGAATTAGCGTGCATTCCGGCAATGTGCTTTATCTTTTCGTTATAACCAGTCTTGTCGTAGGGCTGTGTTATTTAACAAGTTAATCGCAATTATTCGTAATTATTTATTTCATTGTGTCTCCGCATATTACCTTTTCCTACTCAATGTACTTAAGTTTCGACCTCATCAGTGCTTTAATCGTTTGTGTGCTCGACGAAAAACTGCAATTGTGTATTTTCATTATTACTATTAAACTGTTCTTAGTGATATCGACAAATCCCTGTGGCGCCACACACCGAATCAACCTTTTGCGTCCTGGATGGAGTATCTACGCTGTACATGTAAGTCTTATTACAATTATTATTAGCTTAAGTGCATTGATCCTAATTGTGTTTCATTCCCATCCCTTTGTGTTCAACGGTTTTAAGCGGGTAACCTTGCTTCGAAACGGTTTCTCTGGTTTGACGGTTCATTGTGCCGGCTAGCTGCTGGTTTTTCAAGGTATAACCCCCCATGGAGGAAAGGCTGTACTACCATTCAGGCTGAGTACTCCACAGTTACAAATTAATCAATAGATGACTGAATCGTCCCGCTGTTAGCGGCAGACTAACCAAAGGTGAGTGAAAGGATTGTCAGATAAAAACATTCTTTACTTTCCGAATGATCCTCATACATTAACTATGTTGGTTACTAATACTGCATTTACATAAAATGCCTAAATTTCTGTAGCTTAAAATATACATAACAACTATTAAAAAATAAAAACACTTGAAAATATGAAAGAATGCACAGACAAATGAATTAAGATTAGAAATTAAGATATGAAAAAAAAACAAAAAGAGAAAATTATTCCTGAAGTTAAACTTCTTTACATGTACTTAGTACACATGACTGGGATTTGAGTAAGTTTCTCAATGAATTTTTGTAGTACATATATATATTTTATATACCTTACAAGAAAATTAAATACAAAAAAGGTACATAGCTAAAATGGAAAATAATCTAAGAAATGAATACAAATTTAAATTATATCTGCTAATTTCTTAGCAAAAGTATGAAATAAGGATTTCCAGGGTGAGAAACAGGTCAAAAGTAGTTAAGCATCTACTTCTAATACTCTATGTAGATCACACTACCCAGGTGAGAAACAGGTCAAAAGTAGTTAAGCATCTACTTCTAATACTCTATGTAGATCACACTACCCATCATATGGGTTATATTAACATTTAAAATTATAGTTAATATGAAGTTGCTCAAGAAATTGGTGGATAATAAGACATTTAATGTCATGGTAACACTAGTTACGGCACAAACAGAAATGGCAGATGCCAAGATTTATGATATTAATGTAGTAAAATGTGCACCTTCAAAATACATCAGCAGATTTCCTAATAGCCAAGTACAAACCAAATTAATCATAGTTTTGATTACCAGGAATTGTGGTTTAGGGAATTGAGTAAATATTCTAGTTTAGTAAAAATAGCAGCAAATCTCTTGGTTATGATATCAAAATGATCATCTTGGAGGGAAGATCAAGTCCTAGGTACATTGAGGCAGAACTATAAAGTGGGCCAAACTACTACTCTATCAAAGGTGTTTCCAAAGTAAGCCTAGTTTGACCAGTTTTGTGGAATAAGGGAACCAATCTATAAATAACATGATAAAGGCATCTTTATACAGCCCTAAGTGGTGATGAGCTCCACCTGGTATATTACGTGGTAAACAAATGTTACCACCCTATCAGAGGGAAGATATTGCCAACATGCACTAAATTGTAGCTTACCAGTAATTCTGTAATGCAAAAACAACTAACAATCAAAGTTTAAGGGCTGATGGCCACTGTGAGGGAGTTGAGTGAAGTGGACTCAGCTGACAAAAATGACCCCGTGTTTTTCTATATTTGGGAAGCAACAGGATGCATAGTGGGGCTCAACTCCTTTCAGCTTCATTGCTGTCCTGGTCCGTTTTGAAAGCTGACTATGCTTCCCCCACCAATTGACTTTGTATGCTTTCCGACAAAATTTCTGCCGTTCGCATGGTTTCAATCTATCTATGGCATTCTGTATATTCTGTTGCATACGAGCTTATCTAGTTTCTTAGAAATGGAGATCAAAGAGAAATTAATTATTGAATGCTTAGAGAGCAAAGTTTGTGTCCAATCCTGTCAGGTCGTTTTTAACCATCTCTAAAATTTCATTTAACTCATCTCTTGTCATCCCAACTTTCCCACTCTTTTCTATGGTTTATCAGAAGGCTTGTTGTATAGAACGTTGATTTGATATCAGAATCGTCCATATCAGAACTTAACAACACAAAATTCAAGCTTCTTAAGAGATGTGCACAACATGTTTCTTCGATACGGACTGAGGAACGCTATGCTCCTAGTTACCACTCCCTAACAACTTAGCATAACTTCACTCAACTACGCTGCGTTCAACTCAACTCAACTGAACTCGCTCGCAGTGGCCGTCTGCCCTGAGGATAGTCAAGGTAGGCTTATAATTACAGTGATCATACTATTTTTGGGTATGTTTAATTGTTAGTATACTAGGGACATGTTAATTCAAAAATTCAGTTTATCTGAAGCAGGTTAAAATTGTTTATTTTGTATGTTGAAAAAAAATAATGGTGAATTATAGGAATGGTGTGTAAAGTTCTGGAAGTAAATTGAATTGACCTCATGTAAAAAAATTTGAAAAAAGATCCTCCGCAAGATAATGGGTCCGAAGACAGAAGACAAGACAATATAGGTTATGAAGTTAAGAAGAACTGTACAAGGAAAATGAACGATTAAAAAGAGAAGACTAAATTCTATAGACACCTGTATAGAATGGATAACAACGGGTTGACAAAACAAATTTTTAAGACACTGAACAATAGACCTAAGGTGTCGGATAAATGGTTTAAAGAAGCCAAAAAGGATATTGAGAAAACCAGAATAAACCGAGGAATCTTAATGAACCGAACTAAATTCAGACAAACAATTATGGACTTTAAGAGATTCCATGAAGAGCAAAAACAGAACAATGGATGGACAGAAGAAAGGAATAAAACCTATAGGGAGCAAATGCTGAGAACGTGGGCTGCAAAAAAGAGCTTCCAGAAACATCTAATGTCACTTCACATGTTCTAAAATTGGTTTTATATGTGGGGGAAAATGGATCTGATACAGCAGTAAATACTGTAACACTATTATTAAATCATACTACAGTGGCAGTTATTGTAAACAATAACAGGTTGAATGACTTGTGGGGGGCAGTTCCCAAGTTAAAAATCAATAATCAAGCTGTCATAATGTTGACTGCAGTGCAGCTGCCCAAAAAAATCTTCAGGTCAAGCTTGGTGGCACCCTCATACGATAATAAATAAGATTTTGGCTTATCTGAAATTCTACTAATCAGAAAGGACTGGGTTCAATCAAGTTTGTATAAATACATCCCTAGTGTACTATAATTTATTGTAAAACTAGTATAGAAAGCTCATTCCACATAGCAGTCTAATACTTCAAGACTGTTTTAAGAAATGTAACAATTACATTCATTTTATTACATCACAAAATTATATTACCCTGCAACTAAAACACATAACCACAATTCCACTGACAAATACCAATTTGAAATTACCATTCCTTATATATATATCACCAAGCAGTTCAAACTACTAGAAATATGCTGATGAAAAACAGATAAAAGTTACTTAACTGTAAAAGGTACATTACCAGTATGACTACATACTCTAAACTTCTACCAGGATGCTACAACTATGAAATAAATGACTACTGAAATAATCCTTAGAGGTAATGTGTTTAAACAGTAAACATTAATACTGATGTTTATGTGTAAGACTAGATTTTATGTTATTTTGAATAAACTCAGTAAAATGACATTCATATCCTAGTTTATACTTAATACAACAATGAGATTACAATATTACATTTTACTAAATTAGCAAAAAATTAAAAAAATTATGTATTTCATGTTTTACCATATCAACTGCTATACACTTCTATTTCTTGTTATTTTCAGCCAAATTTCTAAGGCAGAAAATTATTGCAAGCAAATTTTACATTACGTGAAAACAAGATTATTGTTGACCTATAAAAATAATTATTTTATTTATTGTTAACAAAGATAAACGAGATTCAACAGTTTAATAACCTACTAACTAAATTAATTATTGTTAATAAAATTTGAAAATATCTAATACAAGAATTTTTCCAAGGCTATAAATTAGCTAGAGAAATAAGACCCTACAATACTAATAATGACATTTTTATTCAATTGAACACATACACAGTAGCGAAAAATTCTTTCCCAGTTTTCGACAATAACTGGTACTTATTAAATCAATAACTTCAAGAATTCTCCTAAATATTTTTTAAACATCTTTAAAATATTACAAAATGAAACAACAGATCTAATTAATTATCAATAAAGTCATTTTAAATGACTTAGTCCAGTTAAAAACAAATTTTACAGTCAATATTGAGATTCAAACTGTACGTCTTCTTAAATAGCAATCACAGTCAACAAAAAAATATTATTTTAAATTACCCATTAATTTCAGAGGTTAAGATGTTCCATCAAAAATTGCAATTGATAAGAACCTATCTACCTACCGTAACTATCAACATAATTATATCTTAATATTAATAAACAGAAAACTTAATGTGAACTTCACAATAACAATAGTTTCAAACTGAAGAGGTTTTAGCAAAAACAACTTAAGTCCAAAAATGAAAATTTTTCAGGAGGTTAAAAAAGTCCTCCAGTCTTTTATTATTGTTTTACACACACGATACTGTGGTAACTTTATTCTGCAAACTTTTTGAGAAAAGAAAAGTTATTATTTGAACGTCTATTAAAAGCCAATAATATGTTTTGTAAGAAAATAAAAATTAAAACCTGGACTAATGTTGTTTTGTACAAAAATTTTACCAGCTGTATTTTTTTACTTCCAAGGTAAAGTCAATTTATAAAAAAGAAATTGTAAAAAACAATACATCATTTCGATTTCTATCACTTTCAGGTGATTCCATTATATACGGTAGTTTAAGAAACCCAGTAAAGAATACACTTTTTTGAACAGTGTTAATTTTGATCAAAAACAACCATAGTCCAAGGAATATGGCACTTTTTGTAAAAAACAAGATGGACTATAGTTGTTTTTGCAAACCTAGATGATTTTTCAACATTATATTAATGCAACTATGGCTGTTTTTGGACTATAGTTGTTTTTTGCTAAAACCTCTTTAATTAATTATCAAAATCATACCAAAGACAATCCTATTTCTTGAAAACTATGAACACAAATTAGAACTTAATTAATTACACAGAATAAAAACATACTACATAATCACAATATAACTGAAATAAAATTTTCATGTATACCAAAAGTTTAGATATAAACTAAAGAAAGTTAATATATTTAATACACTAACTAATTTTAGTTTTAATCCCAGTATGAAATACAACAGAGAGTTGTTTTCTGAAGTAATTGTATTCAATAGTTCTGCTTAGCCACCAGCTCGTCTTTTTTTTTTTTTGTTTAACGTCAGACTGTTCTGCAATTACTGCTAATGCAGACGGTGAAGGATGAAATGATTTTTGTTATGTATGAATTTATGCCATGCCTGAATGGGATTCGAACCCAAGATCGCATGATGAGAGGCAAGCACATTACCAACTACGCCAATGCGGCCGGCGTATGTGTGCTGGTGAGGCAAAGGGAGAGGATATTTTCATGCCTGATATCATCTAGTAGTGTCTCATTTATCGTGTGTTGATACAGTTTTGAAAACGTTGATAATTCAACAGAAAATACTGTAACAATACTGAAAAGGAAAGAGTATTCGATAGTTTTCTAGGGATACCGAGAATTTATAAATGTTAACGTAAATAAATAAATAGTAATAAAAAGGAGTAATAATAGAGTTTTAAAGAAATAGTCATAAAGGGTCTTGTATAATCAGGTAGGGGTCTATTATTGAATAAATATTGTGAAAGAGTCAGGTGGTTTTCTATTTAGATAATTGGTTTCTTTTACAACACTTTCTATTCAATCATAGTTTGTTTACAGTTGTTTAAGATTTATCCAGAAGCTGTCAGAGGGATTTAGTATTTTTTTATTATTATATTGAAAATCTCTGTCTTTTCTCGAACTCTCCATTAGCCCACCTATAAAAGCAGCGGGTTGTTTAGGTCCAGAGTTAGTTTACATTTTGTCTGTGATTGAGTGAGTGTATTCCTTAGTGCATACCAGTACGTTAGAAGAGATCAATGTTACTGCGAATAACTGTCCATTGTTTAACTTTTATTAACTCTGTATCATTTCTGTAAGTAGTATTAAGTAAATAGTTTATTTATTGTACGAGTTAATTATACCCTAATTATTTTGTTATTTATTAAGTAGTTTCATTGTAATATACTTGTAGATTGTAGTCAATTATTTAATTGTAATTTCTTAGTTGTAATAAATACTTGTAATTTTACACTTTAGTATGTTAATTATTTAATTTACCCAGATTCTGAAACGGACCTTAGAGATAAGTGTCACAATAAATTTCTTTTGTCAATTGTTCTAAAGTAACCTGTGACTTATTTTAAAAATAAATTTTAGGGTACTAAGTGTTTTAATTTTTGTGTTATATTTAATGTTAGTGATAGTATTTAATTTGTTAAAAGTATTCTTTAATTATCATTAAATAGAGTTAGTTACGAGAGTATATTATTGTTAATTCTTTATATTTAGTGCGATATTTTAATGATACAATGTCTAAGCCTCAGCAAAAAATTTCAACAGGTAAAAGTATTTTTATGTACAATGAAGCTCGTCAGATAATTTTCAGTCATGGAAAAATAATTCACCATGAATCTAAATCTAAAAAATTAAAATTTTGATAAAAACATCTGGTAGATTAATAATTAGGAATAAATAATATGAGTTTTTATTAAAAGTTAAAATGGGTTGCATGATTTTGAGTAGCTTAGTAAACAAAATCTTAATGTTTTACATAAATTATTATTGTAGGAAATTAAGTGTATTGTAACAAGGACAATGGATAACCATTGAAAGAAATGTGTTTGAAAGGAGTTCTTGGAAGCGTGGTTAAAACTAGTATGAAATACAGAGAATGGATCTTTGTTATGACTATTATTGATAATTTCTACTATGTTCTGGATTGTTCTGAAAAGCAGAGAAAGTGTTAGATGGGTCTCGATTGTTTGACAAATTATCAGACCGTAGGTATAAAAACTAGAATATTTGGGTCACATAACCAGAGGAGAAAAATATGAGTTGCTGAGAATTATTATGCAGGGAAGGATCCGAGGAAGAAGAGGCGTAGGAAGAAGACGCATCTCCTGGCTGAGGAATCTTAGAGAATGGTTCAACTGTAGTTCATTGCAACTATTCAGAGCAGCAGCCAGCAAAGTGACCATAGCCATTATGATATCCAACCTCCGATAGGAGATGGAACTTTAAGAAGAAGGTATAAAAATAGTTAATACCTTTGTAGTCAGTCAGTACTTGGACTGTGAATGGAATAAGTGTTGTCAGGCCATTTCAAATTAGTTTCGTTATGGGGAGTTTCATCCTTTTTGAATTGATGATAAAAATTATTTGTGAGTTTATTTTGAACTAAGCTTGACTGTCTCTTACAGCCAAATGATGAAATTTTTTTAAAGAAGCAGTTAAGTATGTCATTAGGATAAACAACACCCTATTGTATTAGTACAGTATTAAAAATAAAAATTAGAAACAGAAAAACTACAATAAAATTCAGAATAAAAATGTGCAAATACCATGATTACTATTACAAGATCCAGCCAGTATCACACTAGAATACATAATATAACATTCTCACTAACCTTAACAAGAGCAAAATTAACTCTAATACTACAAAAATATATTATAATATTAGCCTTTGCTGTCTTTTACATAGATGTATCACACGATTTGGACGAAATTATATCAATTAAAAGAGATTCAAAAATTAAGAAAATTCTCCATTCGGAGAAAGAATACAAAACTTAACATAAAACAATAATCCTTAATAAAAATCACACACTAGTAAAACACAATGATACTTTCTGTCTTCATTTGAACATTCTGAGATTCATATAATGTATTATTATAGTACCCTGTAGAAAAATTTAATTTCTTGAAATGCTTTAAATTTTCATGTTTCAGTAAGAAACGTTTGAACAAACCATGAGACCAAGTGTTCACACCAAAATCTCATTAGTTTATCTATTTTGAAATAACATATTTAAATTAAATTTTAAGCTTTCATCAAAACCTTTAAAACATTCTAGAAAGAACAATTAAAATTTGAATAAATAAACAAAAATTATTAGAGAATGCTCAAACAAAAACATTTTTCATCCTTCTTAACATCTTGAAAATCATACACTGTTTTTCTTGTAATTTTAACCAAATTTAAATTCTAATGTTAATAAATTGACAAAACTTTATAAAGCTCTCTAATGACCAGGATATTACAAATGGATATTTTAATATTTTAATTTTTTTAAATTATACCATTTAATGGTTTTTTTTTAAATTTCATTAGAATACATATTGAAATTATGTTTTTAAATTAGAAACCATAATTTTATTATAGTTCATAAACGAAAACTAACTTTGAAATTATATTTCTGTTTAGACAAAGAATTAATTCCAGTAAATTATATACCTACTGTCTGTCGATAACTTGATGGGCTCCCGCAGAGAGGAGCATAATCGGCCTGCTACTAGCCTTCTCAATGACATTTCATTATGTACTACTTTAAGTATAGGCATTTCAACTGGCGCGTCAAGGCTTCGAATGAATTGGCTTACAAATACTAAATCTACCCGTCCCTCCCCTAGTGTTATAGACTGTTTACAAAACTAATGTATATATTTTTCTACATAGTAAAATATGTTTACTATAAATACAGTACAAAGCAAATGGGGAGTCATATAATGTATTAAAATTATTCATCAGTTATTATTGTTACTATACAGTAATAAGCTTATTATTAGGCAGTTTATTTACTAATAATACTGGTTTTGATAGGAAATGATTATTAACTACATACGTCTAACCAACGAATGAAACCCACAGTGAATATTGTCATTTAGTTTTCAATCAACTGTCGTTCAGTGCGATCATTACAGTTAAAAAGTGTTGAGGCTTTTTTGATGTGTGCCGACCGAATTTATAGAATACCAAGTGTGGTGTTTATTATTTTATTATTTACTATTTTACAGTACCTATTAGTGCCCTACTAATTGTACTAGAAAAAGAAACCTTTTTCTAATGTACTACTAGAAACTTTGTTAGCTACGCCGGCAAATTATTTTTAGAAAAAAAAAACAGTAAGAATATCAATGACATTCATAACAGTGCATAAGTGTTCTAGAAATATTGGCGAATATTAATAATTAATTAAAGAATTAAAATAGCACTGTTTCAAAATTGTTACCGAAATTTTGTTAAGGTTAGAAAGAGATTTATAAATTATAATTGGGTCTTTATAAAAATTATTGTATAAATGTACGCTTTATAGAAAACTGTGTCGTGCATTTTGTTTTAGAGTCGGTAGTTTTTGATACACCTTGTATTATTACAGGCTAAACTCTCTGCGCGCCAAGTGAGACGCCCAATATTATACTAACCAGCACACTGGAATTGGTACATAATGAAGTGTTATTGAGAAGGCTAGTAGCAGGCCGATTCTACTCCTCTCTACAAGAGGCCATCAAGTTATAGACAAAAAGTATAAATAATTCCATTAATTTAAAATGTAAATACTAAAAAAATCCTTTTCTGATTTCCTGGTCATAACTCCAATGTACGTACCATTCAAGGAAGACTGTATCTATAATCTATATTTTCATGTAAAAATAAAAAATAAATTGTACTTGATGTCAGTATTTTACTCTTGAATTTTAAGATTATTATTGTTATTATATTTTAATTCTAACTCGTTTTTTTTCTGTTGAGTATAACAGTTGCTAGAGCAATTGATGAACTCAGACCCGTAGAAAGTATGAAGTTTGTAAGTAAAATTGCATCTGCTGAATCCATATAAATTGTAAACACTCGAGCTGTAAAAATAAATAAAACAACTGTAAAATAAACAGAGCTAAAATATATTTTAAACAATTTCCAATTTATAAACCCCCTTGAACAATCCTATATTTAAAACTCGGTCAATGTTCTCAGTGCTGCTACATAACAATCCTGCAGACATGTCTTTTTTAATTAAGAAAAAAAATCCTTCAGTAATCTTATAATGTTTTCTTTCCTCTCTCTCTATTATGCCACTTATGGTTTTCAAATTCCCTGTTCATCTAAGCCCGTCATCCCACTGCATAGTCAGTTTCTTTATCTCCTCTTATTCTTCTGAAGGGCTTCTCATATGGGCATATAAATACCTGGGTGTTCTCATTCTGATACCTATCATAATACGATAATATCATGTATGTTTTACTTTTCTGTTTTCACTCATTTCAACTATGCAGTGTCCAGTATCTCCATTCCAATTTTGTTGTTTAGGTCAACAGCCGAAAGGCTGGTTTGAACCTCTAGAGGTTTTACCAAGTAAAAACGAGGAGAAAGGTTATTTACTATTGCCTTCTTCACTGAGTTGAAAGAGTATGCTTATCAGCATGCCAGGCCCTCCGAAAAGCACTTACTTTCCACCCTGCAAATGACACCTTCACTTCATTCACCACAGGGTCTGGCTGTATAGTGAAATTCATTACTCTCAGAGGAGATAACTCTGACTAGTGTCTTTTACACCTCTACCTCTTCTGTTCTTAAATAGTTCAGTCATGTAATTGGCTGAATATATGATAAGAAAAAGAACTATTTTTTGTAGCCCTAGAACCAACAGGTCAAGTGCAATAATTTAACACTCCACCTGCCCATTACGGGCATATTCCAATTTTATCGCTTTTTACTCAATGTCCAACACTTTCATTTGTACATGATCCAAACTGGAGACCCCACAAGCTCTTCGTAAAAATCCATCTTTAGAGCTTTTAAACGCTCCTCATTCCGTCTACTTATCTGCCAGCATTCAGACGTATAAGTAATGATCGGCTCCACTACCACCCCATAAATCATCTTTGTCAAGCTTACGCTGATTTTTGACGACCAAATCAGAGTTCAGCTTCTTGATCGCCACTCTGCCTTGGACAATTCTTGCCCTGATATCTACCTTACACCTACCATCCTTAGATATCAGCGTTCACAAGTATTTATATTTGTCACTACACCTCACCACATCTCTGTCTACGCTCAAATCAGTTCCCTCATCACCCACCATCAAATATGCTGTCATATTCATATTCATCTTCATGCCCAATCCCTCATACTCTCCTTCAACTTACTGAATTCTGAATTAAACCTATTATTACAAATTTAAAGAAAAAACATTTGGTTACTTACTGAGATTTGTAAAAGCGGATATCAGCCATGATGTTACACTGACACTTTCTGCTTTTCTTGTAGATAAAATTTCCCATAACTGAATGGCTTTGCTTGATAATGATACAGGTGTGCATAACGGCTGAAAAATAAATATGTACAATTTATATAGTACGTAAACAATGCAATAGCCTAAAAAATCTGGTGTGAAACACTCACACAACTTTCTCTTGCCAGTGCAAATAATTAACAATAAACCTAACATTATTAATGAAATATTAGATATAAAAAAAGCTAACCTCAAAAACATAACCTTAACAAAAAGCTAACCTCAAAAACATAACCTTATTTTAATTATGAGTGAATGACGCAAAATGAAAATCGAACTCAGTTTGGCTTAAAAAAACGGAAAATCACACTTTCTCGTTAAACTAGGCTCTGTAGTGAAAAATGCTTTAAATAAAAGTTGTAGATCTTTTTATTTCCTATAAAATTTATTATATACACTTTTGTCGTAAAATGCATTCTAAGGCCGAAATCTTAAAAAAATCGATTTTTCACACGTTTTCGTGAGAAAAAAATCAGAAAATCGCTAATTACTGCTAAACTAAGCGTTATACAAAAAAATGTTTGAAATAAAAGTTGTAGAATTTTAAATTCTCTACAACTTTTATTATATAAACTTTTGTGCTAAAATGCATATTAAAGCCGTAATTTTAAAAAGAAAATGTTTTTACGTGAAAACAGCCTCACCGAGAATTTCAGCAAACATGGTGCCTACCCTATCTTGTAGAGAATAAAAAATTGAGTAAACCAGGCGATTTTAAAAAAAATCGTAGGACCAGTTTTTGAGAAAATCACAAAAAAGTGAAAAATTACGCGAATAAACTACTTCTTCTGGTTGACCGATTTTGATGAAAATGTTCGTGTCGCGTCCGGTAAGGATATGTAACTTAAGTTCCAACTTTCAAGTTCGTACAATGTTCTGTTCTTGAGATATTTTGTATACACACACACACACACACACACAGACCAATCGCTAAAAACATGTTTTTTGGGTTCAGGGGGTCTGAAAACGTATAGATCCGGTGAAAACTCGATTTCGAAAAATCGACATGAAAACAATACTTTCCTTCCTATATATTCATATAGGCAAGAGAAAGTAATAATAATGGATGTGACAGCTCGGGAAAAAATTATTCAGTGATATTATAAAAAATCGATCTGGAAACATGTGTAAATCTGAAAAAAAAACAAGTAAAGTTATTTGGATAAATTCTGTTACCTTTCCACTGAACTTGAATTTTTTGTACACGAATTGTAATCATTCACAAAAGTGTTAATATTTAGAGGTTGGAAAAACACTGCATTTCTATGATAAATATTAAAATTTACTTACTGTAATCTTAAATTTAAGGATAAAAGGTTCAAATACCTACTTTACGGAAGAGCCAAAAACTAGTGACAACAGTCAATATCGGCATAGAATGGATCTTTACAATCTACAGATGCTTTCGCTTTATGGTAAAGGTAGTTTCGCTAAAGGTAGTATTTATTAGGTTAATCAGTTTCTTGACTGAAAACCTAATCATCTCAGAGGATCAGCATGGTTTCCAAAAAGGTAGATCAACTAAAACTGCAATTGTTGCACTTGTGGAGCAAGTAGTTAATATATTGGACGCCGGGGAGAAAGCATTGGCAGTGTTTCTGGATCTGAGTAAAGCTTTCGATTGTGTTGATCATGAAATTTTATTGAAAACACTAGAGTCATTAGGCGTTAGGGATGTAGAGTTGAAATGGTTTCAATCTTACCTTATTAATAGATTACAGTGTGTGGAGTTAACTAGGGTTGTTAGAGGGAAACTTACAAAAGTTGTATCTGGAAAGCTTGAAGTCAAAGCAGGCGTTCCACAGGGGTCAGTTTTAGGTCCAATTCTGTTTCTATTGTACATTAATAGGTTACCAGAAGTCATACCTAATGGCAGAGCTTTGTTGTTTGCTGATGATACTTCAGTAATCAATAACAGTTCACTGGTAGATGCTCTTGAAGTAAATACACATGTTAACATAGAGTCCGTAGTGCAGTTCTTGAATCAAATGTTATTAACAGTTAATGGGAAAAAGTGTCAGTACTTGCAGTTCAAAAATAAACATAACGTTAAAGAAAGTAGAGAAGTGGATGTATTTATTCATAATAATAGTTTAGAGCATGTAGAAACAGTGAAGTTCCTGGGCGTATCTCTAGATAGATCTTTGTCTTGGGACTTCTATATCAATCAAGTTTGTAGTAAAATATCATCTGGGGTATTTGCACTAAAACAAATCGCCAGATTAAATGATAAAAAATTACTTATGGCAGCTTATCATGGCCTCATTCTGTCTCATATCCGGTATGGTATTTTAGTATGGGGTAATTCTAGCATGGGTAATATGAATAGGGTTTTTAAAATTCAAAAGAAAGCTATTAGGTGTATGGTGGGAGCTAACCAGCTAACCTCATGCAGGCCACTATTTAAGGAGCTTAAATTGCTTACAGTTCCCTGTCTCTACATTTTTGAGGTGATTATGTATGTTAGGCAAAATAATTTTATGCAGAATTTCAATGTTCACAATCATAACACGAGAAACAGGAATGATTATTATGTGGCTAATCACTCCACAAAATTGTTTGAACAAAAACCTACTTATGCAGGGAGAAAATTCATAAATAAATTACCCCAATCTTTAAAGTGTTGTGAGGATTTGAATTCCTTTAAAAAAATTTAAAAAATTACTTGACCGGTGAAACTTTTTATAGCGTACAAGAATTTCTTTCTTGATAGTAGTGATACATAGTGTGTTTCTTATATGTATTTCAGGTGTTACATCTGACGACATGTCCTATACTCCTCCTGGAGTCTCCAGGGTGCAAAAAAAAAAAAAAAAATAAATGAATTCACAGAAGTAGCAGGTTTATCAATTTTTACAGTTAGGCTAGTCCACCAATTACTTTTCGGTTAGCTAATAGTTTGGGAGCACAAGTTCTCATTCAGAAGAATCAATAAAAGGTTAATTTACGACTTATGAATATAAAAAAATACAATTTTGCCATAACCTAACTTTGAATTACCTAAGCAGATATTTTCATAACTTCTTTTCTTTTCTCACATTTGGAACATTGCCACTTTTCTTGATTTTCCATCACACTTAAAATCATATCATGTTCATTTTCAGGACTGTAAATACATTTAGTATGATATTTAACTTTTGAAGAAGCCAAATTGTCTTTCTTCGATTTGCACAGTATAATTTTTAAAAATACTTGATAATGCCATTATAATAAAGAGTGTTCTACATCAACTTAATTCATTCTACTCACTTTGAAATGCCTCTTTTCATCATTCTACAATTGAACAGTTATTCAAATTTGCTTATCTTATTGCTGTATTACTATTTGAGTACAGCCAACACATTTTAAAAACTAATAAAATTAATAGACTGATAAAGTACTCACAATTAAATACGTTAACAAAAATGGTGGTAAAATTCCAAAAATGAATCCAAAAACAAATGCTAAATAAACTGCAAAGAAAACCATTGATCTAGTATTTATAAGATCTAAGTATTTCAGTACTAGATAAATAAGTATGATTTCTTGAGCAATGATAATAGGATACTCCATATATGAGAGAAGAGCATACTGATTTACATAATTGTAGCATGCTGTCGTTGTATAACTAAAACAAACAAAATTACAACATAAGTTAAATTTTATATAATTTTACCAAGAATCAAATTTCAACTAAAATATCAAATGTAATGTGTCCTAGCATTAATATCATTGAACGAATACTTGTATCTAATAAGAAAAATTACATACTGATCCAAATTCATACTGTTTTTAGAACATTTTTCTTAAAATTACTGTGACAATCATCAGGAAAAATTTCTACCACATACTGAATTAGGTTTATGCAATACAAGACAGAACCCTAGTTTCTTCCTTAAGGGTTACTCCCATGACGCTAGTAAAATAGCGTAAAGGGAAAAAAACTAGCAGCTAGTTTAGTTGAAGCGCTAGTGAGTTTGAGCAAGTTCGATTTTACTAGCATTAGTAGGGGAAAAAAGGTCATGGGGTTGACTAGGGCTAGTAAACCAGCTCGGTGTCAACGTTGCTTACAAGTGCTAGTAGGGAACAGGTCATGTGATTGACTAGGGTTAGTAAACCAGCTCGGTGTCAATGTTGCTTACAAGCGCTAGTAGGGGGAAAAAGGTCACGGGATTGACTAGGGCTAGTAAACCAGCTCAGTGTCAACGTTGCTTATAAGCGCTAGTAGGGGGAAAAAGGTCACGGGATTGACTAGGGCTAGTAAACCAGCTCAGTGTCAACGTTGCTTATAAGCGCTAGTAGGGGGAAAAAGGTCACGGTATTGACTAGGGCTAGTAAACCAGCTCGGTGTCAACGTTGCTTACAAGCGCTAGTAGGGAAAAGGTCATGTGATTGACTAGGGCTAGTAAACCAACTTGGTGTCAACGTTGCTTACAAGCGCTAGTAGGGGAAAAAAGGTCACAGGATTGACTAGGGCTACTAAACCACCTTGGTGTCAACATTGCTTACAAGCGCTAGTAGGGGAAAAGGTCATGTGATTGACTAGCGGTAGTAAACTAGCTTGGTGTGAACATTTGGAAATGTTGCTAGTTACTAATAAGCTGCTAGTACTAGCAGCTAGTGAACTAACCTTGGGGAAACCATCGCTGATGTGCTAGTAGGTCCTGTTAATACAAGCATCGAGGGAATAGCCCTTTACCCAAATTCATAAACATCACATTCAACAAAAATTTTCAATTTATAACCAGTTAACAGACATGTCATGATCAAAGGCACTATGATCTTCAGGAACTTAATTGGTACAGAAGAAGTTGCTCACAAAAGCAGATTCAACATTCCGCTCACATAGATTGATAGTTTGAAGGATTTACATTTGTAGGTGACTACAGAAATGACTGGCAAGTAGTTATACAGTAATGTACTACAAAAATAAATGTTAACAATTTGGTAATAAGAAGCATCAGTACTCATGGTGTACCATGAATATTGGTTTATTTCCAGTGTTTCTAATCGCAATTCTTATCCCTTAATATTATGTTAACAGGAAAATACTGAAACAGTACCTATTCTTAAAAAGTGCATTTCATTTAGAGAAAACCAAGTGATCGTGGCAGGTCTGACATACCACACTATGAAAATGCAAGGAACCTTTGTCAAACTGAAACGGAAGTGTGCATTTTTACAAAATCAATCTGAATTATTTTTTTATCGAACTAAGCTGCTCATGTTTAAATACTAAAGGCATGCCATTTAGCCTAACCTAAGCTAAGGTATTTAGTATATCTTGCACAATATAAATTTAACGTAGCAAACAATTGGGGCGCTTCTTAATTTATAAACGATACTTGGGAATGGTTGTCCCAATCATTTTCAAAATAATCCAAAAATCATTCCTAATGAGAAGTATTCTCTATTAAGAATCTAAAATACCGTACAATTGTACGAAAATTACATGCACACATAACGGTTGTACTAACCTTGAAAGTTCCAAAAATAAACCATAAATATTAATTCCACTGGCCGACTTCAATTTATAAATATTGATTATTTGAGGAAATTTCAAGACAAAACACAGTGTTATAGTAATTATGCTTAAAGCATCAGATATAAGATTTAGTATTGCCATTTTTATTAAGTCACAGTAAACTTGTACACATCACACCTGAAACGGTGACAATATTAATCTAAGCCTTTTTCAAGGTCCAATCCGCGTCCTTGTCATTTCCCTCGCTTGGGTCTTATTTTTTATTTTTTGTGTACGACACCTGAAGGAATTACCAACCGAACAACCCGTTTGTGGTGAATTGCTTTTGTTTAACCTAAGAAGCAACTATTTAAAACATAAGTAAGCTCATATTTATATACTCTTTAATATAATACTGAGAGACAATTAGACACGATTTTTATTTTTTTTAACATGAAATGAAATATTTATTTTATAATGCGAAGATAAATTCCTTAATCACTTCATTTAAACCGGCCCGCAGTTACCGAATCATATGTTCTAGGATCAGGTGTTCCAAAAGTTGATTTCGTATTGTATAATTCTGCGTTTAGTGTAGTGTCGAATGAAGGTCGGTATGTTTATTTTATTATATACTTTAAATAATTTTACTGTTATAAGTTAGTTATTACATATATATTATACTGTTATAGGAATTATGCAATAAATTATCTCTCTGAAACGCGTCGTATTTTGATACTACGATGTTAATTTTACCTAAATATACTTGCTTGCCTTCCCCTAAGAAAACAAAACAAGTTTTGTGTAATTTTATTATACCCATTTTTATTAATTTAAAACTGGTAGAAAAGAATTGGGTTGCTGTTTTCGGTGTTGTAAAGCCACAAACTAATTCTCTGTATCATTTTATAACACCGACATACTTTTATTAGTTGGTTAACCTAACTTTTTTGTATGGGCTATCTGATCTCTTATGTTGTTTTGTAATTTTTTATTGCCCCATATCCGTCCTAAATTTGCGGTGGTTTAAATTGGATTTACCTTTATTAATAATTGTGGGTTTGATTTTAGGAAAGTTCAAATAATTCAGCACTTACGTATTATTAACTGACCTCTTTGTATTAACTTATGTTCTCTGACCCCAAACGATGATTGTTTGGTATTGATATATAAACATCAGTTATGTGTAACTATTTTCTTGAGTACAAAATCCTTTCTTATGTATGAGAATCTTTCCCGAAGTGATTTTTGTTAAGCGAAGCATAAGTAGGCTGTAAGGGGGATGGTGCTTTGGAAAATACCTTATAAAGCAATGAAAAATCAGTGGTATGCAGTCAACTCTCTGTATTTGCAGTTTCATTTTTGGTTATTGTTTTGGTAACCACTGTTTTCGCTATTTGCAGTTTTTTTTCAAATGAAAAAGAATTGAAACATTCAAGAAATGAACTGCGGAATGAAGATGTTACTGATTTGAGTGTTAGTGATTTGATGGAAAGTTCAATAGCAAAAATCTTGTTCGTTGTGATTTAAATGTTTGAGTGGTTAGATAAGTTATTATTAGTAAGATGCCAATAAAATGGCACCATTCGTGAATAACGAGCTTTTATTACGTATACAATACCTACAAAGCATTGAGTTGCTGGTTTTAAAACTGGCAAGCTATGCATGTTTATATAAATAGCATATAAATATAGTTGGCGTATGTACCCTAGTATGTATGTACTACGTATAGGGATTGCTTATTAATTTAATTCAATTTCCGTATTTGCAGTTTTTGTTTGTATTCTGTATTCGTGGTGAATTTTCAGAACCTAATGTCCGCAAATACAAAGTGTTTACTGTATTAATAGTAGTAAATACAGCCAGATTATTATAAACGGAGTTTGAGGAATGTTTTGCATGGGCTTAAATACCGATATTTATATGGCTGAGTTGTGACTTCTTGAATGTGGTGTTAAAATTCTTAGTACTTATTGAATATCTGGCTGGAACTCAAAAACTATGTGTAATTACTAATTAGTTTATTTATATTTTAACTACTTTTTTTATGTAGTATTTATTATCAATTTTCAGTAATTATTATAATTTGACACTTATTAAGTATTTACGATGTATTTATTAACACTGGAGTTCTACCAAAACATCGTCTAAAATGCAATATTTGCGAAATGTCGTGTATAGCTGGCATATATTTCTACTGGGTCCTTGTTTATTTTTTATGTGTGATTCTTTCTCCATTGTGCAACATTGTATAAGGTTGAAGAAGCTATTCTTCAACAGTTTAGTTGACGCCTGGTAAAAAAGGAAATGATTATACTGATAGTGAATACGCCAGTGACAGCGATAGTAAAGAAGGCAATTCATTCGTAGAAAATTTTGTTCCATTGGAATAAGGTAGCTATACTATTTTTCAAGGCTGATGAGTTTTGAATGTACGCGTTGCCCCCTACCCACATTGTAGCTAGCCAATAACTTGCCAGCTACGTTGCCAATACAAGGGGGTACCCAAAAGTATCCGGAATAGCTCTGCTGTGGGCGGAGCTTGTGCAGTACAAATTCCCGCCACTAGGCTGCTTGTAGCGCTACTCATTGCCAGTTCAATGCCATTTTGTTCGTTGATCTAGCTTGTTCTGTTCTCGTGCAGTGATTGTTCTCGCTAGTGCTGTTTTGTGCTCGTGTCATTTTTCATGATGGCAAGTTTTAATGAACAACGTGCGGCTGTGAAATTTTGCTTCTTGCTCGGTAAAAACGCCGCGGAAACAGTTGTAATGTTGAACACAGCTTACAAAGATGACGCTATTGGAAAAACCCAAGTGTACGAGTGGTTTTTGCGCTTTAAAAATGGCGACATGTCGATTGAGAACAAACCTCGTTCTGGACGACCGTCGACTTCCCGAACAGACGAAAATGTTGTGAAAGTGAAAGAAATTGTACGAACAGACCGACGACAGACCATTGACCAAATATCACAGGTTAGTGGGTTATCTTGGAGCTCAGTCCAACGCATTTTAACAGAAGACTTGACAATGAAAAGAGTCGCTGCCAAGTTTGTGCCTCGGGTTCTGACAGACACTCAAAAGGAACGTCGAATTGAAACGTGTAGTGATTTGAAACAACAGCTTTAAACTGATCCAGATTTCATGTCAAAGATCATTACGGGTGACGAGTCTTGATGCTATGGGTACGACCCAGAAACCAAACAACAATCCAGTCAATGGAAGACTTCATTATCACCCCGACCAAAAAAAAGTCGTCAAGTCAGATCGAACATCAAAACAATGCTGATTTGTTTTTTTGATGTGAGGGGAATTGTCCATTCAGAGTTCGTTCCACCAGGCCAGACGGTAAATCAAGCTTTTTATCTTGAAGTGTTAAGAAGACTACGAAACAGCATTCGTCGTAAAAGACCTAATTTGTGGCAGACAAGGGACTGGTTTTTCCACCACGACAACGCGCCTGCACACACGGCAATCTCGGTTACCCAGTTTTTGGCGAAAAACGGCATGGTTTTGCTACCACACGCACCGTACTCACCCGATCTGGCTCCGTGTGATTTTTTCTTGTTCCCACGCATGAAAAGGGGCATGAAAGGTCTCCGATTTAACAACGTTGATGATGTCAAGAAAAAAACTACGGATGAGCTGGCAGCCATCACTGAAGAGGAGTACAAAAAATGTTTTGAACAGTGGAAGCACCGGTGGGACAAATGTATTAGTTGTAATGGAGAGTATTTTGAAGGGGATAAGGTTCTTTTGTAAAAAAATTAAAAATAAATAGTTTTAAAAAATAATTCCAGTTTCTTTTGGGTACCCCCTCGTACTTGCTCTTGTAGCTCTGTCAAATATTTCATCAGCCATTTTTTTGGTCTTTCAATAACAGTTATAACCTATGAACATACAATCAGCTGATTATATTATAAAGTATTGCATGTTAACACGCTCTATAATCGATGTGTTCAGTACGAGATGCAAGATGCGATTGAACTATTGCGGCTCTTATACGCATACGCGTGTAATGTTTGTCAGGTACAATCTGACAACACAGGCAAACGCTCTGATTGGCCTAAATGCGTGAAACAGCAGAGCTCATAGACTGTGAAAAGCATATTAGTAATTACAGTAAATCAAACATCTCTAGTCATATAATTAAGCTACAGGCAATATTACAGGTCACATTTATTTTTTCTAAGGTTTATGAAGAAAACATATTCTCGGAATAAACCACAGCTTATAAAATGTGTGTAGAAACTGCACGGTAGTGAAATTTACAAGAAGTGTCTCATGTTGAGGTTGGCAGCACTGTTTAATTTTTACTTAACCTCCTTCACAGCCCATCCATACGCAAAAGGCAATCTTTAGTATCTATACCAGAATCTTTTCTAGTAATTCAGGTTGAACAGCAAGGGATACCCATCATCGCAATTAATTAGAAGTCAGATAAGAAGTATGACTGTAATTATATGCTAATGCGTAAAAACCCTTAGTTTGTTTGCCGATTATTTGACAGTGATGCACAGAAAGGATTCCAGTACTTTTTTATATCCGACTTCTGTAAATTTTAGGAATAGTACAGATAATGATGGGTGATTGTTGAAATGTCAGAAACCAGAAATCAAATTGGCACTTGATTGACTAGTTGTTTTTTGTTGACCCGTTCATTGTAAACATCAAATTTGTTACATTAACATAGTTGAATTTTGTTTAGTAACTGAACCCTCTCATAAAAATCTGTTATATTTAATTTAAAATTACAACGGTATGGCGATTGAGTTTAATACTTTTTCTTTACAGTTTCATGGGTGCTGCTGAAATCTTGAACACATTGTGGAGATATAGTGCTTGCATCACTTTTCCTACACTTACTGGAGTATCAATATTTGCTGACTGGAATCATACAAGAAAGTGGAAAGCGTCACAAAAAAATAAGGAATTACTAGACTAAATTCATTGACAAAATGTAAGCATGCTTTGTGAAAATAAACTTTTTTTCTTGAATTTGTATTTGCAGGTTAATTTTGAAAAGTTTTCTGTGTTTTTGTTTACTTGTACTAGTAATTCTAGGGCATACATTCGTTAGTGCTTGAAAATCTTTGAATATTGCTCTGTTAGGGTGGATTTGTTTACTTTAAAATAGTTCTAAAATATCATCTTATTTTAAAATAAATTTGAAGTAGTGAGCACTCACAAATTCTTGAGTGTTTTTGTTTAAATGAGTTGAGGCATTCCTGCTTTTTGGAGAACTAATTAAAACATATAAAGTCTATAAAATTATGTTAGAACAGATTTTTTTTTAGCCTGTTTGTTATTCGTGAAATTGTCTTCAGTGAGTTCGATTCCATAGTTGTGACTTTTGGATTTAAGAAGTACAGAAGTCCTCATTATTACAGCCTATAGTCTGATTCACGAAAGAAAACATCTGTCTTTAAAGAGCAATATCTTTTGAACCATTGTATGTAAAAACAATTATGATACATCTAATTAAAGCTTATTTTATTGTTGGTTACAGGATACACATTAATATTTTCGGAAATCAATAATGTATTAAATACAATGAATTACGCATAAAAAGTATCCTGTTTTTAACCACTTTTCCATTGTACCCAACTTCAAAGTACTATTATTTTATTTATGGGTACTTTAAAATGTGTATGGGTACTAAGTAATATAAAATGATGGTTTCTATTTGTAATGCATATTTTTGTTTAATTTTGGGTGACTGGTTTTAAAATGGCGGCCGTTTAAAAAAAAATTGTTATTTCGGCTACCAGTAATGATACGGAAATAATTTTTGTACTGATGGTTACATATTAACAACAGTATTCGAAAACGTGACATGATTTTTCATTATTAATGTGTTTTACGCGGGGATGAAGTTGTTAATATTAAGAAGTTTTTAGTTTCATGAGGACGTACAATGCTGCTAGGAGAAATAATACGAAAGGGAGTAGTGGAGTCCGATAGAGAATTGCATGCGTGTGCGTTTACGGGACTGATACATCAATATTATTATTTTGATATACATTATTATTTTAGAATTTAAAATATTTATATCTGTTGCATCAATGGAAAGAATTTTTTTACAGGGTAACAGTTAAGTAATAATGCACATATATTATTTTTGGTATGATGAAATTATTGCTTTACATTTAAGAGAGTTTTCCAAATAAAATTAATTTCTTACCTTAATCAAAGACTGGTAAGTAGCTAATTCCTGGTATTTGAAATTTTCACAAGGTAAAAATCCACTGTTCATATACAACTGTAGTCACAAATGACCGAGCTGTTGTAGCGACCTTAAAGTAAAAAAAAAATAAAAACCATGTACGTGAAGGCACTGTTATGGAATTGACTGTTCTGCAACACTAGGTGAGACATCGCAGTCAAACTGGGTCGTTAATTTTTTCACTACATCGCACAAATATTGACAACTTCATACGCGCATAAAAAAGATGAATAATGAAAAATTATGTCACTTTTTGAATACTGTTGTTAATATGTAACCGTCAGTACAAAAATTATTTCCGTATCATTACTGGTAGCTGAAATAACAAATTTTTTTAAAAATAGCCGCCACTTTAAAACCAGTCACCCAAAAATAAAACAAAAATATGCATTACACGTAAAAACCTTTATTTTATAATACTTAATAGCCATATATATTTTAAAGTACTTGTAAATAAAGTAAGTACCTTGAAGTTGGGTATACTGGAAAAGTGGTTAAAAACAGGGTACTTTTTTTGCGTAATTTGTTGTATTTAATACATTATTGATTTCCGAAAATATTAATGTATATCCTGTAACCAATAATAAAACAAGCTTTAATTTGATGTATCGTAATAGTTTTTACATTTAACGGTTCAAAAGATATTGATCTTTAAAGACAGGTGTTTTCTTTCCTGAATCTGATTATAAATGGGGGAGGCCACAGTCCATTATATTGAAATACAGCCATGCAAAGCAGCAATTTTTGTTGAAACTGTTAATTTTTACTATAGTCAAAATCGTAGCCAGTTTAAATGTTTTGTAACCAATATAAAGTAATCATTAAAGTAAATACATTAAAATATTTTTTACATACCACAGTTAAAGTCAGCGGCAGTAGTTAACGTGGAAAAACTCCTCTTAGGAACGGTAGTACATATTTAGATGTCACAAAATGGGTGAAATAATCAAAAATGTAGATTAAGAAAAGTTCTATAATCTTATATTTTACACGCATTACGCTACTCTTCCATCACAGTTTTTTTTTACAGTTGAAATTAAAATGGAAAATATAGTAAGGTAAAAGGAAAGTAACTATTTTAATCACTGATATGAAGAAGATTGAAGGGATAGGTAAATTGTTTATTTTTTATTGAGTGCAAGACTGATTTTACTTTCTAATAATAAGTTCTTTAAATTGCCTAAAATGTTCATAAAAGTTTTAAACATCTTGCTCTCCTGATATTGCTTTCCTGATCCGTGTACGGAAACACTGTATCAACAACAAGTACGCTAGAAAGTTTGAGGTTCTGTGCTAATGGCTCTTTCTCATTGTTGTGGAATTTTTTCTAAATCCGTTGTGTCCGGTATTGCGAGGACCTACTGTATTTCTATACTGAATTGTTTATTTTTTGTATTATTTAGGATATCAGAATAATTCACTTAATATTGGAAACAGCTGACATCTCTCGAGTATCTAATGAGATTCTATTATGCAACAGCTGATGCCTCTGGCAAATTTTGTCAAAACCGCGCTAGTATGCATAAATTACAACAAATTTTTCGTAAATTTACTGTAACTAACGTAAAAAAAATTGAGTTTCATGATTGTTTTTTTTAAATATCTCTCTAAAGTTTCTTAATGTCTCATAAAAATTCAAATTTTCTGGATAAAAGATGGCTAAAAAAAAGCCAGGTCTATCGGTGGAATTAGTGTTCAAAGAGTTAATATTCTAAAACCTATCAGTTGCACAAGGTTTAAGGTGTCAGTCGGCCCTGGGAACGAACTTGATTTGCCGCTTTGAGGCATCAATCAGCTTCAACGTGTTAATGACTTTAAATAAGTTGTTTATTAAAACTGATTTGTTTGTGGTGGTATGGGATGCCTGTGAGGTATCAAGCCTTGGGATTGGTCCGAAAAGTCTGTCTCATGTAACTATACCCATGTAACGTTCATTGTGTTAATTTTTCTTGTTATTTTTTCCAGGGTAAGTCCAGCTGCTAAACTTCTCAAGCAAAGTTGGGCTCTTATTTTCCCAGTTTCTGGATTTCTAATTGGTAAGTTTTTGGATGATCAGGAAACATTAAGAATGGTCAGATTTAGAGATAAAAGCGCTCGTTATGGAAGAGAATTAGGACCTGATGATAAACCTTCTTGGCCATAAAATAACTTTTGTTTATTATAGTACCGTCATATAAATATTGTTACTTAGATTTTTTTGAAATGTGTTATTATTTAATTAAACGTATGTAATATACTGTATTAAGAGATTTTAATTTTATTTTTATAAACCTTTCTGTAATCCAACCTAATATAGTCATTATTGTGCAATGATTGTCATCATTAGTATAACTACAGTTTTCTTTTAGTAAAAAAATTTATTGATGGTGCCAAATGAAAGCTTGTACACAATTAGCTTCAGTAAAATAATTTCTGATTCTTATTGTTTAGGTCATCAGCCAAATTACTAAGGAAAACGAAGAGTGAGGTGGTTTACCATTGCCTTCCTTACTGAGCGGAAAAGTATACTTATCAGCATGCCAGGCCCTCTGAAAAGCATTTACTTTACACCTTGTAAATGATACCTTCACTTTATATTCACTACAGGGTCTGGCTGTATAATAATGAAATTCACTACTCGCAGAGGAGATAACTCTTGACTACAATGCTTTTCATGGTTGATGAGCTCTGCTGTTGCATACGTTTAGACCAATCAGAACGTTTGCCAGCACTGTCAGATTGTATGAATGTTTCAGCGTGATAAACATTATGTGCGCATGCGTGTAAGAGCCGCAATAGTTCACTCTTGTCTTACATCTCGTACTGAACACATTGATTATAGTGCGTGTTGACATGCAATACTTTATAAAATAATCAAGCTGGTTGTATGTTCATAGGTTATAATTGTTATCGAAAGACCAAAAAAATGGCTGACAGAATATACAACAGAGCTATGAAAGCAAGTGTGGCAACATTGCAGGCAAGTCATTGGCTACCTATGAAGTGGGTAGGGGGCAATGCGTACGTTCAGAGCTCATGACCTTTGGAAAATAGTATAGTGTCTTTTACACCTCTATCTCATCTGTTCTTAAATGCTTCAGTCATAATCCCTGACTATGTGATAAGAAACAAAACTATTTTTTTGTAGTCCTGGAACTAGCAGATCGAGTGAAAATAATTTAACACCCCACTTGTCTGTTATCAGCAATTCTGATAGTAAGTAATATTTACAATCTCTGTGGTAAGGCCAAACAAAATTTAGTCAGACCTAAACATACAACTCTGTAAGGTGTAGAAGTGGACTACCAAGTGGAAGGAGGAGAAGGAAATTGATGGAATAACAGCCATGTGTAGAAGTTGAATGGTCTAAGGCTGTTCAAACATTACATCATTGTCGTAATAATAATAAAATTGACTCAAATTTATGAATTTTAACTTTTATTAGTGAAAAAATAATGTTAAGTAAATAAGTTATTCAATTTTATTTTCTAGTTTTATGTACTACTGTTAGAACATTAAAAGAAAATGCAGATGTGGTAGGTGATAGATTAAAATTAATAAAGAAAGTCTGTCAGACCTGATTGGTAATCAAACCTGGGACTCCTGGCATTGAAGTAATTGTGCAGTCCGCTATAACAACGGGTCGACCAATTTATTTAACTATTCATTAATCTATTTCTGTCTCGTTTGTACCAGAATATGTGTTAAAAATTACTGTACTTGGAATAATAATAACATACGACCTCATTTTTCATATCATCATTGTCAGTGAAGTGACAACCACTGAAATGATTTTTGAGCCTTCAATAGATTGTTTGCCAGCGACGAACCATTTGGACAGACATGACATCTTCACCATAAACACTGCACAAATGTCTGCAAATTTCCACAGCTGATTGATTTTTTGCAGCCAAAAAACGAATAGCACTACGGATCTCACAACTTGCGGCAGAATGTAGGGGAATCTCCATTTTGTTCAGTTTGCTAATGACACCTGGTCAGTTTACAGCCACCAGACCAAGTGCTGCCACTACACCCAAACTAAAATTTCCTGTGGGCAGAAATTACCTGCTTCACTCGTACTTCGATAAAAAACTTAGGAAAACTTATTTTTTGGATTCCCTCTTATATTATTATTCTTATTTTGACAATGACTTCATCACTTTTGAATAGCATATATTCTAAAAATATTGTATGATATGGAACAGGAACAAATATCAGTAGATGTTTGTGTATTGATTAGTAAACAACAAAGAATAGTACATTTTATAAAAATATAAAAAGATATTTCATTTAATTTCTGCAGGTACGTTTATAAACATTTAAATTTTTAAGTATTATGTACAAATAGCTTAGCAAACTATGAATAATATTAGTATAAATTTTCAAAAGTACCCTGAAAACACAGCCAAAGCTTACATTAATTTTGATTATCTAATTAAAACTACTGCATTTTTCTCAAATATAAATATTTTAAATCTATTTAGAGTGGCATGAATAAAATTGTATATGGCCAGATAATGTTTACATATTTTATACATCAGGTTTTTTAAATGATTTATCTGGAATAACGATTTAGAATAAGGGTAGAACAAACGAATGAAATAAGATCAAGGATAAAAATTGCGAGATCGTCATTTGTGTCACTAAAGAAATTGCTGTGTAGTCGGGATCTTGGCATTGAGCTCAGAATGAGAATGCTACGATGACTTCTTTATTCTGTTATAAGGGATGGAGGTGTGGAAACTCTAGAAGATCCATTTAGAGAAAATACAGGTCTTTTGAGGTGTGGTGCTACCGCAGGATGTGGCATACTCCATGGATAACAAATACAGATGTGCTTGATAAAATGGGCAAAGAATGTGAGTTGTTTGAGACAGTGAAGAGAAGAAAACTTCAATATCTTGGACATGTGATTAGAGGTTCTAAACATCACATCTTATAATTAATCATTCAAAGTATGATAAAGGGCAAGCGGAACATTGGCAATGTCGAACATCCTGGTTGAATTACCCGAGTGACTGGTTTGGTTGCAGTAATGCATAACTGTTCCGTGCAGCACTGAATAAGGTCCGCAAATTGATGATGATATCTGACCTCTGATTGGAGAGGGCCTTTAAAAAAAGATAACAGTCAGACAAATAAAAACAGAATTTTTTTTTATCAATTCTAGTAGAAGAGTCAGAGGACACTGCTGCTTTTCCATGAATTCCATCTGGGTTTCTGCTCACTCTTACTTCCATAACCTGCCAAGGTTATTCTAATTCCGTCGATACTAGAGCATGAGGTTCCTATTTCTGTTAAACAACGTATTATAAAGTTTTTGATGAGAGAAGGAGTAAGACCTTCAGAAATTTTAACTAATTTACAAGCACAATTCGGGGATGAAACTCTCAAAATCTTGTGTGTACAAGTGGCACTTAAGTTTTTCTGATGGGCGGGAAATTGTGGAAAATCAGTCTTGATCGGTGTCCTCGAACTTCCATAACAAAATAAAATATTCATGTAATATGGGAGCTTTTGGAAGAAGACCAGCGCCTCACTGTTGTCGAAATTGCTTCATCAGTAGGTCTAAGTCACGGGATGACAAAAGATGGCGTTTCCCAATCAGAAGTGTCATCCTCCTTCACGATAATGCAAGGGCTTACACAGCGTACATGACTTTACCGGAAGAAATTCAAGGGATCAACTAGAACATCTCCGTACAGAAATTTATCACCATTTCCTGGATCGTTGAAGGAAGCTTTAGGAGGTAAAAAGTTCAGTAGCGATGAAGACGTTGAACTCTTTGTGCGCTTGGTTAAAGACTCAGCCTTCAACTTTTTGTGATGATGAAATCAAAAAACTCCCAAAATGCTGTGAAAAATATGTTTCACTACAAGGGAACTATGGAGAAAAATTAAAAAAATTGTTTTCGAATTCTATCATTCTTAGAAAAAATATTTTTAATAAAATTCCCGTTTATATTTGACTGTCCCTTGTATAATTAGATGACAGCGAATAAATGTATGCACAACGTAAAAATCCATTACATTACAGCAGTTATCTATGATAACTGTGGAAACTAAATGAACACAAAGATCCAACCTTCTCACAGAAAATACCATTTTCATGCTGAAGTCTTTTTTTTTTAGCAGAAACCAAAATCATAACATTTAAATTTCCCAGACCTGGACTTAAAGTAATCCTGTAACAGACTCAATAGCTAGGACTACTTTGGTACATAAAATCCATCAAGCCATACAAGTACTAAATAAAATTTTCTCTTTCTGTGGTTTAGTTTCATTAGTGCCACTCTAATATTACTTCTCACATTTACTACAACTATAATATTTTACGTTACTTCAAGTATAAAACTATATTTAAACAGGTACGCAATTTTCAAGCTCTTAGTTTACATTAACCTTAACCCTTTCAGTGCCGAAACAATATTTAAAGTATGATCTAAAGCCATTTAATTTGAATAAAGTTGTACCAAAAATGCCAGCCCTTATTTCGAAAACTTGCAAGCATAAGCCTGCCATTGCCAACCAAAATTTCAATATTACAGAAAAATAAAATTTCCTGTTAAAAATTAATTTTTATTACATTCATAAAAAAACGAAATCGTTCTAACACTAAAAATGTTCGAAATAGTTTTTTTTAGTTTATTTAAAGTAGCATCGACAACTTGGTCATTAGCAACTATTGTGGGTTTTGGTACCTTAACAGTGGTTTTAACATGTTAAAATTTTTAGACCCTAGCTGGGAATTGAACCCAGGACCTTTTGCTTTGAAGGCTAGCATGCTAGTCACTACGCCATGGAGGTGGTTTCAAAATACATAATTCCATTAATTTTTGTTTAAAAATTTTTTTGTAAATGTTTGGTTATCCAGATGTTGGCACTTAATGCATAACTTACGGGTGTGCAGTAAACCGGATGTTGTCACTACATAAAATATATTGACGTCCTGTTTTCCACACGTTGGTACTGAAAGGGTTAAAAAATAAATCCTCAACTTGGTGGCTGCATGTTAAATGTCACACTGAGTACGTGGATATTTGTCGAGATGCTTTTTAATTTTAATACATATTAAAAACTTCAAATACAGTTTAAAATAAAACTATTTCTTAAATTTTAACTAATCTAATCACTTAAACATTAAACTATTATTTACAAACTATACTAAATATAAAAAATAATTATTTAAATTTAGTACAACCTATTAAATTATTTAGATATAATTTTATTTTTATAAAAAAAATTATAGATAATAAAACTGGTAGGTGATAAATTACAATTTATATACAACTAAGCTTAAGTTGGTAACTGGGCAGGACAGTTAACATACAAAAAGTTACGTACATACAGTTCTGAAAAATGTGCTGAACAAATTTAATCGCTATCAAAAAACGTTCATCAAGCAACTTTGTTGATTATACTGCATTACTTAGAATTTTCAAACTCAAATGAAGTCAAGTTCAACAGTTTTGAGTTACTATTGCATTTTATTGTACACTGTATACAGTAATTGTGTTAAATCATTTTCCTGTGTTATTGTGTAGAAAATAATTAATAATGCATTAAAATACATTTATAATTATATAATACATAAAAACCTCCAAATACACGATAAATGACTCTCATCTAATTTAAAAAATCAATAAGTCCTTTCGGATATCATTTATCTATCTTCAGTTGCAATAATATCAATAAATAAAATATCAATGCATGCAGATATTTTACTGGAACTGAAGATGGATACATGATATCTGAAAGGATTTATTGCTTTTTTTAATCAGGTGAGTTCTATTGTGTATAATAATGTATACCAGTGTATAAAGAAACAATTAAAATATATCTTTTGCCTGAAAAGAATACAAAATTGACTTTCTATCAGGAGTTGTGTCCACTGAACCATACATAAAAAGAATACAATATCCTAATCAATTCTTAGCAAGAATGGAGATTAACATTTTTAATCTATTTTTATTTTCTGAATAAGAAGTTGTCAGTTGACTGTGCTAGATAGAGATTGTAATGAAGAAATTTTAAAGTAAATTAATCGAAAAGTTTTACTATTTGAAGTCAAAAAACGACCAATCACAGTTATAGTAAGCGGCAGTAACGGAAAAAACTCGCCTTGGCAATAGTATATATTAGGTGTCATAAAATGAACAAAATAATCACACGCGCAGATTAAACAAAGGTAATACAGGTCTATAATCTTATTTTTTACACTTATAATGGAGTTCTTATTTTACACTTGCACATTAAGCTACATTTACTACATTTTTACGCACTTTACGTTATTCTTTCATCAGTTTTTTTACCGTTGAAATTAAAACTGAAAATAAAATGACATGTACTAAAAGTGTAAAAAAGAAAACCTATTTTAATCACTGATATGAAGAAGATTGAAGTGATTGGAAAAAATGTTTAATTTTAACTGAATGCGGGATTAATGTTGATTTTTAATAATAAGATTGATTTTTTTTTTTTTGGTTTAACATCTGACTGTTCTGCAATTACTGCTAATGCAGATGGTAAAGGAAGAAATGATTTTTTTGTTACGTGTGAAAATATGCCGTGCCTGAATGGGATTTGAACCCAAGACAGCATGTTACCAACTACGCCAATGCGGCCGGCATTGAAGTAAAGAAGATTGAAGTGAAGGGAAAAATGTTTAATTTTAACTGAGTGCCGGACTAATTTTGCTTTTTAACAATAAGTTCTTTAAATTGCCTAAAATGTTCATAAAAGTTTTAAACGTCTTGTTCTTCTGATAAATCTAGATCGCTAGAAAGTTTGGGTGTCTGTGCTGATAGCTCATCCTAATTGTTATGGGTTTTTTTCTAATTTGAAGTCCGCTATAGTGAAAGTCCTTTATAGCGAGGACCTAATGTACTGATTTTTCTTACGAAAATATACCATTCCATAAAAACAAGATTTTATAATCTTCATTTATTTTTTGCAAAAAACAATTTGGTTTACACATGTTAATCAGGTTTGCTATACAAATATTTCATATTAAGTTGAAGTACACAATTAATTACTATACCACAGCTTTACAACAGCAAAAGTAAAATTCACTAAAAACACATTTGTTAACTTATTTAACAAAAGTAAACAGTGTGAAAACTAAAAAGTAAAACTGTTTTAAACAGATCTTGAAATGTATTTACAAAATAACATGAAGGAACAAACAATAATTATGTTAATACAATAAAGTCTTATCTCAAACTAATAATACTTTTTTTTGAAAATACAGTGGATAAACTTTTATGTGTTTTCTTTTTAATGGTGCCAGTAGATATAGGATTCCCTTGTATATTTTCAGTGTTTTCATTATTTTCTTTTTCAGCTGTGTTATAAATAATACGTTTATTTTCCAACCAAACCGCTCTTTCTTCTGTGTATGTTTCAATATTTAATTTACTATCTGTTTTGTTATGATTATGAAGCACATTAGTTGTTTTTACAGATTTCTGTCGGTCAAAAGATAAACTGGGTTTATCTTTTGTTGCTGGATGATTTGAAGTTTCATCTGGTTGTTTAAAATGAACGTGTTTTAGTCTTCTTTCAGATGCAGATCTCATAAACGTATTTGGTTTTGGAATCGTGTTTGGATTCATTTTTGTAGATGTTGGTAAAATACTTGTGTCACCTGGATCGGCACTGAATGAAGTGTCAATTTCGTCAATTGTTTGCATCACTCTACTGTTTCGATTGTGTACAGAAGAACAAACCGATTTATTTTCTTTACATTGTCGAAGATAAACTTCTGCTCGTAATAATTTTTCTTTCGCTAATCGTTCCAATAATAAAACTTGTTTTTCTTTTTTATTAAGCGTTCTTTCCTTGTTTAATAAACTTTCTTCTTTAGCACGTAAATTTGCTTCTTTATGACGAATAGCTTCCAATCTCGTTAACCATTTCTCTTTAAATGTTTTCTCGCTGATTGTTTCAGGTTCTCTATTACATATTGATATTGATTTTATGTCATTACTCAGTAATTCATTAGCGATTGCATCATTACAGTTGTACATTTTATTAGGTACAAATTTTGATATACATCTTTGTGATACGTGTAATACAACTGTAGGATGATGTAATATCACTTCGATCGTTGGACGGAATTCATGATCTAGACTCAACATGAATTCAATCATTTTATGAAGGTCGTCTGAATAATGAGCTGGAATTCTATTGAACCTGGAAAGAGAGAATAAATATTTATCTGATTGTTTACTTCACCTTTGAGCAAATAATGTATATATTTATACTTAATGGGCCTCATCAATTGTCTTACTTACTTATCATTTTCTACGATCCTTCACATGTGCAAAATTTATTCACAAATTCAAATTCACCAATCAATAAATTTATAGTTAACAACTGCATGAGAGCAAATAAAATGGTTGATTGGATTATACTGAACAATTTAAACAGATGTACCTTCATCCTTTTTCAAGAATGTCAGTCAAAACTACTGAATGTTTTTTAATGGTTTGTATACTAATTTTATCTACTTATAACAAACAATACATTTTTCTACATATTAGCTGTAAAGAGTAGAATGCATGGGACAGAAATGAAGTCGAAGAGAAGTATGCTAGGAAAAGATAAGAAAATATGTTATTAGAGAACAATCAGGGATGGACACTCTGAAAAGGAGAATTGGACTAACAAAGAAAAGTATGATTGTTTGGTCTTGTCAGTAGAATGGAGAAGGGTATACAGCCTATAAAATGCTGTACTTGGAGATGGAAGGAAAATACCAAGGGCCAGATTAGAGTGAAGTGGAAAAGTTCAGTTATGGATGAACTGGGAAAAAGATGTGATCCCAAAGGAGTAACAGAGGAGCGATTGTTCAGTGACAGAGAGAGATGGAGGAAGCTGTGTTGAGGTTAACCCTACAAGAAGGTTGAAGAGGATGATTTTGACTGACTATACCAATTAGGTATATTGACAACAAAATTCTTCTGTTTTGTAATATAAAAATAACATTTTTTACACTTCAGATCATCCATGTAAGAGTTATAATATTGACTTTCATATATAAAATTACACCAAAATTGTGTAATACATTGTTAAATCATATTCTGGAAACACTATTAACTTACCTTCCATTTTTTATGTTTGAAGCTAGTTGTGTTATATTTGAAGCAAGGAATGGAGGTGAAAGAGCACATAATTCATATATTAGACATCCTAATGCCCAAATATCTGATTTTCGATTGTATTTACCCCCTTTAAGTACTTCCTGAAAAGAGAAGAAAATTAATAAAAAAATTATTTTTAACAACTCCAAACTGGTTTGCAATAAAATAAAGAGAAACTTTCAATTAATTCATCTATCCTCGGAGTTAATTCGAAAAAATTATTTTGTAGTATTGAGCTCTTAATTTCTAAAAACAGCATTATGTAAACACTCAGTTTTTATGTAAGGTGAGGAACAAGAAACTTTACTAGGCATTCCATAAGGCAGAGTAAAACCTCATGTAGATGTGATATAAAATACCTTCTATGGTTACCAATCATTGTTCTCAATAAAGTTGACAGCGATTTCTTTCAAAGTAGACAACAACATTCTAGACTAGCTCTTGTTCGAATTGCAATAACTACTCAAGAAAGATAAATTAAATATTTTTAATAAAATGTAGGAATAAATGTAAATACATTTATCAAGAATAGAAATTCGTGGCTGCATATGTTTCACATAAAATTACTGCAGTACTTCCATACATGGAAAGTTTTTAACCCTCTATAGGGCAGTACTACAGGGAAAAATATACATGATGTAAAATGTTTAAATTTTGTGTTATAGGGACTTGAGTAATGTATTTCTAGTGCCAGAACAGTAAGATATTTCTTTTATTAATGTCAAGCCCTGGTAAGTATACTTACCAAGGAATGTTTATTGAAATGAAAATCACATAATATTTAGTGGTAAGAATGCTTATTAAAACAACTTGTAGCCCTATATAACAAAAAAAATATGTCGAATAACTTATCTTAACTTTATATCAGCATGAATGCTTGGTTTCCCGTAAAAAACTGGAATTTTCTAAGCACTGGAAAAAAGTAACAACAAAACAACACTAGCGTGCGCTGGTATGAATCCTTACCACATTCGTGTAACTCACAAAGCAAATGGTCGCTGCGAGCTAATTTCAATATGTGGGTGGCCTACTTACCAGAGAACATCTATAAAACCATAAAATGCTAATAGGGTTCAACTGCATGGCTTATTCTTAAAAAAAATCGACCTTACTTCCAGTGGTAAGTATACTTACCACAGACCTATAAAGGGTTAAAAAATGCACACTTATTAAGTAAATCTCTTTTGCAAAACAAACTTGTATAAATAACTTAACACTAGCAAAAATATTAAAATTGATAATAAAAATTTAATTCGCACCAACTTACAGGACTCATATAATATGGTGTACCACATATCGTTTCTGAATATGCTTCATTATTTTTTAGGATACGAGCGAGTCCGAAATCACCCAATTTTACATTACCTTCTGAATCTAGAAATACATTGGCTGGCTTAATATCCCTATGTAATACAATTACATTACCAAGGTGAGAATGGCAAGCTTGTAAAGCTCTTCCAGTCTGATATAAAACTTGCCATACAAAACTTTCTTCCACGGTTGTATGATTTCTGTAAGTAAAGAAACAAATTTATACATCTACATATTGAATGAGTATTTAAATAATATATTAGTACAGAACTATGCTACATTGGAACTTTAGGAATACAAACTAATAAGGGCTGACCTTGTTCAGATTCTGGAAAATTCAGATTATCCAGGGAATTTGATAAAATACTCTTTCAGGTACAAAATGAAGACCTACTTCTATTCGTCCAGCTGACCACTGAATGAAAAGAAGTATAGGAAAACTGCCTCCAAGATTGGAAAGTAATGATAACAGTTCTCAAGATTTAAGCGATGATGACGTTTCCATGGTCAAGAATCAAGATAATCCCAAGAAAAGTGAAGATGTCTTGACTGATCTTGTATTACAGGTGCTATGCTATGTAGAATGCAAAATGTCACAACTCCAACCTATATATGTATATGCAGTGCTGGCACAATATAGCATCGTCTATCAAGTTTAGATAACGGGTGATTCAAAAAGCGCGCCGGTTTTTAAACGGCTGGTAAATTTTTGTTTATCGGTTGGCAACATTGTTAGACCTCATTTCTATTTCGGAGAACATTCCGATTGACGATTCAGTTGTAGTTTCTCTTGTTCGCAGTGTAGTACTCTCGCAGTCTGTGTCTAACCATGGAGAAGTTTACTATTGCACAACGAGTGTTAATCGTCAAAACATTTTACCAGAGTGGAGAGAGTTATGCAGCTACTGTCAGGCGACTTCGCGGTACTCTAGGACGTAATGGAGCACCGAATGAATCAACAGTTCGCAGGCTCATGAAAAAGTTTTTTGAGACGGGTTCAACAGTCGACCTTAAAAGTTCTGGATGTCGTCGTTCTGGCCGAACTGAGCAGAACGTTGCGTTGGTTCGTGACAGTGTGGCTGTTAGCCCAGCAAAATCAATACGTCGCCGTTCTCAACAATTGGGTTTACGATGTTCTTCTGTACGAAGAATTCTTCGGTACGATCTCCAATATCACCCGTATAAAATTCAGTTGCTGCACGAGAAACAATGTTGTTGCTCCGTGAACGGTTCCAGGATCGCATCATTTCTCGTAATTCCAACCATCAATGGCCACCAAGGTCGTGTGACTTGACGCCTTGTGACTTTCATCTTTGGGGTCATCTGAAGTCATTGGTGTAAGCCAATAAACCCCGAAACATCAATGACTTGAAGGAGGAAATTCGACGGGTTATCGGGCAAATGGAAGTCGAAACTTGTCGTGCAGTAATATCCAATTTCATGGACAGAGTTGATGCGTGCCAGCGCAGTAGAGGAGGACACATGCATGACATCATTTTTCATACATGAAATCGGAAGGTAAGATGAACTTGTTGATGTATTTATTTTCAGTTTTTCAATAAAATAAATCTCTTAATTTGATATATCAAAACCGGCGCTCTTTTTGAATCACCCTATACTTACGTCAAAAATATATAACTAATTTTGTTTCTACTAATAAATTAAGGTGCTGTATTCATTCATAAATACCAAGATTCAAATGTTTCTTCTAAGATTCAAAATGTAATATTAGATAAACATAAGTTTTACTTGCCTTTTACATGTTGATATAACAGAGGATAGATCACCACCTTGACAGCACTCCATTATAATGTATAATGTTGTAGTTTCTTTATGTAAAATCCTATTATAGTAACGTACAATATTGGGATGTTTCAGCTCGCTTAATAAGTTGACTTCTGAGACTAATAACTGAGAGAAAGTTAAATAAACCATTAAAAATTATTAATTATTTAAAAATATATCAATTTATTAAGCAATTCTTCAGACAAAAATCTGAAAAATATTTTTTAATTTAAATTAAAAAAATTTTCTGCAAATATTTTTTAGTTTAAATGACAGCTGTTATAAACTGTAAGTTTAATTAGAAATAACTAAAGGCCAAGCCAATTGCTGTGAGCGCTGGGCTACGCATGCACATATTTGACTTTAACACTGCATACCCCTCCGACCTACAGTTAGATGTACAGAGTGTAGTTGAAAATTGACAATAGTATTTTGTAGGCATGCTGTTCCATTGTTGATTACATATGCTGCACTATTGCAGTATATACAAGACTACTAATGCAGACGCATGCTTTGCCCAGCACTCTCCTTACGAAAATCACGCTACGAGAAGGCGAGTGTTAAGAATGCGTTGCCATGGTAACCAAATATATCACAGTAGTTGTACTACCGGCTCCCTGCCATACCCGTTGTTCGCCTTCTCACAAGTAAACAACAGTAAACACACCGTAAATAATAAACATTATTAAGAATTGTGATTCAGTCCTTGGTGAAAAATTATGGAGGAAGTTGCTCTTTCTGGAACTTCCCAAGCTCTTTTATGTTTAATTAATAATAGCAATAAACAGAATTAAAAATGACCAAATGATGGTGGGTTTGCATTATTATTTTATGGCAAGTATAATCTCTAGGATACTTTAAAATTATGTGGGGTTTAGAAATTCTTTTTCACTTTTCACAGTATTCTTTTATTTGTGTAAGCGCCAAAAATTAGCCTACTCATTGAATGTATGCAATTTTTTCCACCACACATCCCACAAAAAACAATGGGAATGCATCTCCTATAAACTTTACAGTTGATTTTGTACTCCAAAACAAAATTTAAAAAAAATCACTAGAATGAAAAAGTGCATAGTGGTAAGAGTTATGTTGTTCGGAATCATGTTCACACTAGCCAATGTTGCGCAACTGTGAATCCCATATCTATAGGTATCAGACGAACTAATGTCCCATAGCCGAGCGAGTGAGAGAGAGATATGTGGCATAACTACGCATGCGCTCAAAGGTCTTTAGCGTTATAATCCAAATCTGAAAACATACTACAGTCGTTATCTCGCTTGTTAGTTTACTGCATGCATAAACGCTTGCTTACAACAATGAGTAAAATTAAAGACAATGTTATTGGAATGGCGCGTATGGCTTGTGCGAGTGAGAGCATTATGCATTCTCTCACTCCCACGGCTAGGGGACATTAATTCATCTGAATACTATACCATATACTTACCCGCAAACATCAGATTCACTGTGACAATGAATTGAACTAAAAATATTCAGCAAACAGTTGTCCATGGTATCCAAAATCTGATAAATTAAATTAAATTGTTGTGTTTGTTTTATGAGCATTTACTGAAATATTTTTTGTTAGCCTGTAATAATTCATTCAATTACAATCACCAACTGCAATCACTAATGATCAAACAGTTGGCATACATATTTAAAACTATCAATTAGAGAAATGTATTAGTGCCTAATATACTAACAAAATATTATCATACAAATAGTCTCAGAATGTAAAAAAATGAAAAATACCTGTTTCTTATTCTCATTCATTTTTCCATAATCAATTGCTTTCCATACATAGACATTATTGTCTCGTTTACAACGTACTCGAAAACAGGTTCCAAATGAACCTGATCCAATAACGTTTAAAACTTCAAAATCTTCTAATTTTGAAGAAGTCATTTTTAATTAAGTCTGATATTAATCTGAAACAATAATAAATATCTCATTAAATTTATCGAAGTGGTAAAATCCTTAATAAACTGTGTTAATCAAAAACTCTTTTTATGAATGAAATAAACAATAAAATAGGTTTTTGTCAACCAGTTAGCCCTGCTTTGGCATACAAATGAAATTTCTTTAATGAAAATATAATCTATACTAATATAATAAAGAAGAAATGTCTGTTTGTTTGTTTGTATGAGGTAATCTCAGAAACTACTGAACTAACTTAAAAAAAATCTTTCATTGTTGCATAGCTTAGAGGTTTCTGATCAATATAGGCTATTTTGCAACTTTAAGTAACTTGAATTAAGTGAGTTAAGCAACTTAAACTGTGACGATGTTGCAAGTTTTAGTCCATCGAGCGCATAGCAATTTTATTTCTTCCAAGTCCTCTGGATGGTGTATTTTTTGGGCTAGAAGCACGATTCAACTTTTATATATCACAAAAAAACGTGAAGAATAACATTTGATTCCAAAAACATTAAAAATTCGGAAATATTTAAAATTTTTATTTTTTTACTGTATTTTATGTATTTGTTTTCATTCGACTATGCATTCTATTCAATTCTGTTAAATCGCAGGGACAAACATTTAAAACGGTAGGCATTGATTTGAGACAAGAGTGCTTCACTCATGGACAACTTTATGTCGGACTTTCTATAGCTAGAAGTGCAGAAAAACAATTTGTTTTGCTGCCACAGGGCAACAAAACCACAAATATTGTATATAGAGGTTTTAAAATAATTTAATGAGGTCCTACATTAGCTGCTGTGAAGCGAAGCGAGCGGGGGTTGCTAGTTATCTATGAATCATGACACTGTCAAAATCAAATGATGTGAAAAAGATCACATCAAGGAAAAAATAAGGAATTAACCAGAAGTATCAGTTATATTCTCTGCACTTTCATTAAGTAATTAAGAAGAGAATAAAGGCTATATGAAATACATCAGTAAATACAAAAATGTAATTAACAGGTTAACTGCTATAAGACATATTTTTATGTCTCAGTTCATATTGCCAGATACGCTTCGAGACACATATCAGTGTCTCATTTTTGTCATTTTTTATTCTGGCAGTGAAAATTATGCTGACATCAGTAATATTCTTAGCTTTTTTGCTCGGGTGTGATTTCATTTTGTATTCAGTATTTATTTATGCACTTTAAAAAAAGAAAAATTAAGGCTGCCTCCAGATGTAGTGATTAGTGTGCTTGATTACTAACGGAAGGTCCCAGGTTTAATTCTCGAATAGGGTCTGGAAATTACACATCAAAACCCATTGTTTCATACTTAAAAATAGTCGCTAATAACTAAAATGTTTATATGAATTAAAATAAAGAAATTTGTATTTTCATATGGAAGGGCACATGTTGTTGTTCAAAATTATGCATGACAACAAAAAACCGTATTTGCTCATTTATGTGAGACAGATACTTGTCTCAATTTTTTGTTGTATTAACAAATAAATGAATGAAATTATTTTTTTCTTAAAAGTAACTGATTTTTATATACTATACAGAATAAAATTTAAAAAAAATTGTAGCATTTCTGGTTAAGATCATTCATCACTCGAATAGCAGTAAACCTGTTAAACTATCACATATACAGATAAATTTCCTAAACTTTGTCAGTATTGGTATGGGTTTATTTTTACAACCTGTACTAGTCTGGGACATGAGCCTATTAGTGAAGAAAGCCTTTTAAAATAAAGTACAACACCAGCATCTAAAATTTAAGATTCAAACAAGGGAATATACAGTATGTACTCAAAATTTATTATTTTATAGCCATCTCTTGAGTAATAAACAACGTTGTTAAATTATTAAGTCGGTTTACAATTAATTTGACAAATTAAAACGTCAAATGATATGACCCCTCATACACAACTGCGAATTTTTGTAAACAAATCGTACGATTGTCACTGGCTGTTGTCTTAATAATGAGAAATTATTATAATTATCGCTCGTACAACATAGGCAGAGAACCCTGGTTTTAATCAAAACCAGCTGAATTAAATAAAAATTAAACAACTCGGCCAAAATTAACTTCAACGAATTTCCGTTAAGGGTACATAACCTACGTTACTTACAAAAACAAACCGTATTCTCACATTGTACCATTTAAAGGTCTTGTTTTCAAATTATATATAGCTGTGTCCGTAAAATCTGTTCAATATATACACCACATACAATTATAACCATTTTATATAATTATTTTGTTTTAACGAATACGGCAACGAAACACCTCAAGTACTTTTGACACCTAAATTTGAATTTCTGAAGACCGCATTCCATTCGCAGCTGTGCGTGCGTTACTAGCTTTAGCAAAGAGATCCTTCATCGTTGAGAGTATTAAAATACTTCTTTGTAGAGCTTTATATACAATTGCATTATATTATATACCTGATATGCAATACTATTTTATTTATTTTTATTTTATTTGAAGGCTGATACAGAAAACTCAAAAATTATATTTTTTGAATTCCATATAAGCGTACAACTTCCATTTGTTATCGGTAACAAATAATATCAAGACGTCAGTGGCACTATTACCACCTCGATTATTGAGTAAGCAGCGTCTTACTTTACCGCTGGTGGGACTTGTTTTAATTTCAAACACTGTTTTTAAGTCGATAACTATGGTTCTACGAAAAATTAACTTACTGATTTTACAGGTAGGTCTAATTATAGCTATCACCTTATTCAGTATTTCGATTGCTATCTTTGACAATGAAAATAACTTTCTTTTACGACTTATTGTTTCTATTTGCATTCGTTATCAAATAAGAAAATACAAATTCTTATAGTAATTAATACCTATTCTCTTGCCTTCCGATCAAAATGCATACCAATAATATTTTTTAAGTCAGTGATAATATTGTAGAAGACAAATTTAAAGAATTTTTACAGGTAAATAATTTTGTATTTCAGGGCTAGGTCTATAGTTAATATTGTTTTAGTACTATGGTGTTAATCTGTAAAATCTAATCTGATTCATAAAATCTAACAAGCTTACCACATGAATTTAATGCCCAACCAGTATTACTTAATTACTCAATTTTTTTTTTACCAACTGACTGCCTGGGCTGGTTTAGAGGCCAAGAACATATGTATATATATATATATATATTTACTTTCTCTTGCCTAGATGAATATATAGGAGGAAAGTATTGTTTTCATGTCGATCTTTTGAAATCGAGTTTTCTTTGGATCTACACGTTTCCAGATAACATGTGCCACTGAACCCAAAAAACATGTTTCTAGCAATTGGTCTGTGTGTGTGTGTGTGTGCGCGCGCGCGCGTGTGTGCGTGTACGTGTGTGTGTGTGTGCGTGTGTATGTGTGTGTGTGTGTGTGTAAGCATGTGTGTGTATGTGAACAGAATATCTCAAGAACAGAACACAATAGGAACCTGAAACTTGAAACTTAAGTTAGATACCACTAGAGGACCCGACATGAACATTTTCATCAAAATCGGCCAACCGGAAGTAGTAGTTTATTCATGTAATTTTTAACTTTTTTGCGATTTTCTCCAAAACGGCTCCTATGATTTTTTAAAAATCGCATCACTTACTAAATTTTTATGCTCTTCAAGATAGGGTAGGCGCCATGTCTGCTGAAATTCTTGGGAAGGTTGTTTTCTCGTAAAAAAAAATGTTTTTTTAAGATTGCGACTTTAATATGCATTTTAGCGCAAAAGTGTATAATAAAAGTTGTAGAGAGTTAAAAATCCTACAACTCTTATTTCAAACATTTTTTTGTATAATGCTTAGTTTAGCAGTAATTAACGATTTTCTTTTTTTTCTCATGAAAACATGTAAAGAAATCAATTTTTTTAAGATTTCAGCTTTAGTATGCATTTTACGACAAAAAAGTATATAATCAAATTTATAGGAAATTAAAAGATCTACAATTTTTATCAAGAGCATTTTTCTCTACAGAGCCTAGTTTAGCGTGAGAGTGATTTTCTGTACTTTTTAACCAAACTGAGGTTGATTTTCATTTTGCGTCTTTCTCTCATGATTAAAATAAGGTTATACTTTTTGAGGTTAGTTTTTTTTTTATTTCTAATGTTTTATTACTAAGGTTATACTGTTCATTATTTGCATTGGAAAGAGAAAGTCGTGTGAGTATTTTACTCAAGATTATTCTGTTGATTTTTACTTAAAGTATTGTTATATCGAATTCTTAGTACCTAGTATAACATTATTATATTTTCATAATTATTACAACCGATAACATTTTATACCTTTTTTTAATTACGACCAAAATAAAGTACAGTAATATCTGGTTAAAATTATTTTAAAGGGACTGATGCAAATAAGCTTTTTGGGCAGATTGTTTGGGTCTTGCAGCATCCAGAAAACATGCCGAATGCTATAATATTGAAATAAATAAACATTCTGAAATGTTAATAATAGTAATGAAACAAAAGTGTTGTGCATGTACCTGTATTTTTTCTGTAAATCCCACTTATGTAATTAACCCACTATGTTGGTCTAGAGGTAAAGTCTTCGCCTTGAGTCTACTGTTTAACAGCTGATTTTCAGAGATAAAGGTTCCTGGTTTAAATCCTTGTAAAGGTAGTTACTTTTAAATAGATTTAAATACTAGACAGTGGTTACTAGTGTACTTTCATGGTTAAATTAACCATACTCTCTCAGGAATGATCGACCTGAGTCTGCGCAAGACTACATCTCAATTACACGTCATATACATATCCTCATCTCATTGGGTCATGGGGTTACTTATTGTTCTCATATTGAACAGATTGCAACGTACACACATTAGGGATTAAAAAAACTTAATTACAAAGCATAAACTTTAATGATGACACAAAAATACAAATTGCTTCATTACTATACTTTATGTAAAAACATTTCACATCATTCCTATATTATACTACTGATGAAGAATGCATGTATCCCAACTAGATTTCTTGCTACAATAACTACCAGTAAGCCACATGCAATACAGTACGCTGCAATTTAATTTTCTCTAGTGAATTGCTTATCAGCATTACTTATAACCATTGCTGATAAGCATTGCTTATCAGTATTGATTCATTTTCATTTATCAAACAAAATAGAACACATAATAGGTGGGAACATTAACTTCTATTCTTGGTCTAGGGACAGCATGAAAACTGTGTTTTAAGCAGAAAGTTGTTTTAACCGTGAATATTTTATACAGATGATACTAAAATTTCACATAAGACAAATGTTTGAGAGCACAGTAATATTGTCATGCGAAAGGTCGAGTACATAAATTCTATTACATGAACATGTTAAGTCAACTATCTGAAAATTAATACCCATTCCCAAATATCTGGCATTAATAAGCACTAATGGTCCCAAATTTATCCATTAATGGGAAATGAGCGTAATTTGTAGTGCTATTGGAAGTTGTATAAAAATTTTTGGGTTGAACGCATCTGGCAGGGTCCAAATTATAACAATGAAAGGATTACTAGTGATCGATCCTTGGGATTACCAGTTCTGTCACATTTATGTACCTGCTTACTTGGCCCCAGCTGTATGGTGTAACACGTTGACTGCTATGTGACCCAAATATGTGTCACACTTATCTTTAAAAAATGGGTCATGTGCATCAAAAATGAGTCACAATACATTACTCATTTTTAAGTTGTGTGTTACTAATGTGGTTTCAAAAGCTATGGTTTCAGAGAGTGACATTGAACACTTACCTTGTTCAAATAGTTGGCCTTTTTCAAATAATAATTATTTTAAATTGTATTATATCTTTTTCTTATTTTGGTCAACTGAAATAGTCTAGAGTACTTTGCAACTAAACCCAGTGTTCTATTACATGTTTTATTGTGACACAAAACTGGGTTACATAGCTCTGAAATGTAAAATCATTCCAGCAAGCCACGTGACCCAAAAATGTGTCACAACTTTATTTTTCAAAAAAAAAATTAGTATTTGTTTATTATATAAAATAAGTAAAATAAAAAGAAAAATGAATAAAATGTAAGGAAATAAAAAAAGTACGATGCCCCCTCTGTAAGTGCCACAAAATTTAGTGTGGCAGTCAACGTGTTAAAGAACTTTCATTTGTTTGATACTTTAATGGCTCTGTGGTGAAATGGAATTTCTAAAGAGCCTATCAATGTGTGAACAGTATTTAAATGAGTACGTATTAATAAGATTTTTACTTATACAAATTGATAAAAATGAACAACTTTGTTCTGTGGTGGAAACAAAGTCAATTCAGTCGAAAGGTAAAGTATAAATATTTTTGCATTACATTTTTATAAAAATTTGTGCATTTCAATTTGAAAAACATATTACGACAAGGCTCATTGGGCTGCTGATTGTATGGATTTGGTGGACTGGTTTATAATAATTGTGTATCATCTTTATACTTAAGTGGACCTGGGAAAATAACTACATATACCATGTAGAATGTTCTTTAAAGCATAAAGCAGGGGCCAAGTAAGCAGGTATATAAATGTAACGGAAATGTATTGCTCGAGTCACAGCTCCGTGTAGTTGGAAGGAATGCAGTGCGTTGTTATAGTAGTGAGAGAATGAATGGGTTAGTAGTGTTTCACTGCTGCTGCATTTGTAGTGGTAGCGTGTACTAACTAGACTAAAAGAATATTCTTATCATCCGGCGCATTAATTTAACAAATACCTACCAGGTTATTAACTTGATTGTATTCAGCCGATGCTCCCTTTAAGAGAATGGAGTCAATGACGATGGTTGAGGTTAAATGGAAGGAAAGATTGTAGAGAAGAAGAAAGAAGAGATATTCTAAGAAAAGTGGGTTGGGTAATGTCGCAAATGTTGACTGGTGGGTATGAGAGCGCTTTCGACTGATAGAGAGTACTGGAGGAGGATTAGGAGGAAGCCAAGGCCCACCAAGAGCTGTAGAGCTACAAATAAACAAATATAACAATAATAAAATATATATAAATTCAGGATAAACAAAAAAAGTACTTGTACTTTTTTATTATATTATTTTCTTTTCATGTATAAGTGCTGGAAAATGAGCACCAGGAATAAACAAAGGCAGAGGCCTTTTGTATGGACTGGTTACAAAGACCATGTAATGGTTTTTTGAGTGTAGCATGTGAGAAATGAAGATACGAGACAGCAGACTGGTGGTTCTCAGATTAGGTGTAGGGATATACCTTAGTATAGGGACCAGACAGTTGTGTAGTATAGACATGACCAAAGAATGGTGTTAATAGATGGCCCCAGAAACACTCCTTTTTCATCCATACAAGAAGAAGAAGAGGTTGCCCTCGGAAAACAGTGATATAGGGAGTTCATGAAACTATAATAGTGAAAAATCTCAGAAAAGATGACTTGGAAGACAGTAGACACTGGGCTTTAGGATGCGGGAAGCAGAGAAATATGTAGGACTCTCACAGAAAAAAAATTTGATGTGTTGTGTTCAAGACTATAAAAATAGTTCTACTTCACTTTTACTTTTCATTTGTTCAGTCAAACAAATAACGTTTGCGAACAAAATTTTAGGTGAAGGCATAAATGACATGTACCAAAAATATTGCCTACAGAAATATGATATATAGCCCCTGGACTCAATGAAATGTAGATAATGACAACTTTATGGTAAGAGTTAAATGTAATTGTGCAGACCTGAGAAGATATTATACTCTGCAAAGAAGATGATGTTTAAACATTTTACTCACTTTTTACTAGTAAAACCTGTAGGTCATAAAGATTATTATCTCAATTTACTTTTATTTTGGGTTCCATGACAGTCATTATCAGTGTACACTCTGATGATGCCTATGCAGCGCTAAAAGTGATACGATTAAATTTTGAACAATGAACATTTTCTCATTGGTTTAGAAGTGTAAGACAGTGTATGGAAAATAAGCCATTTGAGTTTTTAAAATTAATTTTTTTAGTTTTTACTAGTGAGTAATATATAAGCTGAGTATAAAATTCATATGCAAATATATACATAAAATTATTGTACATTAAATTGTACAAAATAGTATTCTGAGTTATAATTTAAGTAATATTTTTGGGTGTACATCAAATATCTTTTTATGGAAACTTTATTTTCAATTATTACTTTCTCTTGCCTATATGAATATATAGGAAGGAAAGTATTGTTTTCATGTCGATTTTTCGAAATCGAGTTTTCACCGGATCTATACGTTTTCAGACCCCCTGAACCCAAAAAACATGTTTTTAGCGATTGGTCTGTGTGTGTGTCTGTGTGTGTGTGTGTGTGTGTGTGTGTGTGTGTGTGTCTGTGTGTGAACAGAATATCTCAAGAACGGAACGTCGTACGAACTTGAAACTTGAAACTTAAGTTCCATACCACTACCGGACGCGACACGAACATTTTCATCAAAATCGGTCAACCGGAAGTAGTAGTTTATTCGTATAATTTTTCAGTTTTTTGCGATTTTCTCAAAAACTGGTCCTACGATTTTTTTTAAAATCGCCTATTTTACTCAATTTTTTATTCTCTACAAGATAGGGTAGGCGCCATGTTTGCTGAAATTCTCGGTGAGGCTGTTATCACGTAAAAACGTTGTTTTTTTAAGATTACGGCTTTAATATAAATTTTAGCGCAAAAACTTATATAATAAAAGTTGTAGAGAATTTAAAAACCTACAACTTTTATTTCAAACATTTTTTTGTATAACGCTTAGTTTAGCGGTAATTTGCGATTTTCTGTTTTTTTTCTCACGAAAACGTGAGAAAAATCGATTTTTTTAACATTTCGGCCTTAGTATGCATTTTACGACAAAAGTGTATATAAATTAAATTTATAGAAAATTAAAAGATCTACAACTTTTATTTAAAGCATTTTTCTCTACAGAGCCTAGTTTAGACAGAAAGAGTGATTTTCCGTATTTCTAAGCCAAACTGAGGTTGATTTTCATTTTGCGTCTTTCACTCATGATTAAAATTAGGTTATGTTTGTTGAGGTTAGTTTTTTGTTTATTTCTTATGTTTTATTACTAATGTTAGGTTTATTGTTAATTATTTGCACTGGCAAGAGAAAGTTGTGTGAGTGTTTCACACCAGATTTTTTTTACTATTAATTCACATGCCTTCATGATTTCATCACTGATTAGATTATTATATGATATTTGTTTGAAAATATTTTATATAAAAATTATCACTGAATTATTTTAATATAAGTAATATAATATTACAATAAAAACTAAAGTGATTAATGATTAAGAATTTAAAAAGAGTTTGTAAATATTTATTTTGTTCCGTTTGTTTTTAAAAATTTATATTGAGTACCTATATAAACTTTAGATTAAATTAAAATTTAAAATGAGTTAAATATTTGTACGAAGATTAATTTTTTTTTTTAATGAAAAATTAAAGAGAATAATAAAAAATATAATGAAAATACGGGATGGATTGAGACGGGGGTGGGAATCAGCTGTTGTATGTAGCACGTCAATACGTAAATGGCAGCCGGTTGGTGAAGCTAATGGGGGTGTGGAGGGGTGGCTGCCCCCTTCTTGGAACAACCCTCGTAGAGGGGAATCAATATACCATCGTATTGCGAGGTTAGGACTACGAGGTTAGGCAGTGTTCGCGCCGAGCAGGGGATAAAACCATGCAGCCGCCTCCGAGAAAAGTGAGTCTAAACGCCTCTCTCACATTGTCTTAATTATATATATAACGAGTATTATATTTATTTTAAATTCATCCACCACATGTTTTACACAATTTTCTGTCATTTAATATAATTTTTATTAATTAGTCGAATATTTATTATGTTTTCTTTAGGTGTGGCCCTGGATTACCGAACCGAAAACCTCGTCTTATTATGTAGGGTTAACTCAATTTCATATAATAAGTATCGCCTACCTTCAAAAATATTTTGGCAAACTACCAAATTTAATAAAATTTAAATTGATCAAATACTTTCACTTTATCAAATAATATTACCCTTATCATTTTATTTTTACTCTTTACACCAATGTGTAGAGGGAAAGCTTAGTTAAATTCAGTTGTCCCTGTTTGTTTTCCACCACTATTCATCGACGAATCATGTTCACTTTCTTATACAAAATCATAAATACAACTTACAATCAATCTATTATCTATGAAATAATGATACAAATTTTATTTTAAATACATTCAAAATTATTGAATCATACAAATTTCTCTTGTATTTTATTGACTTCAATAGATAAATTATAGAAAGTATATAGAAAATAAAATAGACAATGTAATTACATTGAACTAACTAAAATAATATTTTAAAAAGTCTTTTATCTAAAAAAGTATAAATACGCGTAAATAAATTTTCGTAAGTTTGAAAATGAATGAAAAATTTTTTAATAAAACGAAAAATTTTATAATATATTTTATTTATGTAAAATATTTATTTAGACTACAATTTTTTTACTATAAAAATGTAGTTTATTTATTTATTAATTTTTTTTTGCTGAAAGTAGGTTGAATATTATATTTATGGGATTGTAAATATATCAAAGAACATTATTAAAAATAGAAAAAGTCATAAAAATATTATTATACAATTAAATAAAAAGTTATATTTATGGAATTTTTATTTGATTAAAATATTTATAGGTTATTATTATTTATCTTCTTCCTGTCACGGATTAGGCCCTTCGACCTGATCTGACTTCACTGACTATCTTTTTGGCGTCCTACCCGCATCTCTTCGTCCACCAGGATGAAGTTTAATGCTCATTTCTCCCATCGATCCTCACTCATTTGTAACAAATGCTTATCCTATTTCTCTCGAATTTACCCACTGGTTTTAAAAGAGAGGAGACTTTTAAATGGGCACGAATTTCCTTATTCTTAATGTGATCTATCAAAGTACACCCGTGAACTTTTCTGAAGAACCGCATTCCTGCCCCCTGGATCTGGCTTTCATATTTCCTCCCAAGTACCCAAGACTTACTACAACAGAAATACTAGAACAGCCATAGTCTTGTAAAATTTCAACTTCGTCTCTTTCCGAACTCTTTTACCAAGTGATCTTGTAATTGTCCTACAGACATAATGAAAAAAATTCACCTTATTCTTCGTGTCTGAATTTCTAACATGGTTAAGTCACATTCCAGGTATTTAAAATGCTTTACATGCTCTATTAGGCAACCATTGATTACTATTTTTCTTCGTTTAGGATCCCCCCCCCGCCAGAAAACCATAGATTTTGTCATTGCGGCGGATATATTAAAGTTATACTATTCAGAATATTTCACTAAAAATTTACTTCTATTTATCTCTATAAATAAATATTTCAATATTGATAAAATATGTACGGAATATATGTAATTGACTGGTATGCTATAATTAATTACATAGTACAGCTACGTTAATATAATTGGCTAAAATTGAAATTATAGGGAATGTTTGAAATTAATATAATTATTATTTATGCATTATTTAAATAGAATTAAATTAAATTAACCGAGGTTAATTTTGTTATGAAAATATAGAAGTAGGTCAGTATTTAATGAATACAAAATTAAATTATATTTAAATTTTGTTTATATTTTAATTAAAATTTAGTAAAAGATCGCCTCCATGGTCCAGTAGTTAACTTGATATGCCGAAAAACGGTGGTAATGGATTCGATTCCCAGATATAGTCTTGAAAATTATTACACGTCAAACGTATCGTTCCTTAAAACCAAATGTAGTCGTAAATCAAGATGTTGACACGACTTTAAATAAACTAATAAAAAAATTCAGTAAAAAAATATAAAAATAATTTTAAAAATTTATAAATATATTATAAGAAGTATTATAATACCACGTTATAATTTGAAAATCGAATTAAAATTTTTTTTAAAATGAATTATTTTATTAACTACCTATATTAAAATATGTTAAAACATAAAATCAAACGATTTTTCGAAAGAAATCGATACTGTATAGTATAATCGATATTGTACTGTATAGAAAATTAGGTCTACGTTTTATTTCGAGAATTCATTACTTCTGGATTGGTGGTAGGATCTCAAGAACACAAGGGAACAACCGTCTGTTGAAATAATTATAAATTAGGGCTAAATAGGTTAACCCTTTACATTGTTGTCAAACTTAACCTAAATTTGAACTTACTGAATAGGGAACCATTAAAGCCACTTGGAAACGTACTTGAATTAAAAATAAACCACTAGAATTTTTTTGTTTATTTAATTTTTCTTTTAAATTGTAATAATTATTTAGTAATGTATTTCACCTACTTAAAATAAAAAGTATCTATTTAAAATTTTATATTAGTAGGAATTTTTTGTAAGGATTTAAGAAAATGTTGAATAATATAGAAAAAGAAGAATAAAATCGTTATTGATTTTCATCAACATTTTCGTCCATAAAAATTTAAGTTTAAAACGAAGTATCGTTATTCTACTACACATCTAAAACCAAAAAATCAAAAAAATCGAGTATTTTATTTTGTGATCAGAAAAACATTACGTAGCTATTATTCCTTTTTTATGATTTAACAGATTAGTAAAATTAATTACTACACTACACCACCGGCCCGTGGTGTAGTGGTCAGCGCAACTGGCTACTATACCGGGGTCCCGGGTTCGATTCCCGGTCAGGTCTGGCATTTTTTCATCTATAAATCACCACATATCATTACCTATGCACAAGCCCAAGGCTTATGTAGGCATCATCACTCAATAAAAAAAAAAAAAAAATACACCGCAATTATATATTTAATACAATACTTAAAAATAAAATAGTATACCAAATTAAGGCTTATAAAACTGGATGTCAGATTCTTAAGGTCTTTAAAAACCTTATGATTATTACCAATCGTGATGGAATGAAAACGTAACAGATTATGTAAGTCATTGAGAACCTGGTAGCTTAAATTTGGTCATTGATATATATTCATAAAATATTTATGAATCCATAAATGATTATAAATTAGGGCTAAATAGGCAAACATTACCATTTATGTTGTTGTCAAACTTAACCTAAACTTGAACTTGCTGAATAGGGACCAATTAAAGCCACTTGGAAAGGTTCTTGAATTAAAAATAAACCACTCGAAATGTCTACAGTTTTAATGATTTACATCATGATTTAAAGTCAATGATTTTACATCTATAATTTAGATGGTGTTTTTGAAATAATTGCATATCATTTGTAATAGTACTAAAAAAAATAATTTCCCATCCTTTTATGTAAAAATACTTGATTTATGGCTCGGAGTTTTGGACTCTTCAACTAAGATTCAAAAGGAAATATTAGCAACGTAAATGAGTTTCTGGAGAAATTGTCGGTGAACTGTGGTAGATCGAGTTTAAGAATGAATAAGCAGTTTTAAAGAAAGTTGATACGTAATTTTTGTTAAACGA